>OY744537.1:8481037-8548537 GCA_963556195.1 Sepiola atlantica | reverse complement strand
TAAGAGTTCTTAGATTAGAGTGTCTTAAAAAACACCCACATCATACATCAGTTTCATTTTAAGGTGAAAATAAACAAAAGAACAAACAAAAATTTTAGAGCAAACACTCACATGTGTACGATCAAACTAATCAGCCATTTTGAACTCTTATTATTTGTGAACTTTTTCTGATGATTTTGTAGTGTTGCAGAGACGATATTGACATACAAATGTTGTTTGGCACAAAACAAATGAAACGGACCGTTAAATATATCTCACAGAAATTTGGAATTTTTGGAAATGTGAAAAAAATAAAAATAAAAGTAATAAAACAAACCATGGTTATTGGAATATAATATATATAACTGTTCTATATATATATATATATATATATATATATATATATATATATATATATAATTAATTAATTATAATTATTTGTTTTTTATCTACATACGTATACGTTTCATCCTTACAGGAATTGTCAGTGTTGAGAAGAATTATTAACACTAGTCGCCGGGCTCGAACCCTGGAACCCGAGTTATATTTCAAACTCAAATTCCAACATCTTTGCCCACACGGCCGTTGCCAATAACTCGGTGAATAAGAGAGGGATTAATCCTACTTAAAAAGTTCAACTTTTGAAAGGAACATTGTACTGAAGCCACGATGACAGCTGTGTTAATATTACTCGCTAAAGAGCCCAGCCTATATTTGAGGGCGACAAATAATTAATTATAAATATTTGTTTTTTATCTACATAAGTATACATTTCATTCTTATGGGAATCGTCAGTGTAGAGAAATATATATATATATATATATATATATATATATATATATATATATATATATATATATATACATATATATATATATATATATATAAGGATTCAATGAATTAGAACATTACAATTGTCCCAAGAATTAGAACATCAAGTCTAGTATGGTGTACGATCGTTTCCAAAACATTCTGGAAATACTTTATTTTATAAATTAACAAAGCTACTCCAAAACGTCTCTTCATCAGCGCCTTTAGCACCATGTCTTACAGAAATTTAAAAAAAAATAACAAGCCCGTCGTAAAGGAATAATTATTAACAGAAAGAGCAACAGAGACAAATATTAGAAAAAAGAATAAGTTACAAATATAAAATAAAGAAAGATATAATATTTTTTCTAAATATTAATTATTTTTACCTACAGACGCTAGTGTTTTATGCTATATACAATCATCAGCGTAGAAAATGTTGGTCTTATGATTCGAACTCATTCACAAAGTCACCTTTGACTCCATAGGCTGAGCTCTTACCTCCACGCCACCATTAATCAACATGGAAAGAAGGGAATTTAAGGTCTATCATATCAAATCGGTGGACACGTATAGCAAGCAGTTAAAGAGTGTTCAACTTGGCAGATATATACATAGAAGCGAAATAGAAGAGGAAGAAGCGAAATAAAAAGAAGAGAGTATATTATACAAGCTAGTATCTTTTCCACCTTCGCTCGTCTCGCAAACCTGTTTACTGATGTACCATACACGTGTCACTTTAGTGGGAAAAGATACTAAAATTATAGTTCTAATGGTTCAAGGTAAATTCATCTACAACAATTTGCTTACAATTCGCCAACCATTAATTACAATAATTCGTCTACAGTTACAATTCATCTACAACAATTTGCTTACAATTCGCCAACCATTAATTACAATAATTCGTCTACAGTTACAATTCATCTACAACAATTTGCTTACAATTCGCCAACCATTAATTACAATAATTCGTCTACAGTTACAATTCCTCTACAACAATTTGCTTACAATTCGCCAACCATTAATTACAATAATTCGTCTACAGTTACAATTCCTCTACAACAATTTGCTTACAATTCGCCAACCATTAATTACAATAATTCGTCTACAGTTACAATTCATCTACAACAATTTGCTTACAATTCGCCAACCATTAATTACAATAATTCGTCTACAGTTACAATTCATCTACGACAATTTGCTTACAATTCGCCAACCATTAATTATAATAATTCGTCTACAGTTACAATTCCTCTACAACAATTTGCTTACAATTCGCCAACCATTAATTACAATAATTCGTCTACAGTTACAATTCATCTACAACAATTTGCTTACAATTCGCCAACCATTAATTACAATAATTCGTCTACAGTTACAATTCCTCTACAACAATTTGCTTACAATTCGCCAACCATTAATTATAATAATTCGTCTACAGTTACAATTCCTCTACAACAATTTGCTTACAATTCGCCAACCATTAATTACAATAATTCGTCTACAGTTACAATTCATCTACAACAATTTGCTTACAATTCGCCAACCATTAATTACAATAATTCGTCTACAGTTACAATTCATCTACGACAATTTGCTTACAATTCGCCAACCATTAATTATAATAATTCGTCTACAGTTACAATTCATCTACGACAATTTGCTTACAATTCGCCAACCATTAATTATAATAATTCGTCTACAGTTACAATTCATCTACAACAATTTGCTTACAATTCGCCAACCATTAATTACAATAATTCGTCTACAGTTACAATTCCTCTACAACAATTTGCTTACAATTCGTCAACCATTAATTACAATAATTCGTCTACAGTTACAATTCCTCTACAACAATTTGCTTACAATTCGTCAACCATTAATTACAATAATTCGTCTACAGTTACAATTCCTCTACAACAATTTGCTTACAATTCGTCAACCATTAATTACAATAATTCGTCTACAATTACAATTCCTCTACAACAATTTGTCTACAAATGCAATTCATCTACTGATTTAATTTACCTACAAGCCTTATTCGGTTTTAGTTTAACATTTTCTCTTTTAAAGGTGAAAAGTCGTTGGTTTGGATTTCCATTTAGAAACCAAAGCAATTAGAAAATGTGTTCTATAGCTTTATCTGCGCATGTGAAAGCATCTTAATTGAGTGACATCAGATACGATGCCATATTCCGTTTTTGGTTTGCAGTATAATTAGAATGCCGAATCGACACTTGGTTCAATAAAAAATGCAAATGTTTTCCAATTACATTTTAAAGACAAAAAACAAACAAATACCGTCTTTATCTTTTTTTAATTATTCAATTTTTTCTTTTAATAATTTTCCCATCTGTCATCAGTCTTGCTAACTACAATTTAATGCATTACTCGTTCTTCCCAAGATAACTTCCTTTTCAGTCTGCCCAGTAATCATCCAATTTTGGTGTGACATCCACACCCGACTAGCATCGATTGAGGAGAGCGACTAGACCTACCAAGCTGTGTCTTTAACCTCAGTGACGTCCACGTTTCACCCATCAATGTTGGAGAAGAAACGTGATCAGATACTCAATGCTTACAACGCTGTGACGCCAACAGGTGATCCAATTTATTTCCCTGTGCCTTCATGATCAAATTTCATTTATAATTGATATTTTTGTGATTTGTCATTGCCGCATTTGTCTTGTGTCTCTCAAGGGTTGTTGGGGGTGACCTCTACTGGGTAACCTCCACAACAAGTCCGCTATATTTTAGGATAAATTTAGAACATAAACAATATTAACTTTGAAATTCTAGGAATTGTTTAATTTTTATATTTTTAATTTTCTGAGGTATCTTTTTAGTTTAGATTTTTTTTATGTCAGGCTGTCACAATAAAAACAAAATTCTTTTAACATGAACAAATATTATTAGATGTATTTTCTTAATTGTTTAATTTTTATATTTAAAAAAAAAAAAGATTGTTTTATTTTTATTTCCATAATTTTCCGAGGTGCCTTAAATTCTTTATGTTTTTGGTTGAAGCGATTAAATAGAAATGCGTTTTAAAACATAAATAGATAAATACCAAATTTCATGCATGAAAAAAAACCACAAAGTTTTACGCCAAATTCAAATACACATGAAGAACAACATGTCTCTCTATTAATCAAGTTAAGGTAGCAGGTCCAGTTCACAGGGGAAGACCAAGGAAAACATGGGAAGAAGTGATAAAAATGGACTTGAGAGAAAGAGGGATAAATAAAGACCTGGCCAGAGATAGGTCAATTTATTAAAGCCGTCCAACACATGGCAGCATGTTAAACGGACGTTAAACCGATGATGATGATGATGATGATGATGATCATCATCATCATCATCATCATCATCATCATCCTCCTCCTCCTCCTCCTCCTTCCGGTAACGTATGTCATGTAAGTGTCACGTGAACAGCTTTTTATGACAATTTCTTGTTGACGTACGCTACCCCATCTCAAAGAATGAGATAATGCCCGGGGAGGATGGTCTCATGACAGCAGAACAAATACTAATACTACACTAACGCCCCCAACCACCAAAAGGAAGAAGGTAATGCCTGGTAGAATGATATCAAGACAACAGAAAAGATATGACACTACCGTCCATCCCCTCCAAAAAAAAAAAGAAAGAGGTAATGCCTAGGAGAATCGTATCATAACAACAGAAGAGATACTACATTATCTCGAGCCCCTCAGAAAAGGAGGAGATAATGACTAGTATCATAACGAACGAACATATACTACACTGCCCCAACCTAAAGGAGGAGGTAATTCCTGGGAGAAAGGTATCAAAGTGTAATATCTGTTCCGATGGATACTGCATCCCATAGACTGGTATTGTCTTGGCCTTTGAGGCTTGATTTACGCCGGTCTGTGGGTCTGTCCTGTGCAGTTCTAGGAGGTCCACCCTCCCAGGCTTTGCCTCCCCTTTTTGGGGAGGAGTAAGTTTATTGCTTACTGCCTGAGGCGCCCCTATCGGGGAATGCCGACGGGGCTGCCCAAGCAATTTTTAATGACCAGAGTGCTCACCTTCTCGGGCGCTGGCTTTTCAAGCCCCACTTTCCCGACCTAACTTTGGGTCACATCTTACCTTGTGGCAGTAAGATAAAAATGGCCTTGTGCCTAACCTCCTGAAGAGAAGGTAAATAATACAGTTACTATACTACTCCCACCTGAATTGAGAATCAAAATATAGTAATAGTATTGTTTCAGCTTCAGCCAGACATATACCAAATCTCTATTAGTAATAGATATATAATTAGCTGAACCTACCCGGCGTTGCCCTGGATTTTTCTTTTACTTTGATTTTTTTTAATTCGCTTCTTTTTTTTACTATGCCGTTTGTTTTTTTGTTTTTTTACAAAATTATTAGTTTTAATAGGATTTTAGAAAATTAAATTTAATTATTAAGGTATCGTTTGGTCATTAAATTATTAAGTGAGCCAAATTGTTATAAAACTATAACTCATTCTGTTCATGTAATGTTTTAATCTCTATTTATAAAGTTAGTGGATGTAAATAGCTTCCTAAAACTTTCAAGCTTTTAATACATGAGGATTTGCTACGAATTTTAAAACTTGGTTAAATGACTTTCTATTCGTCAGTTTAAATAAGTCCAAATTATTTTCAAATTTCGAATAGTCGCGAAGTAATTCATTCTTTTTTATTATTCTATTTCAACTATAATTAAAAGATTAAAATGGCTGACTTGTTTACAAAGAAACGGGAATGAATTTTAATTATTACTAGACCACCCGTGACCCGTTGGGTCAGTTTGTTATATTAGCTATAGAATTCATGTATGAGCGTGACACTTGTGGCATAAAGAAAATAGTTTTTTTTTTACATAACAGAAGCATTTCTATGAAAGTATATTAAAATGAAAAAAGAATATAGATAGATTTCTATGAGTCGTTCTGTTTATTATAATTGTTTTTTTTTTGGATGTAATATGTGTAAAACATATGATTCAAGTATTTGCTGTTTAAAAAACAACAAAAGGAAACACTATTTAATGTAATAGAAATGTGTGCATTTACCGATTCAGCTTTCTCGCGTACGTAATGAAAACAGAGGGAGTAGGAGTGGTGAAATCTATGAGAGGGAAAGTGGGAGGTGGTTTCGTTCACCGACCGCTAGTATGGTTGATATTAATAATGAGTGTTGTTTTTTTGTTTGTTTGTTTTTGTTTTTTAAAAGTGAGGAGTTTTTTTGAAACTGCGACAGACTTTACGAAGTCCTCCCGTTGAATGTTTTTAACCGTGAAGAAAACGAATAAACTATTTGATGAAATTAAATGAAATTGTTTAAAAATTTCCAGAATGAAAAATTTCATGCGTTCGTTAATCATAATAGAGAATAACGGAATTGGAATAACAGATTGAAGAGGATGCTATTTACGCATGCGCAACCGGATGTTGAAAACCGGAAAGCTGATTGCAAACATACAAGAACAATAGAGTTTTAGTATTATATAGATTAGGATTTTTAAATCCTCATTTTATTTTACGCTATTGCTTCTTTGATTTCAATACCTACTCGATTAATATATATATATATATATATATATATATATTGTATGGTTCGGTCGTAGGGGGGTCATTCTCCTAGGTATTAACTCCTCCTTCGAGAGGTGTTTATTGCCGGTTGCCTAAGGCGCCCGTAACGGTGCATGCAGATGGGTCCGTTCTCGGCTATAGGTACTCTCCCAGAGTGCCCCCTTGGGGTAGCTGGACCTCCCACTCCCGTGTTTAACTGACTTCATGTTTAACCTTGCTGCTGCAAGTATTATTAACCTCCTCTCCAGGAGGTTAGGCACAAGGCCAGTTTTATCTTACTCCCACAAGGTAAGATGTGACCCAAGGTCGGGTCGGGAAAGTGGGGCTTGAAAAGCCAGTGCCCGAGAAGGTGGGCACTCTGGCCATTAAAAATTGCCTGGGCAGCCCCATCAGCATTCCCCGGTAGAGGCGTCTAAGGCAGTAAGCAATAAACTTACTCCTCCCCAAAGAGGGGAGGCAAAGCCTGGGAGGGTGGACCTCCTAAAACCGCACAGGACAGACCCACAGACCGGCGTAAATCAAGCCCCAAAGGCCAAGACAATACCAGTCTATGGGGTGCAGTATCCATCGGAACAGATACTACACTTTGATAATCAGGTAAAATTATCATGTGTAAGTCACGTAGAAGCGAGAAACACACGCACAGACGCGCAAGAAGTGTTCACACAGTTTTATTAATATAGAGATTAAAATGTTTTGACACAGACGGATATTGACTTATTTTTCGTTATGTTTAAAAAAAAAAATAAAACATGGAATGTTGATATGAACAATAATAATTCACAGGCTGTTTTATTGATGTGTTTATTTATAGTTATGCTATGTGTATTGTGTGCTTTGTGACTTGATGAGACACGCCCCGCTCAAGAGAGCACGAAACACGTGCCAGCCCTGGGCCGCCGTAAAAAGTGAAATACGAGTTATCTACCTTGGTTTGTTTATGAACTTTTTCTTTATTTCTTGCCGTCAGTCTTCCGTTGGGAGGTTTAAAGCGTCTGACGTGATGGCCAGCAGTGCATCGTCACTTTCCACGTCCGTGAAGCACGTTTTATTGACAGGACTACCCGGCACCGGCAAGACCACCCTCATCCAAAAAGCCTGCGAAGAACTCGAGAAGCAAGGATACGTTTTACACGGATTTATCACCGAAGAGGTTCGACACTTTGGTCGAAGAAAGGGCTTCGACGTGGTCAGCGTGAATGGTCAACAAAGAGCCCCTCTCGCCCGTGTTGATGGGAGTGGACACGACGCGGAAGCGGGTCCGCTGAATCGACCCGACCCTTATCGTTTGGGTCAGTATGTGGTCCAAATCGAGACGTTCGAGCAGACTGCGTTACCTTTGCTGCACGCTGGCAATACCGGGGTGACGGTTATCGACGAGATCGGCAAAATGGAATCTATCAGTCGGGCCTTTCAACAGGCCGTGCGCAGTCGAATGGACGACCCCCGGTCGGTGGTGCTCGGTACAATCCCAGAAAAAAGGGGCAAACCTGTCCACCTTATTGAACAGATCAGAGAAAGAAAAGATGTTCGGGTCATCACAGTCACGAAAAAAAACAGAGATTGCCTTCTCGATGAAATAATCGACACTGTTAAAAAAGCTGCGGCGGTACACATGCCATAAAAATGTTATTTTTATCTTTTATTTGATCTATCATATTGCAGATGTGTTTTAAATGGTATTTAAAATGCGGTTCTTTGCGTTGACGCGAGAGACTTGATATTTCCTTTTGGTTTAGGAGCACAAATGAACCATAATACTTGATTATTTGGTCTTTAAACATTTTAATTGTATTCGTCGGTTTGGTCTTTTGGCTAGTAGCAAGGTGTAGTATCAGTTTTGATATTACTCTTCATCTTTTCTGTCTTCTGTCAGTGAAGGACAAATCCGGTGAGGGTACAGAATAGTTAACACAGCTCCTGCCCTCGTAATGTTAAGAAATAATTACGTTATTATTTAGAAACCCATTCTTAACACGAGGAGGGAAGGGATTTGTTGGGTATATGTTACGACGCTCAGCAGAGGCGCGAACGAGGTCCAAAAAAAGAACGAGAAAGGGTTTAAAAACATAAATTTGCAACAAGTGAAGTTGATCTACGACGAGAATAGATATTTTTCTACTTACCTATGTAATTTGTTTTTATTTTTACCTATTATAAATGGGTTTTCAATAGATGTAAAAAAAAATATTCTTTTTTTTTCCCCACCGTTTTCACAAAAACAATATGGCGCTCCTAGTGCATTTGTTAGTAATCCCCCCCAAATCGGCCATGTTTTTTTTCGAAATTACGGTGTCAAAACTATTGATTTCTAATAAATAGCACTTCAAACGGGTTTAAAATACAAACAAATAGCACATGCAAGTTTGAAACTAACTTTTACAGCTTACAGTTACTTTTATTTGTTGTAAATTTGTTTTTTTAGCGTTTTTACTCTGCTGAGTCTCGTAAAAGATGCCCATTTGTTAGCTATTCTGTTTTTACCTCAGAAATCTATAAAGACCTTTTTTAAAATGGTTGTCTCAATCCAGAGTGCCCGTTTTGGGGAAGCTGGATTTCCCCCCCACATTAAAACCGAGAGTATGTCTAACTCTGCTCCCATGGAGAGGCAAGTAAATAAATAGTGATTTAACAAATACTTTCAAAGAGTTACGATAGTAAAAGCATGTCTGCCATTATTTAATCAATAGTTTAAAATCGATACTTTGTTTATACTATATAACGAAACTTCTTAATTTGGGGGCTAGGATCACTGGATTAAAATATATGTTCTGATCTCGGCCAGAAGATAAATCTTTCTAGACTGAGGAAATTTTTAAATCTGAATCCAGAGTGTCTCTTTGGGGGATATCCTTACATTAAAAGCGGCATCGTGTCTAACTTTGCCCTCGTGGGGAGGCAAGTACATAGGGGCCTCGTAATTCGAAGTCTTTTAAAATGTAGGCTGCAAAATTATGCCCCAGTTTAAACTTTTGAATAGAAAATAACTTCTGACTAGAATTTTAAGTTTAAAGGCAAAAGTCGAGTTTTGTGGTCCATTTTAACTCCTCTAAACCAAAAACGAAATCATGACTACTCGTGCGCCCCTGTCATATCAAAGAACTTAAAATGCTATCACAAAAATTCAGCCGTAAAACTTATTTCTTCAGTTATGATAACAAAAACAAAGCATCTTTCGAACTGTTCGCGTTTAAAAAAGAATATTCAATAAGTATTTTAATTGAATTTTAATCTCATGTAAGCAGAAATACTCACACCGTCGACCTAACACACACACAAAATTGAAAATAACAACTTGAAAATAAATGTTGAAAAACTATTTTTGTGTTCTGTGAGGAACCAAAATGGTTCGAGTTAAAAAAAGTAAAATGCCGCTTTTCGATTTTTATATAATTTTTAACTTATCAGAATTGTGGTTTAACGTTCTACTTTACTTTTTAACGTATTTAAATTACTATTTTTGTTTTAACAAATTGTCCTTTGGGGTTGGACAAATGTTATTGAATTAAAAATATCGACTTAATTTCTGTTGTTTGCATGAAAAGAATGTTCAGTTTTGTGTGTGTGTCAAAAATATTGCTTTTAAAAAGTAAATGTATTTTTTGTGCAAAGAAAAGAAACATCGATTAAAAACAGTGAATTAAAGTTAGATTCTCATGACTTTAAAAAAAGTAAATTAGAATGGTGGTTCGAGATCAATCCCCATGGCTGTCAATATTGGCCCCGTAAAATCCGATAACTAGTTACGAAAGGCGACCACACAAAATGAAACCCGGGTTCCTAAAACGAAAAACGCGTACATATTTTATATATATATATATATATATATATATATATATATATATAATAAATTAAATTATTAATACCTATTTCAGTCACACGGACATTTTATTTGTTTTTGTAAATTGTTGCATTTCCCGCACTTTATATTTAATTATTTTCTGTCTTCGACGTGGTTTGTTGTAGCCTTCGTGTTTTGGTCTATGAAATTCAAGGAATGGTTCACCTTCCAACAGTAAGAAATAAGTTTTTTTACTAATATTAGGAAATAATTAAGAAATAAAAATAAAAGCAACAATTTACAAACAAAAATACATTTTAAATATATCGGTAAACAATGTTTATTTTTGTTTTCCGTTTCAGGAACCCACGTTTCAGTTTGTATGATCGCCTTTCGGCTGTTGTAACTGGTTGTGGTTACCGAGTCAATATTGGTAACCATGGGGCTGATCTATATAAGTACCAGAGTTTTATTTCAGGAGAATAAATACTTTATCTAAAATGTGAGAGATATTCTCACAGTCTCTATACTACGATTGAATCGGAAATCGCGCCAACTCTACTAACGCAAAGAAATGAAATTCGGAATAATGCGCAATATAATACGAAGGAGGACCGTGCCTTACAAAACTTACAACTGTAAAAACTATGTTTTTTTTTCTTTTTAAATTTATTTTTTGATTTCAATGCTTTTTGTTTTCTTTTGATAGTTGTGTCGCCCCATTTTTCTCTGCTTGCTATATTTTTTTCTCCTCAATCCCAACAAAACCATAAAAAAACAAAAAACAAATAACCAGTCTGTTACACACATACGCACAAACGTCACTCTGCAAAAACTAAAAAAAAAAAGTTTACTGACCGCCCACGCACTGGGCGGTCAGCTACTAAAGTTGTAAGTTGAGATACACTTATATTTCTATCACGCCAGCCAGTTCCACTCGCTTAAGTCTGTGGATTTTGCTTGTCTCTTCATTACCTCTTCCCTACGAGTACTGGGGTGACACAAGGCTGGTTTAATATGGGGGATATTCAGCTCCCCCTGAACACGGTAAACTCTGGATAGGACAAAAATAAAAATTGCTCCAGTCCAGAAAAATGTGTCCTATGACAATTGTCACATTCGGCCCTGGTAGGGGGGGATGATATATAACAAATTTTGATCCAACGAGTCACGAGTGGTCTAATATATTACTAAAACTTTCGTATCTTGCTTCTCACCGTGCGCACTTCATCCTACGTGAATGTTTTAGATGGTATGAGGAGGGGGGGGGGGCGAATAAGAACATTGGTGAGAGTAATGTCAATAATTTAGAGGGGGGGTCTACTATGACATCACAATGGCTTCTGATTTTGTAAAAACATGATTATCATGTCGCTAAAGGTGCAGAAAGTTATGTCGAGAAATCGTAAAAAATGACGTATGCCAAACGCAGTAGAATTTAATTATCTACCGACCTGTATACTTTTAACGTGCTGAAACAGTTTAAGTTTTTTTGTTTTTTTTTTGTCAAAATTTTATATCGTTCAAAGGAGTCTTAACGGCACACGAGAGAGAAAAAAAGCCGGTGCTTCTGTTTCAGTTACATTAAAAATATTTAAATAAATGTATAAACTTTATGTACTTACGTGTTAGCTTAAAATGAGATTGTAGATAAAAAAAAATTACACAAATTAATCCAGTATTTATTAATTTATAAGAAAAAGAAAAGAAAAACTGTTACGTATCGTTAGACATTTTGTAACCAGTTTAGGAAAGGGAGATAACTCAATGATAAAATCGGGCGAAGATACAAGATGGCGACGACTGATAAAAATAGTTTTTATTTTTAATAAATACTGGATGAATTTGCGTAATTTTTGGTGTTCCGGCGTTCTATTAAGCTACCACGTAAGTACATAACAAAGTTTATACATTTCTTTAGCTATCTTTTTTTTAAACATGTCACTGTGAAACAGCAGAAGCACCAAAAAGCCGCTTGACGCTTAACTGCTGTGGAGAGGTTTCATTCCTGAAAAGATAGTAAAAACCAAAAAATGACTTTCCGTACCACAAACCATAAGTCCGAGTGGCAAGACCTTAGGGCTAGTGGTAGGGTAAGTCATTAAAAAAAAAAAAAATTACTATATTTTTACGAATGACCCCCCCCCCTCTCCAACAGTTAAGTGACAAGCGGACATTATTTAAAAAAATGAAATAAATTAAAAACCGGTTGGTAGATAATTAAATTTTACTGCGTTTGGTATAAGTCATCTGGGTTTTTTTGTCTTTTATTTCTCGACTGTTAACTATTCTGCACTTTTACCACAAGATCAAAGTTAAGAAATTATATTTAATAATATATATATATATATAAACAAATACTGACCCAACGGGTCACGAGTGGCTATTAAAAATGAAAAATAATTTTTTTTTTTTTTTTTTTTTTTTTTTTTGATGATTAAATAATTTGATGGTCGTGCCTGAACAAAAAATTATTAGACCATTGATATTATTGTTCAAAGCGTACATATTTTTTTTATCTTAATTTATATATTAATAAAATTGTGACCACTTCTCATGTGTCTGTGTATTTTGTTTCTCGCTCCTTGACTTACATTAATCGAATATTCATGAGGAAAAAAATACAATAACTTAAAATAAAACGAAATTTAAAAAATCCTATTTACAAAAGTTAATTTAATAACGAAATACCCCCTCCCCCCCCCCCCACCTTTCTCAGCGACGTAAAAATAAACTCTACTAAGTCCGGGTGCCCCCCCCCCCAAAAAAAACTGTTTGGAGAAACAAAAAACCGGCACTGATTCTATAAAAATACCCAAAATAATTTTTGGCTCTTGTATAGATCGAATACACGTGCGAAAATTATTTTAGAAGAGTTCCAATGGTGTAAGGGGCAGATAATTCTTCTTTTTTTTTTTTTTTAGAACGCAATGTCTCCGAAAATGGAAAATATCCATTTTTAAAATAAGAAGTCATGCAAATTCAATTAATAGAACATTTTTCGAAGAAATAACAATTTGAGAAAATCAACAGTATATTGATAGAACATTTATTGAACAAAATAGAATTTGGGAAAAACAGTATATTTTTTCATTTCAAAGTCAGCAAAACGAACAGTCCTATTTTGATTAACAGATTTTTTGATTTTTTTTATAGTTTAAAATATTAAATTATCGCAGATATCGGGTCTTCGGAAAATGTTCTATTAATTGAATTTACATGACTTCTTATTTAAAAATGGGGTGCAATTTTACTTATAGGCCGATGCAGTTAATTATTTTCATGTTAAAGCATTATTTTGTACTTACTCAGTCATATTTTATCTCTCACGCCCCGAAAAAGAATTGAAAAATATCAAGCAGAACTTTAATTAGAACGATTTTTCCATTTTCATAAACAACCTGTATTTGTGAGCGAGCCGACATTTTGGGCTGTGAGCGGTAATAAAATATATATTTATTAAATAAAAAAATAGAAAATTAAATAATTATTTTTACTTTGTTCACCGGGATACTTTCCACGATATAATTTTCTTGTTTTTTTTTTTTTTTTCATATTTACATGGTAACAGCGACCAAATATGGATAATAAAATATATGTATTAAATATAAAAAATAGAAAATTAAATAATTATTTTTAATTTGTTCAACGGGATACTTTCCACGACGTCCCTACCTAGGGGACCCAATTTCGCGACACTTATCTGCCCTTAGTTCGCTAGCCGGCCACTCCGAAAATGTCAGATTCGACATTTCATATCGCCCTTATGAAAATGGAAAAATCGTTCTAATTAAAGTTCTGCTTGATATTTTTCAATTCTTTTTCGGGGCGTGAGAGATAAAATATGACTGAGTAAGTACAAAATAATGCTTTTACATGAAAATAATTAACCGCATCGGCCTATAAGTAAAATTGCACCAAAAATGGATATATTCCATTTTCGGAGACATTGCGTACAAAAAAAGAGTTATCTGCCCCTTACATCATTGGAACTCTTCTAAAATAAATTTCGCTCGTGTATTCGATCTATACAAGAGCCTAATTTTGTTTACATCTGATTAAAAATATTTTCCGTACTTCTACTTTTTATCTCAACTTCTTTTTAGATATTGTTTTGTTAACAATCTACTTTAACAAATACCTTTTTCAACAATTGATTTTTATTTCCTTTGAATTAGCCAATAAAATGTTTTCATTTCCATTTCAAAGCAAATAATAAAAATAACAAATCTTTGTTTTTGTAAATCAATTGTTGAAAAAAAATCTAAAATTGAGTTGAGATAAGTTATCTCCCTTACTTTGCCACCTTAAAGTAAAAGAAGAAAAGAAAAAGACCCAGAAATTCTATTTAAAATAAAATTAAAAAAATGGCTCCCGGGCAACGCTAGTTATTCATATTACAACTACATGCTTTTAAAACTACATCTCTTGGGAACTGGTAAAAAAACGGAAGGCACGTAGCGCAAGTTCTTTCTCTTTTCTGTGGAATGTTAGATTAAGCCGAGGGATCTGTTACAGACAGATTTTTTTTTTCTTTCATCCAATGAAAAAAAACATCTTGTGATTTATATATATATATATATATATATATATATCACACACTAAACTACTTTTAAACAGTAAAAAAAGGTACAAAATAATCTGTAGGTGGAGTTAGACATTTCATATTGTAAAAAAAATACATTATGTAATACGCCATCTGCTGCTGCTGCTGATGGTAGATTTATTTATTTATTTTAGGATTTTTTTAAGTTAAATAGAATTGCATCTGGTCATTAAATTATTAGACTATTGGCCGACTGTTGTTTTACTCTCTATTTATAAAATGATTGGATGTAAATAGCTTTCAAAACTTTAAATCTTGAATTTGCTAAGAATTTTAAAGTCAGTTCAGTTTAAATGACTTTCTATTTAACAGTTTAATATCGTGGTGCTTCTTGCTTAAAAGTCCGAAAAAAAGATTTCTTTCTCTCTTAATGTTTAAGAGGTAAATAAGGGGCAGTAACTCTTATCAACTGTTGTTATTACATGTAACTTAATTGTAATTTTGAGCCAGATTTTATATTTAATTTCTATCAAGCCTGATATTCTCTTAAATTGAAATCATGGATCTGAAATTGTTCCAGTTTGAAGACGTACTCTATTTTACTTCAGAAAAAGCAAAACAGATTGATTTTTTGCAAGCGCATGGACTTATTTCTGGAGAAGAAACCTGCAATTGTGGGCATAACATGCGACTTGTGCCATCACGAGTGAAAACTCATGGCTTCCATTGTACTGTGCAAGTAAAATGTCTATTAGACGTAACAGTATATTTGATAAATTCATTTAGTATAAAACCCAAGTATAAACACAATAAATTCTTAAATTTTCCATTTATGTATACTTTGTTGTTCATTTATTACTAATTAATTTTCTGTAAATTACGTTACATGTAATAACAACAGTTGATAAGAGTTACTGCCCCTTATTTACCTCTTAAACAGTAAAAGACAAAGAAATCTTTTTTTCGGACTTTTAAGCAAGAAGCACCAATATCGTTTCAAATTTAGAGAGGGTCACGAAGTATCACCCCCAGAAATTACTAACTTGGCTAAGATCAAAGTGTAGTATCTGTTCCGATGGATACTGCACGCCTGTCCTGTCCAGTTCTAGGAGGTCCACCCTCCCAGGCTTCGCCTCCCCTCTTTGGGGAGGAGTAAGTTTATTGCTTACTGTCTGAGGCGCCCCTACCGGGGAATGCCGACGGGGCTGCCCAGGCAATTTTTAAATGGCCAGAGTGCTCACCTCTCGAGCGCTGGCTTTTAACCCCACTTGCTCGACCCGATCTTGGGTCACATCTTACTTGTGGGAGTAAGATAAAACTGGCCTTGTGCCTAACTCCGCGAGGAGTAAATAAACATAAGCCCACCGGACAAAAGCCCACCAAAATAAGTGAAACACAGACAAAAGCCCATCAACGTAAAAAATAAATTAATTTTTAAAAATTAAAAAAAAAAATTTATATTTATTTTTTTTACAATTATCAATAACTCTTTGTCTGCAATTCTTTTTTCGTGACAACATTTTTTAAATTCCATGTTTCCGGCACTTTATATATACTGTATTTTTTTTTACAGATTACATCATAAAAAACACGTACCCTTTTTACTACTAACCCTAAGTCCGGTGGTAAAACGAAAAATACATTTTTTAAAAATACATCTATTACTCATCTTTTGCAGAAAGAAAACAATTCTATGCATTGTTTTTCACCTAATTTAGTTAAAATGGCACAAGTTAATAAATAGGAAAAGATGGTACGAGAGAAAAATATAGGTGAAAAACGATGAGTTTAGCAAAATCTTGAACAATATGTAATGGGAAAAAATAAAAGTCCCCCCCCCCCAAAAAAAAATAATGAGATTCTAACTTTTTTATGCGATTACGTGTGAATATTGAAAAAAAAACCAATTATTCTTTAAATTTAGAGTAGGGGATTTAGTTGCACATTTAACGTAAAATGATCCCCCTTTCCGGGCCATTCTTACTTTTTTTTACCACTACATCGATCGGCAAAGTCGTAAAACCACACGTAATCGCTTTAAGAAGTAGAAACCACCCACCCGCCCGAAAAACAATGCATAGAATTTATTTGCAAAAGAAAAATAATTAATGCCCTAAAAAGTTCGAATGGTCCGGAAATGGTGGATCATTTTATTAATTAAAATGATCCCCCAATTTCAATCTTACATAATTGTTGTTTTTTCTTCCCGCGAAAGATGGGTAATACTATACATAATTTTTTTAATGTTATTTTTCGTTTCACCACACGGACTTGGGGTTAGTAGTAAAAAGGGTGCGTCATTTTTTTATGATGCAATCTTTAAAAGAATGCAGTATTTACAAAGTACCGGAAAATGTTTAAAAATGAAATGTAAAAAATTTTGTCAAGAAAATTACAGACAAAGACTTATTGATAATTGTAAAGATAATAACTATCAAAATATATTTTTTAATAATTAATTTATTTTTATTTTGGTGGGCTTTTGTCCGGGTTGACTTATTTTGGTGGGCTTTTGTCCTTCCACCAACTTATTTATGCATAAATCGAAATGCATTCTGGTAGATTTAAGTACGTAATTAAATTATTTTATGTTTTAGTACTGTATGCTATTACATTTTTAATTTCAATAAATAATCGATTGATAGTAAATAAACGAATATAATTTACGTAGAGGTGAGAAATACAGACATACGAAGTGGTCGCACAATTTTGTTAATTTGTAGTTTTTCACTCAAAATGGCGGTCGACTGTGGCGTCAATGAAGTGTGTGCTATTTTCAGACCTCACAAATGAGTAAGTAAACCCAAATAAATTGGTTTTAACTAATTTCCCAAGTGTATTTCCTTTAAAGTAAATTTGAAATTAGTCCCAAAAATTTATTTGGGTTTACTTACTCATTTGTGAGGTCGGAAAATAGCAGACGCTTCATTGACGTCACAGTCGGACGCCATTTTTATTATAAGGATGGTGATAGGTTACAGCCGTCGTAATAGATTCATTTTTTTTTTTTTAATTTTAAGTGTATTATTTTATTTCTGTAAAAAATTTACCGTTGATTAATACGGAAATTTAGAGAAAAAAAACATTATTTTATTCAAACGAGAAATTACTTTCTAATCGACAGTTTAAAGACTTCAAAATTCTTTTCGAATTTTGCATGGCCACGAAGTAAAAACAGGTGCCGTCCATTAATGATTTCTTGATAAAACCATCAGACTAGACTTCACGTATGTGTGTATGTATGTGTTTCTCGTCTATACGAAACTTTGATACACAATTATTATTATTATTATTATTATTATTATTTACTATCAATCGAATATTTATTAGAATTAAAAATGAAACAAAGGAAAACTTAACAGATTTATTTAAAATTATATATCAAAAAGAAACATTTGAAACATTTTGAATTATTTTTCTCTAAGCCCTCCACCCGGAAAACACCGGATAAACCTAACAAATCTATTAATAACTTGTGATAAAATTGTCTTTTTTTTTACCTAACTTATTCGTAGCTGTACGAAATTCGAAATCTTTAAACTGTCGATCAGAAAAGGTCGGTTTATGGTGGGGAATTCACGCCCCCGCCCCAAAGGGACATTTTTGAATCGATATAAAGTTTGCCGCTATTAGATCCGTCCGCATTCCCCGGTGGAAGGGCCTTAGGCGACAGGCAATAGACCAATTACCCTCCCGAATGAAGACGTAATGCCTGGGAGGATGTCGTCCTCTAACCGAACAGAATCATATTCCACTCTGATATACGCCCGAGATTTCTTCTTTTTTATTTTATTTTTAAGCGAAAGCTAGAAAAAAATGAAGTTGAACGCCGAACCCAATATAAACTTTTTTTTTTAGCTTATGAGTTAAACACGCATGTAATTTTAGTTCTTGAAGAAATACTATTTTTAATCTAACATTTTATTTTTGTTTAAATGTTTATCGAATAATTAAAAAAACAAAAAAACTTCTCGTTTAGAGAATGTGAGATCACATTTCCTTTTAATTTATTTTTAAGTGCACTTTCATTTTTGTCTTAAGTAAAACCCGGGCGGACAAATCAGATTTCCCCGACCCACATTGTGTAAATGTGCGTTAAAAATAGAACTGTCCGATTTTTTAATTTTTTTTACCTAATCTTTAGAACGGACGCGGACTAATTTAGAACTTGCGGGGCTACCCGACGTTGCGCGGGGCTTGTATATCAAAATAGCAGTTTTAAAAAAAGTGTGTAGCATCTTTCTTTTAATATCTCTCTCCATGGTTCTCTCTCTTACTCACACACATACACACACACACATGTATGTATATTTAGGCAGCAAGTCGTTATTTAAGCAAGTGTGTTTGATTTATATATATTTTTTTAATGATATTCAGCGGCTAACACCGAGGACAAGAAAGCTTGCTCGACGCATCGAGAATATTACTTAAAAAATCAACAAACGCGAAAATTTCGTGTTATTCAACCACGCTTGCTTATATATATATATATATATATATATATATATATATATATATGTGTGTGTGGTACTGGTACACCTTTTGAACCGAACAAAAAACCGAACTATGTTCCTAACCTAATATAACCGTAAGCTGACCCTAATCAAGTCAGGTGGAGGGGGGTTCAGGTTCAAAAACTGTACCAGTAATATATATATATATATACATATACCAACTGGTTCGATATAAAGAAACTTGATTGACCTAGTTTCAGTGTTGTTTTTTGAATAACTACCAATAAAAATGAAAATAAAGTACTTTTTTTTAACCTTGATGTACAAATTTGGTCTCTGTTGAACCAAGAGAATGAATATTAGTGAGTTGTTTTATTATTTTCTTGAATTTTCTTTTTACCGTAACCAGGATGAGGTAACACTAAATCTGATAAGATACACTTACAGTGTTTACATTATGTAGTTTCTGACTTTTAACTAGACTTTCACACTCACACAATTTTCAAGAATACCTTTAACTTTTCGTGTAAGAATTTATTTATTTGAAACAATTTCTGTCGGTGCGATTTTAAGATTTTATTCATTTATTTTATGTTTGCTTTTCTTTTATTCACCATAATTACATTAACATTTTTTTTTTTAAACAAGTTAATTGGTCCGCTGATTTATAAAATCGGGGGACTTATGTTTTAAGGTATGTCCGTCCATCCGTCCGGATTTTTCTCCGCAATCATCCATTGAATTTCTCTGAAATTTTGCATGAAGTTGTAACTTTGGTCAGGTTAGAAAGTGACATTCTCCAATTTTTGAAAAAAAATCTGGTTAGCCCCCCCCCCGGTCAAAAGGTCCCGAAATAGCAAAAAATGACATTTTTTGACCCATAACTTTTCATCCATCCATTCAATTTCTCTGAAACTTGGCCAAAATGTGGAGGCAATTGTTCCTAATAGAAAATAAGTATCGCTGACCTTGGAAAAAATCTGGTTCGCACCCCCAGGGGAACAAAAGCCCCCAAAATGGCAAAAAATTACCCTTTTCTCCCATAACGTTTGATCCATCCATTCAAGTTTTCTGAAACTTGGCCAAAATGTAGAGGCAATTGTTCTGGATATAAAATGAGCATCCTTGACCTCAGAAAAATTCTAGTTCGCGCCCCCAGGAGGTCAAAGGGGAGTCAAAAATGCCCCGAATTGCCCAAATTTATTGCATTTTACACTCGCCACATCGAGTCACATACAGAGGGGGACCACGCATGCACATTATTTTTTTCCCAGTTTAACTCCCACTGTGTGTAAGAATCCATTTTTTAAAGTTTTTTTTTTTTCTTCTTTTTAATACGCCCTGGTATAGGGTTACTCGTACGCAAGTAAATTTAAGCTAATGGTAACTAAACTTTACTAATAACATTCAGTTTTATTTCTAATTGAATAATTTTCTTCTTGTTTGCGTCCGTCTGTCTCTGGAGACGATGGAGTTTTGCGACTCAGATCAGTCCGTTGCCAACTTCCAGCATCTGCTGTGACTCTGCAGACCTATCCTAAATCGGCAGGCTCTATTGCAGCCCATCTGTTCGCTTCCCCACCTCCCTCCACTGCTGGTTTCTCCTCTCTTCACTCTTCTTAGGACATGTCTTCACAGCACTTTTCCAGCGGCTGCGGTCTTCAGCCATGCACTGCCAGCCTGCTAAATCGATGCCACCTGCCCTCATATCTCACTTGCAGATACCCTAATAGCATAGGAAATGCCTTCCTGCTGGTCTGAAGCCGATTGCAAAGTTGCCGAATAAAATGCTCTTTGTAGTTTAATTGTATTGGTGCTTATAGCTCCTCATGACTGTCAATAGTGGCTAGGTAAAATTTAGTAACAAGTTACAATTGTTGAATAATGGCCCTATGAGAATGGACGCATCTGTCAGGGATTGAATTTGACTTGCGCGATTTGTGACGAAGTCATCTCGTGCAAGTTCGGTTCGATGTGTTTCCCACGGACCGTGTTGACGTGACCGTAAGTTGATAGGGGTTAAGAGTTGAGATTACACCTGCGTGATCACGAGGTTTTGTTGACGTCAGAATTTTCCGCTGTGGGAAAGTTAAATTGAGATTTGATCAGTTTCTCACTTGGAAGCGACGAGAGAACAACTCACAATCATGTAGCTGTTACAAGAAGGGATTTAGAGTCCCAAAATATAAGAGCCTTAGTGAACCTTTCATATTCCTCCCTCTGCAAGTGATTACGGATTAACGTAGGAATTTTAATTAGTGTAGTCTCTCTCTATCTCTCTCTTTCCAACGAACTCAATTGTTGGCTAATTAATTAATAGTAAATAAATGGCTCTGAATTTAAACACAACAGCCAAAAAACAATGAAGCAATATGAAACCTGTGTTCCTGAAATGAGAAAAGAAAACGAAAAAACATGTAATGGTTTATTTACACTGTTGCATTGTATGTTTTCGTAAAATAGAATGCCCGCATGACTGAAAAAATAATAATA
Organism: Sepiola atlantica; assembly: GCA_963556195.1. Classification (NCBI taxonomy): domain Eukaryota; kingdom Metazoa; phylum Mollusca; class Cephalopoda; order Sepiida; family Sepiolidae; genus Sepiola; species Sepiola atlantica. The sequence continues at coordinate 8,526,896 of OY744537.1, read as the reverse complement.
ATAACAATTCCAAAATAAAATGCAATAATGTAGATAAAGCTGTAAGTGTGTTTTTCATCTTTCCTGTTCAGGAACCTGGTTTTTATTTTGTGTGGTTATCTTTCACTTGTTGTAACTTGTTATACGAACTTTACTGAGCCAGTATTGGCAGCTATGGAGGCTGATCTATAAAAGTGTTTTATTGTAAAAACTTAATTTACTTTTTCTTTTTCTTTAATTCACTAAAAGTTTTTCTCATAAAGTTTACTTTTGTCATCAATGTGTGATTGTTTAATGTTTAGATGCTTCTTGCTAAAACAATACAAATAAGATTCTAATTTTATGTTATGTAAACTTATTATTGTGTAGATTAGTATTATTGAAAAGCAAGCAACAAAAAAACTACCCACAATTCAACAGCTATTAATCTAGCTCTAAGTATAACTTACATTACGTATCTTTAATATAAATCTATTGTAATTTTAAAAACTGTTTTCATTTAAGTTACCTCCCTTGAAAATGAATCAACATAATATTTTAAGAAAGGGTTTTGGTAATTTATCCTATTATTAAAGCACTTTAATTAATTGTTGTTAATATAGACAACATTATTGCATATATATAGGAAATTAAGACAATAAAATTATAAATCAATAATGCCAGACATTAATTTATTATAAATTGTTTAAAAAATGGTTATGCAAATTGGGCAAACCAATAGCTGTGTTTAGATCTTTGCTCTCTACTATATATACAGTATTTCAAAAGACTACGTTCTATTATTGATTTAAATAAGAGTAATCCGTTTTGATGGTAATTTATGTGTGATAAATGAAAAAACATTCATATTTCATTTAAATTTAATTTTGATTTGACCTTTTTGTATCCAGGTGTAATATTTGTTCTGTCTGGAGAGGCTATCCTGCTAGGTATTACCTCCTCCCTTTGAAGGTGTGATAGTTTATTGCCTTTCATCCTCATCTATGAGGGAATGCCGACAGAGGTATTTTTGCAGCCAGACCAGTGTGTCCCTTTTTGGGGAGCTGGATACCTACTACAAACTGACCCTATGTCTGACCTTGCTTTGTGCGAATAAATAATTCAAAATGTGGTCTCCGGGGGACCGTCCTCCTGGTCATAATCTCCTCCTTTCAGAGGTGACGTAGAGTCCTTGTGTCTAACTTCGCTCTTGAGGAGAGGCAAGTAAAAACGAACCAGTATTCCAAGTTTTAGTAAAAACGAACGAGTAGTTCGTTTATTTCAGATTTTCAAATGTTATCTTTTGGGAACGAGTTTGTAAATGGCTACCATTTTGACAGCTTTTTAATCGTTACATATATTTAGAGTTTTGGCCGCTATCTCTGAGATATGGGGCAAAATTAAACTTAGGGCTACTGTTTAGGTTAATGACGGACATGAAATCATGATTAGTTGTAGCACGAGTTATCTTCTCTTGTTGATTAACCATAAAAAAGATGAAAGTTAAACAAATCCTTTATTTCGAAAGATTAAAAAATTGAAAATTAAAAAAAAAAAATTATTTGTTTTCACCCAAATTTAATATAACCTTATTTTTTTTAGATTATTTACATTTGTTTTTTGTTTTTTTATGAGCATTGTAATGACAAGAAACACCAATTTTTATTACTTTTTCATTTAAAAAAGGAATCGTTTTAGAATTGAATCGGCCACAAATGAGACAAAAAAACAAAAAATAACGATTCTGTTAATGTTGATCAAAAAGTAGTAAAAAGCACTTAAGCTTGTTGGTCCGTTTGTCTTTTGATTAAAAAAAAAAAAATTAGTTCATTGGGGGGGGGGGGGTCACAAAATTTTAACATGAAATGATATGATCACAACTGCAAAAAACGGACTGAACGAAAACTTTTCAAGAAAATTTGTTTGTCCCTCAAAGACTTAAACATGCCGACAAAAATGGCATTCTTTTGCAAATGTCTGAAATTCACTTTATTAGTTTTTGCCGCCAAATAATGTTCACAAATCAAGTCCAGGGTGTGTAAAAATGTAAAAATGTAAAAATGTAAAAAATCATAAATTGATTTTTTAATGACATTGAAGTTACAAATCGAATAGTTTTATTCAGTTTTTTGGAAGCAAAGAATGTGATTTCGAGAGGATGTAAAAGAACTTGGCTGTCTCGCTCCTTGACCTCACATCTGTTGTTTTAGGACATGTTGAAGGCCAGAGTGTTTCACTACCAGCAACCGAGAAGCCTTGAAGAACTTCAAAGTTACATTGAAGAATAATGCACAAGCTTCACACATAGGGAGCTGAACAGCGCATTCAGTTGTAAAATTCTGTAAACCATTTTTTATTTTAATTTTAATACGTGCATTTAAAAAAAAAACTCTTTTGAATATTACTTTTCGATTATTATAAAGGGAAACCTGGGTGGGTAGTTGGGCAGCAAGATGTTTGTTCACATTACATTTACATTTCTACATGTTGATACGATTGGGGAAACAAGGAGCGGGGAGGGAATTCCAAAGGCTAGCAGTCCAAGGAAAGAAGCTATTAGAGTAGAAAATCAGGCATCTAGGGACCTCTACAGTGAAGGAATTGGATTTTGCTGCTAGCCAGGTGGATTGGAGATATTTTCGTTGAGGAGGTACAAGTGTAGAAAGTTTATCAGAGTACATCCCGTGGGAGTACTTGTAAAACAAGCACAGTTTCAACCATCGTACCAATCATCACGGCGTTGTCTCACCATCCACCTGACAAACTCTTTAAACCTTATCCTCGAGTGGCTTTTGGGCCTTAATAAGCAATAACTACTTAGTAGAAAAAAAAACATGCAACACTGTGGCGATGCGACAGGGGCTGGAGCTTGGCAAACAGTGCAGGACCTGTTAGGTTAGAAATTCATTTTCGAACCATGAATAGTATTTATTGTATGAAATTTGGAGTGATGAATATAAAAAAAAACTTTTACTTCTCTCGTCTCACTTATTTGGTACTTGTGTACGAGTGGTAATATTCGTCCAGTTTTTTATTAGTTAATTTTTAAACAAGTCAGAATTTAAACTTGATGGCATTTTCGTTGTATTGCTTTTCTTCTTTTGTTTTTAAACTTTTTATCCATCACTGGTTGTAATTAATGGTTATCTGAACATATCATCATCATCATCATCATCATCATCATCATCATCGGTTTAACGTCTGTTTTAAATGGTGGCATGTGCTGGCCGGCTTTTAGAAATTCACTGGTATTCATAGGAACACACTTTGAAAAGTGGAGTGGGATTTTATTTGTTATCAGTAAACGTGTATCGTTATCTTCTCACATAGCTCCGTCAGATTGTTTGTCTGTCGAGTGTCCCCCATATTGCATTTTAGTCTTCTAATTCTGCTGTAGTATTCCCCACCCACCCACCCCCACACATTTTAAGGGAAGAAATGGAAGAGGTCAATTTTTGTGACTGGCAGATCAGACCACCAGGATCTGTTCATTAAATTCGGTTCTGTGCCGTACAAATCAAGGACGTTTTTGGCCAACTAATGAAATAACATTATAGTTGAATTAAAAATCTGCAATTTAAGCCAGAGCTAATTTTACCTAATCTCAAAAAAAAAAAAGTGTTAATTTGAACTTATTTTTAAAGCATAATTAATTAAAAAATTTACATTTTTGATACACTGGTCCTCTTCCGTTAAATGATTGAAGTTAAGCAACGTTGAGGCTTACCAGTACTAAATGGGTGACGATTTAGGAAGACCAGGTGTTGTATGTTACGAAAAATCTCTTCAAATTCAAATTAATCTATAAATCAATCGTATAAAACAAACCTGTACGATTTCGACATAAAATGAACCAGCAATGGCTGATATGCCGCAAAAAAAAAAAAAACAACAACAAATAAAAAATATTCAAAGTTCATGAATTTAGTCTTTTTGTAATTTTGTTTCCAAAGTAAAATCGATATTTTCGACATTTATATTGTCAAATAAAATGAAAAAAAAGATTTCAAAGATTGCATCTACAAGAAAAGGATTATTAAAAAGAATAATTTTAAATTGAAAAATTATTTAATTTCATTACTAAGCTAAAACGTCTGCTTACTATAGAGGAAATATTTGACTAAAAGACAAAAACACCCTCTACAAAGTTACCAATAACATAAGTCAGTCGTGAGATTGTATACCTCCGAGTGACAAAGTAAGTTAAAATTCCTTCAAAATGTCGAACTTGACCGAACTTTTTTCAATGTCAACGGTCAAATTCAAGTTCTAGGTCATATAAGATGCCTCATTGGCTAAAACATAGACCAAGCCGAAATTATCACCAAAAATGTAACTTACCTTTTCTTTGACCTTGACCTTGACCATTGACTTAGAATTTATATAATTTTGGGATATCTAAGTTATACCATGACCGATATTTTGCCCAAGTTTGGTGACAATTGCTCAAGCGATGTGGATGCTACGTTGTACACGATACTTGGCCTTTAGGCTAAGATCAAAGTGTAGTATCTGTTCCGATGGATACTGCACCCCATAGACTGGTATTGTCTTGGCCTTCGGGGCTTGATTTACGCTGGTCTATAGGTCTGTCCTGTGCAGTTCTAGGAGGTCCACCCTCCCAGGCTTCGCCTCCCCTCCCCTCTTTGGGGAGGAGTAAGTTTATTGAGGTGCCCCTACCGGGGAATGCTGACGGGGCTGCCCAGGCAATTTTTAAACCCCACTTTCCCAACCCGACCTTGGGTCACATCTTACTTGTGGGAGTAAGATGAAAACTGGCCTTGTGCCTAACTCCTGGAGAGGAGTAAATCAATACTTATTAGTTGAGAGGTAAAATACAGTTTTATAAAGTTCTTCCATTTGGTTTTAGTTAAGAATGTCCGTAGGTTATCAATACAAATCTATAGAGGCTTGGTCTTCGCAGAAACTATAAGACCAACTCCTATTCCTATTTGTAATAAAAAGGGTCGTCAAATGAAAGGAAAACAGGATTCTAGACACAAGGTTTAGTAGCATTATATGTTGATTTTAATCTTTGTAAGGGGACATAAAAGTGGTGCAAAATATGCTCGGGGAATTAATTTTACCGTTTTTGGACGTGTATTCTAGTTGTTTGCAAAACTATAGATTCCAGCCGTTGCAAGTTGGTTTTTCACGGAATTGATCACGATATTTTTGCATTCTATCCTACTGTGTCACCTCAGTGTTTATGTAAGATAATGAAGAGTGGAAAGAAAAAAAATGAATCGTGGACGAGTCTATTGTGGGTGGGACGTCGGGAAAGAAATAAAAGCAACTTGATATCTGTTAAAAAGTAGAAGATTCCGCAGTGCAGAAGGAACTTGAACAACGGCGGTTTCAAAAACGCGAAGAGCCGAAACGCTTGGTGATCGGAGTATCGATGTACCGGAAGAATACGAGTTTACCGATATTTATGGCACCGATGAAGCTTTATTGGCTATGGTGCCCAAGCCCGTCTTGCTGTTAGACTTTTGTGTCCGCTAACTAAAAATGCGGTTGATAAGCAAGTTAATACCATGAAGGAATCTCCTGACTTGTACTTCATCAAAGCGCTTGTTGAACAATTGCTTCAGTTCACGCTCGGATAGACAATGCAGAGCAAATTGCTTTCCAATCGGATGTATATTTGAAAGAGTTTCTAGCGTAAACCAAGTCTGTGACCTCAGCAAGAAAAAGACTTTCATGAGACAAAAGTACGTCAAAAGATTGTTTAATATGTGTGTGCATAGCCGGCGTAAACCATCCGGTAATGGCAAATAAAGAAAACCAAAGTTGTTTCATATACGTTCTGTTCTTTGTCATTCTTGTTGGACCTTACCGGGTACCCTGAACGAACGGGTAATGCAACATTTAGATGATATTAAGTAAAGTAATGCTATTCCTTAATGTTATTGTTTTCTCTCTACCATACGAAGTTGTTAAAAATTGAATTTTTTACGAATATATCAACGTCTACTCGTTAGTTTTTCCCAAAACCCAACAAAACTTGTGTCTAATAGTTGTTTACATTATTCAAGTAGTAGTGATTGCAGGGGGAGACAATTCATGTTTTACTTATTCAAGTAGTAGTGATTGCAGGGGGAGACAATTCATGTTTTACTTATTCAAGTAGTAGTGATTGCAGGGGGAGACAATTCATGTTTTACTTATTCAAGTAGTAGTGATTGCAGGGGGAGACAATTCATGCTTTACTTATTCAAGTAGTAGTGATTGCAGGGGGAGACAATTCATGTTTTACTTATTCAAGTAGTAGTGATTGCAGGGGGAGACAATTCATGTTTTACTTGTTCAAGTAGTAGTGATTGCAGGGGGAGACAACTCATGTTTTACTTATTCAAGTAGTAGTGATTGCAGGGGGAGACAATTCATGTTTTACTTATTCAAGTAGTAGTGATTGCAGGGGGAGACAATTCATGTTTTACTTACTCAAGTAATATTGATCGCAGGGAGAGACAACTCACTTTTTGCATTGGACAAAGTACATCTCTAAATCTGTTAAAAAGTCTGAGGGTGTCTGGCATCATTAGCAAGACCTTTTTTAGCCGCTCTCCAGCCATCTGTTGAAAAATGTATACAGCTATGGTACGACTGCATTTAGAATTTGCATCATCACGCCAGAACCCGTATCTTGCTCAGAACATTGACCACCTGGAAACTGTTCAGTGACGTGCAACCAAGCGAATACCTTTCATCAGACACCTGCCATACTCTGAACGTGTCGCTTCACCGGACTTAGATTCATTGAAGTTCTGACATCTAGCAACTGACTTAGTAAGCACCCACAAAATTATTAACTGTCTCTACAATAACAACCCTGAGCACCATTTTGATCTCCATGTGTGTAACACGTGTGGACATGCCTATAAAGTCGGAAAAGAGCACAGCTCCCATGACTTTTGGAAACATTTTTTTTACGCTCAGAATTGCTGAAGCATGAAACAAACAGCCTGCATCGGTTGGTGGCTGCCGGGACACGTGTCCTTTGAATCTCTCATGCTTCCCCAAATTTGCCGAAACAACACACGATGCCTCCCTCCATACACATGCGCACATGTACATGCACTTTTGATGCGTTGTAGTGCACCTGAGCACCGCACACAATGATTTCATTCATTATTTTTTTATTATTATTATTTAATTTCGTAGTTAATATTTTTTTTTAAACTGTATTTCAAAAATTCTTTTTCAGGTTTTTATGTAGTATATGCTATTGATGGAAACAGACAAGCTGAGTAATTAGCCCGTTTACCAATAGAACAACTTGGCATATGAATACAGTTTATTAAACTAGTTTCGAAGTGTGCCCATGCAAGAATTTCCCGCTACGCACAAGTTGGGATTCAAGAGTCGTATGAATCGTATATCCTGTGGCTGGTTCTCCGCAGCTCACCAGCTTGCAATGGAATCTGTTATGGAGCATGGTGCCTTATATTTCGCGGATTTTACTATTGTCTGTCTTTCTCTTTCCAGTTCAGCCGAAATAAAAAGGTATTGTTTATTACATAACAATACCATTGTCTACTCTTTCTTCTTCGCCACAGAAAGACATTTAATTCAACTGTTTCTAACATGGAGTTAACAGGCTCGTCGACCTTTACAAACCCCTTTTGGTATGGTGGTCTTATATATCTACTCCCCTTAATTTCATCCATTTTAACCGACCATCTTTACATTTTTCATTTCAATAAATCCATAAGAACATTTACTTGTTGTTAATACTACTACTATTACTACTACTTCTGCTACTGCTGCTACTCGTAGGGGAAATTGGTGCTTAATCCTTAGTAATCCAAAGACATGTTCTTTTTAAATAATAAAAATATTAGCGGTGAATGGGAAGTTTCGTATATGTCACCCTGTAAAGAAGAGACGTAGTCCCTAGCTTATGTTTAAGTCACAAAATGAAATAACTAAACCTCTGCTTATAACAACAACGAAAAGGATGTATTCAATAAAGTTACCTATACCATTTGGTATAGGTGGAAGAAAGTTGGACAATGTCTGAGTGAGGAAGAGGAAAATAAGAGGTTCTTAGGGCTGCCGAAAGTCTGAGCAGTTATTTCCAGACGAAGAGAGTAGTTACTGGAGCGTCCAGTGGACAAGGAGGCAGGCGAGAGAATATAGAAGGTTTTCCTCGTTGCTTGCAGGAGTCTCTCTGCTGACCGACCTTGATTCCCAAAGGGGCTGTATATATATATATATATATATATATATATATATATATATATATATATATATATTGCAAGATCCAAATACAGTTTGTTGATCACTTTAACTGCTCGAGTAAATTAGCCGCCGACTCGCTATTTACAAATTTAAATTCCTCCTTAATTATTAGCTAATTCCCTATGGCCGAGGGGTTAACGCTCTTGACTGCGAATCAGTGGCGATTTGTGATCGGAGTTCGGGCCCGCCGACCGTTGAGAATTAACTTCCTGCACTGAAGATTGCGTTAGCATGAAACATCGATGTCTGTAGGTATTAAAATAATTAATATTTATTTATGAATATTATATTATATATATATATATATATATATATATATATATATATATATAGTCTCGGAAGTTTCTCAACCATTGAAACTATATAAAAAAAAAAATATAAAAAAAAAAAACTTTAAAAAAATTTTTAAAAACTTATAGTCTCAAGTCTTCCAGTGGAAAATCACTCATGTAAGTCAATTTATTTTTTACAGTTATTATATTAGTTAGTTTCTAACACTATTTTAAGGGATCATCAGTTGTTTACCATGAAAAACTGTTTCGGGAATATATATATATATATATATACAGGGTGGGCCAAAATAAGGGTCCTATCTTTAAATTTGAATAACTTGAATTTGAATAACTTCCACAAAATAAAAGTTAAACTCACCAAACTTTATGTGTGTGTAGACTGACCCTTCCGAGATTTTTTGAAATAAACAAAACAAATTTTAGCCGAAAAACACTTCTTAAAACTTACAAAAACTAAAGTATTGTTTTTTACACTGTTTTGAGTTTTTTAAGCAAAAATAATGTTTTCTAAATGAGGGTACGTTCCTTAGGGCTAATACGGCTCATGCTTGCTTCGGAAGGAGTCCTTTACTTATTCTAAAAAAAAAATTTAAAAAAATCAATAAATAAAAAAGTTATGAATTTTTAAAAATAGGACCCTTATTTTTGCCCACCCTGTATATATATAATATTTTCACACTACCCGTCACATCATTTCATGTGACTTCCTTATAAGGAGGCCATGCACAGGTGTGAGTTTAAGGTGTGTATGTGGGAGGTCTCTCGCTTTGTTACCCGCTGAGAGGCAAAAACTTATAAGAAGGTCACCGTTCACTTTGATCATCCTGCTTTGGTGCGATGGGGTGAGCACTACCCTAGAGGATCAGACCCTGAGACTGATTTTAATTGCTTTTCAGCCCTAATAAATTGATAACAAAAATTGTAAGTAAAAAAAAAAAAAAAACAACCAAGAAGGAGAACTTTCTTTTTTTTTTCATGTACAAATATTTCTAAAGCATTAGAAAAATAGGTGACCCGTTAGGTCACCCATAGAGCTCGGGTAAGATGGTTTGAGTCGGGAAAAAGTAAGTTTGCAAAGATAAAGTTTTATTTTTCTTTAAATAAAAAGACAAAATTCAAAATTAGTCTCTTTCTGCTCGCTATATTTCCACCTCCATCCGCTCTTTCTCTCTCTAGCTCCTGGTTAAATAAAATATTTATATATAGAATTGATACTTAGGGCTCAACTGTATGATCAGTTGAGCAGCAAGATAAGTAGGTATTTATCTACCTCCCACAGAGTAAAGTGTGACACAAGGTCGGAAAGTGGGATTAGATAAGTCAGCACACTAGAGGAAGAGCACTTTGACCGTTAAAAATTGCCTGGGTAACTCCGTCGGCATTCCCCGGTAGGGGCGCCTCAAGCGATTAGCAATAAACTAATCCCTTCTCAAAGGGTGAGAAGGCAAAGCCTGGGAGGATGGACCTCCTAGAACTGCACAAGACAAACCCACAGACCGGTAGAATCAAGACCCGAAGGCCAAGACGATACCGATCTATAGGGTGTAGTATCCATCGGAACAGATACTACACTGTGATCCCAGCCAAAAGGCCGAGAAAGCAGCAAGATAAGTAAGACCTCAAGTAACCAAAAAGCCAGTTTATATGGAAGCTGGACTGCTCCACTATGCCAAGTTGGGCAAGTCCATTATATGAATTCTGATTGGCTGTCAGTCTGAGAGTGAATAATTCTATATATAAATATTGCTTCATTAAAGCAATATTTGCCTATAGGAATATAGGATATTGGAGCCGGTAAGTGTTAATTTGATTTTATAGAGGGCTGATGTTTCCTTTTGCTTATAATAGACTATTTTATAGTGCTGATGTTTCCTTTTGCTTATAATAGACTATTTTATAGTGCTGATGTTTCCTTTTGCTTATAATAGACTATTTTATAGTGTTGATGTTTCCTTTTGCTTATAATAGACTATTTTATAGTGTTGATGTTTCCTTTTGCTTATAATAGACTATTTTATAGTGCTGATGTTTCCTTTTACTTATAATAGACTATTTTATAGTGCTGATGTTTCCTTTTGCTTATAATAGACTATTTTATAGTGTTGATGTTTCCTTTTGCTTATAATAGACTATTTTATAGTGCTGATGTTTCCTTTTGCTTATAATAGACTATTTTATAGTGCTGATGTTTCCTTTTGCTTATAATAGACTATTTTATAGTGCTGATGTTTCCTTTTGCTTATAATAGACTATTTTATAGTGCTGATGTTTCCTTTTGCTTATAATAGACTATTTTATAGTGCTGATGTTTCCTTTTACTTATAATAGACTATTTTATAGTGCTGATGTTTCCTTTTGCTTATAATAGACTATTTTATAGTGCTGATGTTTCCTTTTGCTTATAATAGACTATTTTATAGTGCTGATGTTTCCTTTTGCTTATAATAGACTATTTTATAGTGCTGATGTTTCCTTTTGCTTATAATAGACTATTTTATAGTGCTGATGTTTCCTTTTGCTTATAATAGACTATTTTATAGTGCTGATGTTTCCTTTTGCTTATAATAGACTATTTTATAGTGCTGATGTTTCCTTTTGCTTATAATAGACTATTTTATAGTGCTGATGTTTCCTTTTGCTTATAATAGACTATTTTATAGTGCTGATGTTTCCTTTTGCTTATAATAGACTATTTTATAGTGCTGATGTTTCCTTTTGCTTATAATAGACTATTTTATAGTGTTGATGTTTCCTTTTGCTTATAATAGACTATTTTATAGTGCTGATGTTTCCTTTTACTTATAATAGACTATTTTATAGTGCTGATGTTTCCTTTTGCTTATAATAGACTATTTTATAGTGTTGATGTTTCCTTTTGCTTATAATAGACTATTTTATAGTGCTGATGTTTCCTTTTGCTTATAATAGACTATTTTATAGTGCTGATGTTTCCTTTTGCTTATAATAGACTATTTTATAGTGCTGATGTTTCCTTTTGCTTATAATAGACTATTTTATAGTGCTGATGTTTCCTTTTGCTTATAATAGACTATTTTATAGTGCTGATGTTTCCTTTTACTTATAATAGACTATTTTATAGTGCTGATGTTTCCTTTTGCTTATAATAGACTATTTTATAGTGCTGATGTTTCCTTTTGCTTATAATAGACTATTTTATAGTGCTGATGTTTCCTTTTGCTTATAATAGACTATTTTATAGTGCTGATGTTTCCTTTTGCTTATAATAGACTATTTTATAGTGCTGATGTTTCCTTTTGCTTATAATAGACTATTTTATAGTGCTGATGTTTCCTTTTGCTTATAATAGACTATTCCAACCTTTAGTTTTATAGTTAGTTTTATAACCTTTGTTAATAATCACGGGGAGAGAAAGTGATAGACGCCATATAAAATAAGAGCAGGGAGATCAAACAACATACAGTGAGAGAGGCAAAGGGTGATAGACAGTAACTTAGTAAGAGACACGTTACTTGGTGAGTTAATTGCAAATTACAGATAATTAGAACAATTAAAATGGATTTTTTTTTTTCGAACATAACTCAATCCTAAAACTGAGGAATATTGTAGGATGTATTTTGTGTGATTAAGATGTATAGGAAAAATCCTTAGGAAAAAAGAAACGTTGGTTAACTCAGCTTTAGTATAATAATAGATTTTCATCAAAATGTATTTAATAAAAATACTAGTTAGTATGTTATATTTATCCTTAATGAGTCCTAAGTTATATTGTCTGTCAGTCTCGAGGGTCAGAAGTGAATATGTTTTTGTGATCTTTTTCTCAGGATATGTATATTCATGAAGCAGACATTTTAGTTTAACTAATGATGTTTTAATTCCAAATTAAGAGTTGATTCTGGCTGGGACATCCCAATAGGAGGAACCAATGGGGGTTAGCAGCACTATTTACTATGGCCTTACATTAAATCTAACTTCATGAAAATCTTGGCAGCAATTGACTTTAATTTCAAATTTTTCCTACATTATATGTTTAAGCTAACCAATCAACTATCTATTTCTCATATGATGTTCTAGCTGACCCCAAGTACAACTCTCATCAAATAAAACCATATAACCCATTTCACCTAGGAACCATCGCCATACTTCACCCCTGATGTGAAAGTGTGTAAGTGGTGATACACAAATATGAAGAAATAAATGGATGAAAACAATTCAATGGAAATCAACAATATAAAATGATTTATTTAATAATTTTACAACTGAAGTAATTACTATGTAATGAGGAGGGATTAATTGTCTGTAGCTAAGCCGATTTTGGAGCATCCTACATTTTGAATTTCCCTCTCTGTTATGATCATGTGACATATCAGGGGCAGATAAATCCTACCTCAATCTCTCTCACCAAAGGCAGATGAATCTTGCTTCAAAATGTCTATAGGCAAGGGAGATAATTTTAGGGTACAAAAGAGTTTGCTCCCTTTAAATATAGAAATATTTGAATATTATAGGTGGCTTATTTATCTACATTATAAACTTTCATTCAAAACTGATTCTTTGATTAATACATAATATTAACATGCACTATTCATTATGTACAAGGAAATATATTCCCCTCTGGTTGCACATCTTTGCTAGTTGTTGAGCTACATATTATGTAAATTTTTTAACGAAGTAAATAGCAAATGAATTTATTTTTAACCGCACTTCAGTGTTTAAAAAAAAAAAATCTTTAAATTGTCTCTGGAAAATATAATAAATTTTTGGATTGGAAGTTATTTTATTCACATCTTTGTTTCAAAAGACGATATAACAAAAATAATGTTTGTTGAACTGTATCGTTTATTCATGCATTCAAACTGAAACCCCCCCCCCCCTCTAAAAAAATCACAAATAATGAAAACGAATAAAATTAGTGTCAATCTGTAAAATAAAAAAGCATACTATCACCAAGGAATATGCAATAGGAATACCTGTCTTGGGAAAGTTGATAATACTCATACACACTTGGATCCTTCAATCAGTACAAAAGTCAAAATCATACTTCTCTGGTGAAAACTGCGTGACAATGAGGATAAGAGATTAAAAGAGATTATATATGATTCAGAGAGCGGACTGAATTATTCTAGACGTTATTTTCTAAAATATTGATGGAGGAATAAATCTACTAGCAGCTATTAGCTAGTATATATTGCTGAGATATACAGGGTGATTCATAAGTCACTTAGCTATTCAAAATGATTACCATATGAAGCACAAACATACTATGAACTTTTAGTGTTATCTTACTCTCTAATTACTGCTATTTGTTATTTTAAATTTGTTCGTTTATATATTTGTTTCTATATATATTTATTTTTATTTATTTAAATTTGTGTAAATCATCATATGTGCTTTTTTTTTCAGGCAGTATGTCATTTACAATTGAAGAGCGAATTTTTATTGTTATTCATATGGCCAAATTTGATGAATATCCCACACTTGTTGAAAGCCAATGGAAACGTGATGTGAACAGAAAGCCTCCTTTGCACAACACTCAATCAATCAAATATGCTACAAATAGTCGTAAATTCCTTGCAAAAAAGAATGGAGAACGAAGGTGGAAATTTTGAAAATTTGTTGTAATTTTAAACTCCCATAAATGAATTTGTTGAATAAACTTTCTGTTTTGTATTACCGTATTTTTTAACTTTAGAATTTCAAAACTAAATAGCTAAGTGACTTATGAATCACCCTGTATATGGCAGGTGATGCTAGAAAACAGGAAACATTTCAGACAAGGGGTCATGAAGCAGTCAAGTAATTAAACTTGCTGAATCGTGGGAGCGAGTGAAGCGGCTGGACATGACATCACATGTTTTTAGTGGAGACAAGACATATTTTTAAAATGATCGAACAAAACGTTAATAATTAAATTATGTACTTAATATATACATATGTATGTATCTATCTCTATAATAATATGCAAAGGCATTTCCTGTTCGTATGTACGTTATCACCTTTCACTCCTATTTATTTTAATGAGATCATCCAATTGTCGAATATGAAATGCAATAAAAAAAATAATTGAAAATTTACTGGTGTTGCTACGGTAAAACTTTTGATTTACCGATTTTAAAATGCATTGTTCCAAAATCGAATTCTGTCATCCCGTTTTAACTTAAAAAAAAACCTTACTTTTTTATTTAATGCCATTTTAATACACAACTAAGTGTTACAGTTTTCAATAAATAAATCAAGAAAGAAAGAAGAGACATATTTCTTTCATTTATTTACATTTTAGCTGACAATGACGATCATTTTTATGAAAGAAGAAAGATACAATATTTTTCTGCGTATTATTTTCTACATGTATTATTTCAAGAGATTTATTTATCTTCCTCCCACAGCGGTAAGATGTGACACAAGGTCATGAAAGTGGGATTTGAAAAGCCAGCGCCCGAGAAGGTGAGCACTCCGGCCATTTAAAAATTGCCTGGGCAGCCCCGTTAGGGGCGCCTCAGGCAGTAAGCAATAAACTTACTCCTCCCCAAAGAGGGGAGGCAAAGCCTGGGAGAGTGGACCTCCTAGAACTGCACAGGACAGACCCATAGACCGGCGTAAATCAAGCCCTGAAGGCCAAGACAATACCGGTCTATGGGGTGCAGTATCCATCGGAACAGATACTACACTTTGATCCCGGCCAAAAGACCGATATATTAGGATTAACAATAAATTATACCGATAAATGGGAGGTGAAATGATTGCCAACACGGGCTGATGACCTTGGTGTGCAAGATTCATATCCACTCAGGTTCCATAGCATCACTTTCACTTATGGATGTTGGCAACTTTCACCTATAAGTACCTCATTCTAAAACAAAAAATAAATTGTGGAAACCAATGCCAACGACAAAATCAAACTGGACAAAAAGGTTTTACCATACTGATCCATGAATTTATTTTTAAACAGGTAGATGAAGAAAGCAACCGTGGAATTTCCATGGGTCCCACTAGTCTTTTATTATACTAAAACGTTTGTTTCCCCTGAGACTTTTCCGTATATATTTTAATCACACAAAATACATGCTAAAATATTCCTTACTTTTGTTTAAAGACAACAGCATTTTAATTAGTCTAATTAACCATAATTTACAATTAACTCCCCAAATGACCCATCTATTACTAAGTTTCTCTCTATCACTCTCTCATTGTATGTTCATTCAACCACTCTCTAATAGTTTTTAATATCTCTGTAAGCATTTAGAGAAAGAGTAATTTTCTCTTTTCAGCTAATTTACATAGTGTGCCCGTACACACCGTGAACATGTATATAAATTAGATAGCAAAATAATAGGACCCTTTACTTCTATATTATCCATAAGAATAATATCGAACTAAAGAGACTTATAGTTTTTAGTTATGCAAGAAGAATTTCTTAACAGATATGTCTAGGGATGGGCAATGAAAACGAAAGTGTTTTTTTTTAACTAAAAAAGGAATCTTAACCATAATTGAAAAAAAAAAATCCAAAATATCAGAGAATTATCTGATCCTAATAAAATGTTCAGTATTTATTAATTAATAATTAATTAATTAATATAAGGTATTTATTTTATTGAAAAAAAAATATATAGATGTTTTTAGGTCACTTAAATTACTTTATCCCCTCCCCTTTCATTTCAAGGACTAAATACATCTTATTATACCCATAGTCGAAACTAATTGATCATATTTACAAAGAGATAACACTCTGAAGGCCAAAAAAAATTTGAAATTTAAGGCAGTTCTCGATAGAAAATGGTACTCGAAAATCGGAAATTTAAATGTAAAAAAAAAAAATTGAAATTTAAGGCAGTTCTCGATAGAAAATGGTACTCAAAAATCGGAAATTTAAATGTAAAAAAAAAAAATTGAAATTTAAGGCAGTTCTCGATAGAAAATGGTACTCAAAAATCGGAAATTTAAATGTAAAAAATAAAATTAAATATCTTGAGATCTTTAAAAAAAAAAATTAATCCTGGGTATTCATTTTTTTGGTAAAACAAAAATAATTTCTTTGATTTTCTTTGCACATCTCTAGATTTATGAATTTATGAAAGAAATCAAAATATAACATAGTGATAGTGGTAATCTAGTGTATGTATATAACTCTATATATTTATTTTCGGCTTTCTAGCATTCAAAACATTAAAAAAAACTCCATATTTGACGTTCGTCTTGTCTCTATCGGCTTTGTTTTTTTTTCTCATCCATTCACTAATGAAACGCCGTAAAGTCGCAGCGTGTTTTACAACATATATTTATTTTCGGCTTTCCATCATTGAAAACATCAGAACACTCTATATTTTGAAACAAAAAAAATTTATATATATATATATTATATATATATATATATATATATATATATATATATACAAATGTTGTTTGGCACAAGACAAATGAAACGGACCGTTAAATATATCTCACAGAAATTTTACATTTTTAGAAATGTGAAAAAATAAAAGTAATAAAACAAACCATGGTTATTGGAATATAATAAATAACTGTTCTATATTTTGCTATGTTATCAATAATTGACAAACATTGAGCTGAATCTTCAAAGGAGACTACAAAGTAAAAGGATCTGATAATATATGATAGTACATATATTGTCTTTAATAATTAATTAATTATATATATATATATATATATATATTAGTGGAGGCGTAGAAATACCTGGTATAGTACCCGGGTATGATGCTACCCTACTCGGCGAGATGGACCTGTAGATTTTATTAGATCATCCATCTAGAAGACGGAAACTCTGATATAAAACCTGCGCTCTACATTGTCTCTCAGTTATCTTGCTTCGGCTTGTCACTAAAACCAGGCTTTGTAGAAGGAGAGCATGCCCTGCATGTCATACAAATGGCCAGTATGACCATCTACGTGTACAGATATTCCTACAAGACCCACAACGATATGACTTGTAGCAACAAGTAAGGCCTGCTGAACAATCTGCATGACAATAACCGGGCATTGCAATCTTGTAGGAATGGCCTTCTTCTGTAAAGAAGTGGCAATCATCATATACAGTGTATTAATAGTTTTGTATATTGAGCATATTTTGTTTAATGTGATAATCTCATAAGAACCAGGCCAATGGTTTTAGAGTTATAGTGTAGGCATACCTTGATTTATTTCCATTTATTGGTCCCCCGATCTAAAAAATTGGGAGACCTATTTCCGTCCGTGTCCGTGTGTGTGTCTGTCCGGATTTTTCTCCGCAACCATTTATTGAATTTCTCTGAAATTTTGCATGAAGTTGTAACTTTGGTCAGGTTAGAAAGTGACATTCTCCGATTTTTGAAAAAAAATCTGGTTAGCCCCCCAGGGGGGTCAAAAGGCCCCGAAATGGCAAAAAATGACATTTTTTGCCCCATAACTTTTCAGCCATCCATTCAATTTCTCTGAAACTTGGCCAAAATGTGGAGCCAATTGTTCCTAATAGAAAATAAGTATCGCTGACCTTGGAAAAAATCTGGTTCGCTCCCCCAGGGAGTCAAAAGCCCCCCAAAATGGCAAAAAATTACCCTTTTCTCCCATAACGTTTGATCCATGCATTCAATTTTTCTGAAACTTGGCCAAAATGTAGAGGCAATTGTTCTGAATATAAAATGAGCATCCTTGACATCAGAAAAATTCTGGTTCGCGCCCCCAGGGGGTCAAAGGGGGGGGGGGGGGTCAAAAATGCCTCAAATTGCCCAAATTTATTGCATTTTATACTTGTCACATACAGATGAGGACCACGCATGCGCGGCTTGTTATTATTTGGATTTATTTACCATTTATTATTATTTGGATTTATTTACCATTTATTATTATTTGGATTTATTTACCATTGCTGGAATTCAAAAGGGGGTTATTTTTCTACTATAACATACTTTATTATTGATGCTATTTTGTTTTTCTATACATTTTCTTGTTTTTTTTTGTTTTTTTTTTGCTTCTACTCATAGAATTGCAATTGTATTGAATTACTTTTTCTCATTTTAGCTTTCAGTTTGCTCTCAGAAATCAAAAGGCTCCTTCCTGAGGCTAACACTTGATTTCTTTATGACGGACATAGATATCCAAATGTTCATTTAAGATTCTCCCCTACTTTTCAGACCTTGTGTTAGTAAAGCAGTGAAGAATATTAATTTTGCTCAATTTCTATATTTTATTTCTATGAAATTAAAAACGAAAAACCTTTCACAAAAGAATAAGCAACACTTCTTTCATAATAGCAGACAACGAAAGGTTTATTCAAAGGGAAAAGTCTCCTGCTGCTTCATAAAAGAATTTATCTTCGGTGAAGATAAGATCATTTGATGTCGGTGACAAGGGCAGAGGAGAAAATGAGGCGATCCATATTGGCTGGTGCCAATGAACCGTCTGCCGATCGTCTGCAATCTCTTATGAGTCTGAAGTAATCCTTTAAGGAACTAATGATATTAATGCACCTTGCAAGCTGATTGGCCAAACCACCTCACAGGGACACTGATACGCATTAAGAAATAAACCTCATTTATGACCGCTACTTGACCACTCCGCAATTGACCACTTAACTATGTTATAGTTTATCTTGTGGGCTTTTCTTTGTCCTGCCGAATTCCAGGACAAGAATTCACCTAGTCTGGTGGAGTATCCAGCTAAGTGCTGTTACTTGAAGTAGCATCACTAGGAGATGGTGCCCCATTTCTCGTATGAGCCAGTGTGTAGCCATTCCGAGGGGATCTTATTTGGGCTACAAATTCTACGTTATTTTGAATATTTGGTCAGGATTTACTTGTAAGGTGAAGTATCTTTGTCAGGTTGTACTGACAAACCCCTGTACAGAGAGATCGAAGACACACAAAGATGGTGTCTAGTCGGCATTCAAACTATCTCCATTACTTAAACTATATTCTATTTATTGTATCAACATCTACTATTTCAGCTTTAACAATGTAGCAGTTGCATGAGCGAACTATTTTGTATTGGTCTACGTGACCGGCAGTGAGATTGTAATTCGGCTTGGTGATTATGTAATCATCGCCTCTTCACCGCTTGGGCGAACAACACTCCTACATATAACGAGATTCATACACGATCAATCGTTCTTGCACGAGCACAAACCATGAGGCGACTCTTTAGTTTGCAAGTTTTCCTCTAGCCGACAGGATACACTTTTTTCTGTTCTCAACCTGACTCAACCCTGAGTGGGCGAGATATCGAACTCCGGGGTAATACCACTTCATCTAACCGACATGAATCAGCCCATTGTACTATCTTCATTTTGTTCCTGTGTTTCTGTGAATAAAAGTTCATATCTGTTTAGTTGTGGAGCCATTATTTATTTCGTGGAAGAATGGTGATCCTGTTTAGTTTATGTAACATTTCTATTTCAGGCTCTTCATTCTGATTTTCTTCCCGATTTAAACCCCAAACCCAAGATTGGTTCCATCTAACTAAAACAGTATCTAAGTTTAGTTATTACATGTCAAATAACATTGTAACTCTATGGGCATTGTCTATGGCAAGCAGTTGTTTTTTCCGGAAATTTATTTCTATTTTGGGCATGAGGGGTGGGGGAGGTCAACATGTTGCCACTGTACATATATGTGTGTCAAGGTTAGCCGTCTGGTTGCGAGTTGTTTTCCCGGTCTTTTTGTTTCAGCAGCATCATCGATGTAATGAAGTCTAGAGGTGACGTCATACCGGTGTAGCACCGGTGCTAATTGCCGCCTTTTTATTCAGTGCCGACTTGGGAGCAGATGCGAACAGTTCAGTTCCAACAGACTCTGTCTGTTATGAAAATGGATGTAAAATATTTGGATGTTTTCTACTCGTTCTTAGAGTAAGAACGTTTTATGTGGAAATTCAGGGTATCTGAGAGACCCTAATTTTAAAGAAATATATTTTCCCTTGAAGGGATAACCTTATGATATGGTTTTTTGTTGTGTAAAGACAAACGTCTTTATATTTGAAGAAAATTCCCAAATACTGCCTTTTGGAGGAAGGACGTTTCAGGAGAATTTCATTTGAGAAGTAATTTCAAGAATTAGGAGATCCTTGGAATGAAAAGTGTCGAAAGAAAAATAAAGAGGGACATTTGAAACGGAAATTTCAATAGAAAAGAAAAAAACTAGTCCAAACTATACCGGAGACGATACGCTAACCAACTGCTACGATCCTGTATATTTTGAGTTTTATTTTATTGTTTTATGCCCCTTTGAGACCCCTTTGTTACATTTATAAGAAGATTTCTTTAGTCTTTACTGTATGTTTTATATGAAAAAAGGGGAATTAATTTGTTTCCAGTTCGTTGTGCCAACGAACTTTATCCCTATGTGATCTTTCAGGTCATAAGTTTTTTTTTTATCTTGGTTACCAAGGTTAACGTAGTTAACCTAGCTTTGGGAATTAAAAGCAGCCAGCCCCATTTTAATGTTAATAAAACTCTATTTTAACAAAGTGACAGAGAATTTTGAGAGATTGGTATACTAGTATATATATTTGGGGATCCGAGTAGAATACAATAAGAAAAAAGAAATCAGATACTTTTTCGCACCGAAATATTGTTTGTATTTCTCGAGATAAGGCTGCATTGTTTCGCAGCTGCAATGGACAAGGGAAAAGTCAGAGGTCGACTCCTATGCCTAGCTGTCATGATTTGATGGATGAAACCTGAGGTAAGTTCGTGCAAAAGCGATCTAGGTCGAGAACACAATGGGAACGCATGGAGATACGTCCCGGACAGGGTTACAGCCGAACTGCTGAGGGAGGGGGGTAAATGATTGGTAGAAGAGAACCTTCTGCGAGTAAGCAGCCAAGGAAATGGCTTACTATATGAAATAGGTAGAACTTGGCTGGAAAACGTCAAGTTACCTTGCCGTGAGATATAAGGTGCGACAATCACAACATTTATTGAGTTAAGAGTTAAGTTTTTAAGTTGAAGTTCGATGGATGGGACCTAGCTGATTGTCGGGTTGTTCTAATGTATTTGCGTCGAAGGGGCACTAGAGCAGCTAGTTCATCGGAGCACAATCCATTAAAGTATTTGTAAAACAATCACAAGGATGCAACATTGCAGCGATGGGACAGGGGCTGGAGCTTGGTGGATAGTGAGGGACCTATTAAGTTGGCGACTCTTTTTTCGACCTTGTCTAAGAGGGAGAGACTAGTGGATGATGCACCAGTCCAGATGTGACAACAATTTTCTTGGCTGTTAACTATACTGCATGCTTGGCTCTGATAGTTTTGTTTGTAAGTTTTTGTCTGTTTTCATCAGTTAGTTTAGTTAATCTGTTTATTTGGTTTGTCTTTTTGTCCGTTAAAGTTTTCATAAAGAGGATAGAACAATTACAAGTTTTAAGAAAATTAACTGGTAAACAATTCTTCATCTCATAAAGTGTGCAGTGTGATGATGCATGAAAGTGAAACCTGGTCAGCGAGGGTTGAGGATATGTGTTGCATGGAGAGAAATGATATGAAAATTATTATAATGGATGTGTAATGTGAGTCTAAAAGACAGGCTTAAATCTGGACAATATAGGGAAATGTGTACAGCACAGGCGACTTTGTTAGTTTGGTCACATGATGAGAATGCTTAGGTTAGTAGATGTAGAATAGTTGAGGTAGCAGGGTCAGTTGGCAGGGGGAGACTCATGGAAACATGGAAGGAAGTGATAAGGATGGATTCGAGAGAAAGAGGGATAAATAAAAACCTGACCAGAGATGGGTAAGTTTGGAAATAAATTTGTAAAAGCGGCCCAACACATGTCAGCATGTTAAACAGGCGTCAAACCAAATATAATGATGATAGTGAGAACAAATAAACTGAATGTGACTTTAAAACCTGCGGAGCGTACACGAAAACAAGCATAAAAACACTAGCGAGTTGTATGTGCATGCTGTTACCATGTGCTAGTTAGCAAGTAGTTGCACCGCGTGCCCAACTGAGACTGTTTTGTCCTTGCATGCAACTGTCGATTCGACTTTCGAATGAATCAGTTGATTCTCAACGATCCATATAAGGTGAACACTAAAAATGTTAGGCAGTTGAGCTGGGAATAGCCGAGCACGTTGCATGTTCAGTAAAGGTTGCGTGTCCATTGAAGGTTACATGTTCAATAAAAGTTACCCGTTCGGTGAAGGTTACATGTTTGTTGAAGGTTATGCATTTAGTGAAGGTTACCCGTTCATTGAAGACTTCTCGTCTGTCCAGAGGTTCCTGCTCCAGGACGAGGTGACCGATCTACCTTTGAATAATTTAATGGGAAAATGCAATACTTATTGTAGACAAATTCATTGAACGCAAAAGCTAGAGATAGCGTAGAGTGTTTTTCCATTCCTCAATGGTATTTTGCCCCCCTAAAATCCAACCCTTCCTCACCATGGTAGGGGCAGTGTCAGAGCTACCCGGCTAACAGGGCTCTGGTGAAAATTCTGAAAATTCAGGAGGAATTGACATCAGAATCCGTTGTTGTCTGGTCGTCTATGTGGCAAGTAAGGACGTATCAACCACAAATCAATGGAGTGAAAGTGGCAACATTGCTTCTGCGACATTCCTTTGTGTGTTCTGAGCTAAACCTTCCTCGACTTTGCATGGTAGAACACATAAAGTGATGGCAGAGAAGCAATGTTGCCACTCAGTCCATTGATTTGCGATTCTGTGCCTAGGATGTCTTAGCTTGCCACATGCAGAGGCAGAGATGACCAGAGGACAACAGATCCTGATGCCAACTCTTGGATTTTCACCCGAGTCCTGTTAATTGAATAGCTCTGAGCTCTGACACTGCCATGTTGCCACGCCTCCTACCACAGTGAGGATGGGTGGACTGGGGGTGGGTGGGGGGGGGGGTCAGCTGACCATCGTTTATTAATACAAATAAAGTGGATGTATTATTAAAAGAGTTCATGCTCATTTATAACAGACAGTTGCAGGGATTCTTTATTGAAATAGCATCAGCAGGTTCAAGGTAGGAAATACTCCTCCAACTTTATTGAAATAGCATCAGCAGGTTCAAGGTAGGAAATACTCCTCCAACTTTATTGAAATAGCATCAGCAGGTTCAAGGTAGGAAATACTCCTCCAACTTTATTGAAATAGCATCAGCAGGTTCAAGGTAGGAAATACTCCTCCAACTTTATTGAAATAGCATCAGCAGGTTCAAGGTAGGAAATACTCCTCCAACTTTATTGAACTAGCATCAGCAGGTTCAAGGTAGGAAATACTCCTCCAACTTTATTGAAATAGCATCAGCAGGTTCAAGGTAGGAAATACTCCTCCAACTTTATTGAAATAGCATCAGCAGGTTCAAGGTAGAAAATACTCCTCCAACTTTATTGAAATAGCATCAGCAGGTTCAAGGTAGGAAATACTCCTCCAACTTTATTGAACTAGCATAAGCAGGTTCAAGGTAGGAAATACTCCTCCAACTTTATTGAAATAGCATCAGCAGGTTCAAGGTAGGAAATACTCCTCCAACTTTATTGAAATAGCATCAGCAGGTTCAAGGTAGGAAATACTCCTCCAACTTTATTGAAATAGCATCAGCAGGTTCAAGGTAGGAAATACTCCTCCAACTTTATTGAACTAGCATAAGCAGGTTCAAGGTAGGAAATACTCCTCCAACTTTATTGAAATAGCATCAGCAGGTTCAAGGTAGGAAATACTCCTCCAACTTTATTGAAATAGCATCAGCAGGTTCAAGGTAGGAAATACTCCTCCAACTTTATTGAAATAGCATCAGCAGGTTCAAGGTAGGAAATACTCCTCCAACTTTATTGAAATAGCATCAGCAGGTTCAAGGTAGGAAATACTCCTCCAACTTTATTGAACTAGCATCAGCAGGTTCAAGGTAGGAAATACTCCTCCAACTTTATTGAAATAGCATCAGCAGGTTCAAGGTAGGAAATACTCCTCCAACTTTATTGAAATAGCATCAGCAGGTTCAAGGTAGGAAATACTCCTCCAACTTTATTGAAATAGCATCAGCAGGTTCAAGGTAGGAAATACTCCTCCAACTTTATTGAAATAGCATCAGCAGGTTCAAGGTAGGAAATACTCCTCCAACTTTATTGAAATAGCATCAGCAGGTTCAAGGTAGGAAATACTCCTCCAACTTTATTGAAATAGCATCAGCAGGTTCAAGGTAGGAAATACTCCTCCAACTTTATTGAAATAGCATCAGCAGGTTCAAGGTAGGAAATACTCCTCCAACTTTATTGAAATAGCATCAGCAGGTTCAAGGTAGGAAATACTCCTCCAACTTTATTGAACTAGCATCAGCAGGTTCAAGGTAGGAAATACTCCTCCAACTTTATTGAAATAGCATCAGCAGGTTCAAGGTAGGAAATACTCCTCCAACTTTATTGAACTAGCATCAGCAGGTTCAAGGTAGGAAATACTCCTCCAACTTTATTGAACTAGCATCAGCAGGTTCAAGGTAGGAAATACTCCTCCAACTTTATTGAAATAGCATCAGCAGGTTCAAGGTAGGAAATACTCCTCCAACTTTATTGAAATAGCATCAGCAGGTTCAAGGTAGGAAATACTCCTCCAACTTTATTGAAATAGCATCAGCAGGTTCAAGGTAGGAAATACTCCTCCAACTTTATTGAAATAGCATCAGCAGGTTCAAGGTAGGAAATACTCCTCCAACTTTATTGAAATAGCATCAGCAGGTTCAAGGTAGGAAATACTCCTCCAACTTTATTGAAATAGCATCAGCAGGTTCAAGGTAGGAAATACTCCTCCAACTTTATTGAAATAGCATCAGCAGGTTCAAGGTAGGAAATACTCCTCCAACTTTATTGAAATAGCATCAGCAGGTTCAAGGTAGGAAATACTCCTCCAACTTTATTGAAATAGCATCAGCAGGTTCAAGGTAGGAAATACTCCTCCAACTTTATTGAAATAGCATCAGCAGGTTCAAGGTAGGAAATACTCCTCCAACTTTATTGAAATAGCATCAGCAGGTTCAAGGTAGGAAATACTCCTCCAACTTTATTGAAATAGCATCAGCAGGTTCAAGGTAGGAAATACTCCTCCAACTTTATTGAAATAGCATCAGCAGGTTCAAGGTAGGAAATACTCCTCCAACTTTATTGAAATAGCATCAGCAGGTTCAAGGTAGGAAATACTCCTCCAACTTGTGCCCTCATCTCAGTGCAACCTGACTGCTTAGTAAACAGAATTATAACAATGGTGTCATACCTTTCACCTGTCAAGAATCATAGAGTTTATCACAACATCAGGATTTAGAGGCAATGAGTATCTTTTTTAAAATTAAATTAAAAGTCGACAACAATGAATACAATTAATTTTATCTCCTTTCATTGAGGGAAGAGTTTTTAGGTGAATTTTACAATACAACCGAGAGCAATAATTTTATTTCTTCAAAAGTTTAGGGAAATTTTTTTATTAAATTTTTTTGCAGTTTCTTTTTGGTTTTGTTTCGTTTTTCGTTTCCGGATCCTATTACGAAGTTAATTCGAATTGTCAAACTGCAAGCATTTGTTTTACGATAGAAAATAAATAAACAAACTTTATTTGATATGCATATGCATATGAAAATATAATTTTTGCATATTTTGTATACCCTTTTTGCTTTACATCTGGACATAACGCCAGGGGGTAAATATAAAACATTGCCTTGCACACTCAAGTGTTGATGTGATGTCACCAGACCTGGCCATCGTCATGTCTTAGGCCGTCGTAATGTTGAGTGGAATGTTGTTTCTCTGCTGATGAAGACCTGTGGTGTTGAAGCATCTGCATTATTTGGTCCCGAATTCCTCACACATTGTGATGAAGAGCAGAAGTACGGAGTCCAATGTAGCTAACAGAGTTTGGCATAAATCTAAGGAATGGAAGCATATTTGATACGGGTAAAAAATCAAAACGACTCGACTCTTTTAGTAGAAAAGGAAATATATATGCATTAGCAGGAAAATAACTCGTCTGTACATGAATAACATCAACTTCATATTTTGGAATCAATTCTTCACTGTGTTTTTTCGATAGGCGCTCCAAGTTAACCTAAGTATTTCAGTAATTCTAGTCGAAACTTCGGTCGAGTTGTTATGTATCAGAAGAGCTTATTCAGCAATTCAGAGACGCAATACCAAACCTTTATCTCGTGTCAACCGGTATGAATTCTCCGAGCAGGGAGTTTCTTTCCCACAAAATGCTGCTCATTATATTGAGGCCTGAATCCAGCAACACAACCCAGTGCTGCCTTCTTCTTCTCTTCGTAGCTCTGCCCACTTCTCCCAGTGGGTGGTGTTGTGCAAATCTGCCCACACACTCATATATCTCGCATTTATATTCGCCTATTCAACCACTAGTCATGACCACCCACTATTCCCTGGTTGGCCTTATCTCTCTAGTGACAACGTTGGACGTATCTTTAGAAATTTGCTTTCTTTTCCTTTTTAAACTCAGAAAACAAAATTCATTCAATTTTCATTGCTCCCTTTTCTATCATCATTGTCGATTCACCCCTTTAACCTCTTTAACTGCAGTTGGTCGATGTTCATCCATTAACGTTGTTTCCTGATGCTCTGACCTCAGCCAACCTTATAATCTTGTACCTCTGATACTATGGGCGTCCCCTTCCTCTCCAGAGCCGAGGAAATGATTCACAAAAAGGGGGAGAGCTGTCGGAAGTAGGAAAAGTAGTAAAAAGACAATGATAGGAAATGACTCACACAAAGGCAATCAGAAACAGTAGGACACCTCCCAGTTGGTGGTCAATTTCCGCTTATCAGTCATTCTGGGACAAAGATTAGGCGTTTTAGTAGTGGCCAAATCATTTCCACCTATCACTAATGTTACACTGGCCGTTCTTACACAGGAGAAACTGCACCGGTTGTCACTATAAATAGTGTGAGTCACCAGAGACACAGAGAAGACAAAGCACAGTCTTGTAACTGTCTAGCCAAGTGCTAGTCACTTTCTTACTTTGTTAATACACTTGTTAAACCAACAATCGACTTGACTTCCTTTATTTATTATTTACTGTTGGACAACTTCACAACAGCTAACTAAAACAAAAGACCGGACATAGGATTGAGTTAGGAGTGAAAGTTGTTTGCGACAGTTGAGTTTCACAACGGTTTAGTTTACGGCAGTTGACAGTTTATGGGAGTTGACAAGTTTTTTACGACCGTTGGCAGCTTGGAGAGAACATGATCAGATCGGAGCAGATTGGGCAGAGCCTTAGCAGATCCGAAATGGGGGCCTTGACAATCTGTGACGATGTCACACGCAACCAAAGTACAACTGACTCATACACAATGTATTTGAGTTTGTGTTCTTTCTTGTGAGTCGGTGTTGTTTTGTTTTTCTTAACTTGTGAACCAGTGCACGTTACCTCGGCGATCGCCAAGAAGATGACAAAGCTAAAACGCAGATGAAGATGAACAGAAAACCACAGCATACACAACGTTAGGGTCGGCGAGAGGGACGGCACATGGTCTCACATACCAACGAGTGCACTTCTGGTTTAGCTATGAGAACAGATTTTGATATATATATATATATTTATTTATTAATTTTTCCCTCAACTAAGTCTGCTCTGAGATTATTTCTCGATTTGCTCAAAATTGAAATAAAAGTCTCGATTGTGATTTTAGAAGTGTAATGTACTCACTTTTTCTTTAAAACCTTTCAACCCCCCTTCAAAGCCCGAACCACCTTGCAACAAATAATGTTAATTATGAGTTGGAGAACATAAGAGTTACTGCATAAATTGTAGTTTATATCATAGTTAAATTACACCTACACAACATTAAAGACAAATATATTTTGGAAATTAAATTTTGAAAACTGTGTTTACTGACTTCTTATTGAATTGTTATTTTTTTGTCCATTCATTTCAGACACTTTTTCTGCCATATTGTCTGTTGGCTAAAAGAAATAACTAAAATGGATTGGTTTGGCGATCTTCATTATATTACAAAAATATTATAGTCTAATATTGCTTGGTGCCTGGAGCTGATTTAGACATGTCTGACTATTTCGGTGTTGTATATAAATGAATCATCACTTAACAAGGCCAAAAACACCTCCAGGATAAGGGTTAATGAGATGGATCAATTGACAGAGAATGATGATGAATAATATGAGACGGTTGAAAATCTCCACATACCACCCACTCAAAACAACAACTGACCCAGAAAACAGTAATTGTCCCTCCTTTGTCAGAAACATCTCTCATGGAATGTGAAAACTAAAGAACAAAATAGAGGGAAAACGATAGTTAAGAGACTCCTGAAAGTAAATTACCTTCTATTCTCTGTTAACTAAAATGGATGTCAGTTTATTTATTTAGTATGCCTCTTTTGGGATCATCTTTTGTTTTAATCTAATATCTCATGTCAATTTAAAAAAAGAAAAGAAAATCTCACAGAATATATAAAAGTGGTCACCCCTTTTGTTTGAACATGCACGATAGAATTGGCTACCTCAAATATTCATACTTATATCTGAACTCATTAAAGTGCAGAATAAAGTTTGGTACCAGAAAATACTGTAACTGTTTTATGGGTTAGTCCCACTCGTAAAAGAAAATTTTAAAAAAACAATGTGTGCCCCTAACATTAATTGTTTAAAAATACTTCTTTTTTTTACTGCACTTAAAAATGTTGGAATTTTTTTTTTTTTTCGTTAAAAACGTACAAAAGAAAAGGAACACTAAAAGTGAGAATATAGAATATTCATAACTTTTCACTTGTGAACTCTTGTTAAGCATGCACAGAACAAAGGAAGTACCATTGTATATTCAAATTTTGAATTGGCCACCCCTTTGTTTTAATATGCACAATAGAATTGGCTATCTCAAATATTCATACTTATATCTAGACCCATTAAAGGGCAGAATAAAGTTTGGTACCAGAAAATACTGTAACTTTTTCATGGGTTAGTCCCACCTATAAAAGAAATTAAAAAAGAAAACGCTGTGTGCGACTAACACTGAAATTTAGATGAATTTCCCAACCTGAGGAGCTACGTCTCTTGTGTGTGTGAGGACATAGGGCAATGCAAAAAACAACTAAAACAACTTACAAGACAGATGCTAAGTGTGCATGTAGGAGGAAGGAGACAGGAAGTCATTCTTTAATAAAAACAAAAATCATTTAATTCCTCTAACACATCATGAATCGTTTAGAGTTTTAGCCTTCATTAACATTTTAATTTTTCAGAGAGAACTGTCATAAAAGAGAAAAGGAAATCATGGCAAGAAGACAGAGAGAGGAAGAAGAAAATAGGGGAAAAAATAGAAGAGAGAAAGAAAGATAAAGCGAGAGAGAGGGAGAAAGAGAAATAAAATCAAACAAATAGCTACATATATAAATATACTTTAGCGATTTGGGGAAGAAAAAAAATTTATTTAAAAAAACAAACGGATTTTGACCAAAAAGCTTAAAACTCATTCATGGGAGTTTTTAGCAATTTATGTGGAAATCCACTTCTGGATTTGAAAAAGTGGAATTCTGCTAAAATGTGGAGAACTCACATTTCTTGCCCATTATTTCTGAATTCATTCAATTTATTCATTTGAAACTCTTCATTATAATACAAAATTGTTATAGTCTAATATATTAGGCTGATTAAAGCCAACTAGTTGGATGTAATACATATATGGATTAAGTGTATGCATTTTACAAACTAAGATTTATCAATTTTTAAGTCGAAATGTGATACGTAGATGAAAGTCAATACCAAAAAGGGATTGGCATCATAATTCATTAAACTCTTATCTTTTTGACAGAGAGAAATGTTCACTTCTTTTGTTGGTCCCCCGATTTTATAAATCGGGGGACCTAAGTTTTGAGGCATTTCCATCCGTCCGGAGTTTTCTCCGCAACCATCCATTGAATTTCTCTGAAATTTTGCATGAAGTTGTAACTTTGGTCAGGTTAGAAAGTGACATTCTCCGATTTAAAAAAAAAAATTTGATTAGCCCCCCCCAAGGGGTCAAAAGGTCCCGAAATGGCAAAAAATGACATTTTTTGCCCCATAACTTTTCATCCATCCATTCAATTTCTCTGAAACTTGGCCAAAATATGGAGCCAATTGTTTCTAATAGAAAATAAGTATCGCTGACCTTGGAAAAAATCTGGTTAGCATGGGATTGCTTTCCTGCACGCTACAACATGATTGTTTTCAAATCCAATGTCAGCAAATACTTGTCAAACCGTTTTCATATGGATTTACATTTTTTTTTCATCCCATTCATTATTTTAAATCCTCTCATAATATTCATCATTCAACTGACAATCTACTCATCTCATTAACCTTTATCCTCGAGTGGCTTTTAGTAGTGACTCATTAGTATATAAAAAATATCTATATATTACTAAAACTGAGGATGTTACCTTGCTTGTCACCGTGTACACTTCATTTGTACATGAATATTTTAGATGGTTGGAGGAAGGTCGAATAATATAAATGGAGGGTAAATGATGAGAGAAGTGATGAGAGGAATGTATTCTGACTTTGTGAAATCCTTTAATTTTGCAATTCCATGTTTTAGTTAAAAAAAAAAAAAATTAAAAAAAGCATTAAGTATTAGCAAAACGTGGGAAAAAGTTGACCGTTACAACAAAAATGGCCGATATAAATAAATCAAGAAAGGGAGGTAACTCCAAGTTTCACTATCTTTCTTTATGGAAAAAGTTGAAGTTATCCCCCTTGATTTATTTTTCAATCTTTGTCAGATGAGGTTTTCCTTTTTCCGGTTAACTTGTTTTGTCTGTGTTTAGTGTGTACGATTAAACTTGCTATACATATTCGTTTTTAATGTGAAAATCAGTTGTTGCCAAAAGCTTATCAGAACCCATTTCACTGAAAATAGTAAGAGATTGTACATTAGTACACTTTTTAACCATCAGTTGTCATGTATAAAAATGTAAGAATTTTTGGTAAAACTGCATAACATCTATTTAGAATGGAGTTTATGTATCTGTCTGTCTGAAGCGAAAACTCCATCAGAGTAATATGACTCCTATTTATCTACGTCCCACAAAGTAGAATGTGACACAAGGTCGGAAGGTGGGAATTTGCACTCTAGAGGAAGAGTACGGAGTTTCTTAAAAAATTGCCTGGGCAGGGGGCCTCAGACAGTAAGCAATAAACTTACTCCTCCCCAAAGAGGGGAGGCAAAGCCTGGGAGGGGGTTAACCTCCCAGAACTGCACAGGACAGTCGGAACAGATACTACACTTTGATCTTAGCCAAAAGACCAACAAAGCATCCGAAACTCAGAGTAATATGACTATTAAGTCCGCCAGCTTCATTATATACTATTAAAAAAAACCACCACAAACATTATGCGCATTTCCCAATTTACATAATCAATTGCTTTTGAACTTCTAATAAATTAGTATTCGCAAATATACACTCATGATTGTTCTCTTCAGATTTCAACATGTATTTACATTATTTTGCTCGCTAATAATCTCACTTATAAATTATAACTATTTCTTTTATTATTTATTTATAAAATGAGTTAT
Source organism: Sepiola atlantica (assembly GCA_963556195.1). Lineage (NCBI taxonomy): Eukaryota > Metazoa > Mollusca > Cephalopoda > Sepiida > Sepiolidae > Sepiola > Sepiola atlantica. Next base: position 8,494,912 of record OY744537.1, on the reverse strand, counting down.
GTAGTTATTTCCTCTACGTCCAACTGATTAAACAGCGTACCTCCCTATGAACGGGCGCGTTAATACTTTACTGATTCATTTTATTAAAACGTTCTGAGTTTGTTTATTTTCTTAATCTTATTAGCCATTATGTTTTAAAACACAAATTTATTGAATCAAATTGCTTAATTAAAATAATAATTGATAAACACACACATTACAAAGAATTTAGTTTAGCTAAACTTTTTTTTCCCGAAAGTTATTGCGGGTCATGCAGTAAAAGAGTACCGATTTTTTTTTATTGATAATTTTCAGATACACCTTTTTTTCCGATTTGAAAATTAGTGTTCGCTGCATTCAGTTTTTTAAATTGTTGATTTTAACAAATTTATTGAATGATATAAAATTACTATTTAAAAAAAACACACACATTATAATGAATTTAGTTTTTTTTGTCAACAAAAAAAGCAACATATTGTACTGGAAAACTACATAACTGATTTTAGAATAGTGTTCGCTGTATTTTTTTTTTTTTTTTTTTTTTTTTTAATTGTGGATTTTAATTTACGTACACCTTTTTTTCCGCTTTGAAAGACATAAAATATTACTTATTATATTCTGACGTGGATTTGGTGCAAAACGATTGAGTGTAAAGAAAAGCGAGCAGACGATAACTTGGGGGAGGGGAGACCTTTTACTAGGCAAGTAAATAACTGTTTTTAGAATCGTATTCACTGTATTTTTTTTGTTAATTTTATTTTAGGTACACTTTTCTTTTTTCTCTTTGAAAAACTAAAACTATTATTATTTATTATTTTGTAAATTCTTACATGGATTTGGCACAAAACGATTGGGTGGAAAGAAAAGCGAGCAGACGATAACAATGCAAACTTAATTTTTCTTTTTATTAATGTTGTTATTTATCATGTGCAATATATTATTTAAATTAATTGTAGTGATAAAAAGCTCTACCCAAATTACATACTAGCGCCATTTCTGACGCGGCAGCCTAGCAAAAACATGCGACCGGACGGAGCATATATTTGCTAGTATAACATAATAAATAATTACAAAAACTAATAAAAATATAAAAAATGAAAATATGATCGATAATTTCAGTTATTCGTATTATGAAGGCTTTATTTTTGCGCTTCCGTTTGTTGGCGCATGCAGTTTTACAGAATTTTTTTTTCTTCTTGAGAATTGATTGAATTTTTTACTATACAACATATTGTAAAAACTCCTTTAATTTTGTGTTCGCATTTGTACAAAAGTGAAAGAATAATCAATAAATAAAATAGAAATCAAAAATGTTTTCTTAAATAATAAAATTAATTCCAGTCACGTAAATTATTTAACTACTTCTAAACTACTTTTCGAGTAAAGAAAAAAAAAAAAAAAAAAAAAAAAATCGGGTATATGTTACGACGCTCAGCAGAGGCGCGAACGGGGTCCAAAAAAAGAACGAGAAAGAGTTTAAAAACATAAATTTGCAACAAGTAAAGTTGACTTATGTCTAGAATAGACATTTTTCTACTTACCTATGTAATTTGTTTGTATTTTTACGTAGTATAAATGCCTTTTTATTAGATGTTAAAAAAAAATTTCTTGTTTTTTAAAACATCTACTTTCTCAAACATAAATGCCGGCGAGTCGCTCTATATTATTACGTAGAGCGGCCATATTGTTTTCTTCGCTGACGTCTGTCGAACTTAAATTTCTAATAAATAGCACTTCAAACGGGTTTAAAATACAAACAAATAGCACATGCAAGTTTGAAACTAACTTTTACAGCTTACAGTTACTTTTATTTGTTGTAATTTGTTTTTTTAGCGTTTTTACTCTGCTGAGTCTCGTAAAAGATGCCCAAAAAATCAACGTTAATTTTATTTTAAAAGTAACAAAATAAAAACCCTAAAATAAAAATATTGTATTCAGGGGAGGGGGGGGGACACAATAAAATGACAATTCTATGCTTATTTTTAATAATGAAGACGATTCTCTATTTTTAAATGACTGTGATTGATTGGTTCATGTCGGTCACATGACACAAATTATGGCGGCCAGTGCAGTCTAGCGGGGACAAAAAGTGCTACCGCTTCTAAACTTATTTTTTACTTCAACCGTGTTTTAGTAATAAAAAAATATAACATTAAGAACACTTTTCGTACGTCAAAATGAAAACTGGGCCTGTAAAATAGCTAGCTAAGTAGAACGATGACTCCCAATTCATAACAGTACCACTAACTAAAAGATTATAAAGATGTCGTTCTTCCTTAGCTAGCCTATTGACTTGTTTATAAATAATTTTCCGGTCGAGATTTCGTTTCGGCGTTTCACATGCACGATGAAACTTGCTATAACTTACTATCTTTAGTGTTATTTTTTTTATGTTAGAACACGGTGGCTGAAGTAAAAAAATAAATTGTTTGGGATCATGCCGAAACGCATTTCACTCTAAATAATTCGTGTGCTTTAAATTAATCAATATTAATTAGAGTAAAAAAAAATCAAATCGTTAAGAACCTTTTTTCCGCATAATAATTTAGGACTTCTTGCTCCCAAATGTAATTGCACGTTTCATTTTTTTTTTTCAAACACTTAGTGCTAAACCAAAATTAATGGTGTCCATGTAAAAGTTGTAGTTTCAGAAACAGGAAATATTTAATTATCCCCCTTTTCAACTTCGCTTTCCTGAAAAATAAATCACTCTACGCAAAAGAGGGTGATCAAAAAAAGGGGTGAAACTACTAAAAAGTGAAGGCGATTTTTTCTACACGTAAACGTCTCACAGACGAGTCAACCAGCTATAAATTAGTGTTTTTTAATATATTTTTTCTTTTTAATTTATAAAACGGTTTTACATTGTTTTTGTTTAGAATAGTGCCGAAACGCATTTCACTCTAAATAATTTACTTGACTAAAATAGAAATTTACCAAAATAATTAAACATTTTTAGTGCTTCTACAGAATCTGAACCGAACCAATTTTGGCACTTCTGTAGTATATATGAAGCAGCAGATTTTCTGTCCTACTGAAAATAAAGGGAGGTAATTCAACCGGAAGTGATTTTTTTACAACATAAAAAAAAATGCAAGACTGATTTGTTTTTGGGTAACAATTAACAATTTCTTTTTTTTATTATATGAAGTAAAAAAATTTTAAATAAAAAACCCTAACCCTAACATTAAGAAATCAGGCGGTGTGCCTGTAAAAAATCTATTGTTTTTTGCGGCTGGTTCATTAAATTACCAATGTCTCGAAGATTAATCTCATTAAACTCCATTTTCTAAATACTAAATTCAACTTCCGGTGAATTCTGAATGAATGGTACTTGGAGAAAAAAAACGGAACTCTTCAATTTCGATGTCTTAATCGGCAGCTGCTTCATATATACTACAGAAGTGCCCCAATTTTTGCCGAATTAAACCTAAAGCTTAGTTCAGGGTTCGTCTTGAGGAAGAAAAAAAAAAAAAAAAAAAAAAAAACAGTTCGGTTCAAATTCTGTAGAAGTACCGGTACCCATTTTTTTCTCATTGCATTAAAATGAAAGGGTTTAACAATTTTCATTTGTCTTTAAAAATGTTAAACAATGCCGAAGGTGTACTTGCAATATGAGGCATAGTAAACAATTAAAAGAAAGATCAACACCCATAGCGGTCAATATTGGCTCGGTAAAATATGGTAACGAGTTACAACAGCCGAAATGCGACCACACAACGTGAAACCGGTGTTCCTGAAACGGTGCATTTTATTTTTTTACTACTAGAATTATATTGACATTGCTACATTATATTCTTCTTATATTATTTCGGTTTTAGCGTGGTTTGTTGTAGACTTCGAGTCTTAACATACGTTGTACATAAGTCATTAAAGTGTTTGTTGGGTATCTTTCAGAATGATCAGTACAGTCGCGGACGGGGTCCAAAAAACTAACGAGAACGGGGTTATAAAAATAAATATGCAACAAGTGAGTTTAACCTACGTCGAGAAGAGATATTTGTCTACTTACCTATGATATTTGTTTGTATTTTTACGTACTATAAATGGGTTTTTATTAGATGTAAAAAAAAAATTCTTGTTCATTTTCAACTAGTACTTTTTTCTATACAAGATGGCGTCTTCTACTCACTCTCTTACGAGCAAGCGCCATTTTGGTATTTGCAAGTTTGTGTTACAAAACTATTGATTTCTACTAAATAGCAGTTGGAACGGTTTAAAAATACAAACAAATATCACAGGTCAGTTTTAAATTAACTTTTATCGACGACAGTTACTTTTATTTGTTGTATATTTGTTTTTTTGAGCGTTTTCAGCGTACTGATCATTCTGAAAGATACCCTGTTTGTTTTCTTTTATTTTCCGTTTCATGAACCCGAGGTTCATTTTGTGTGGTTGCCTTTCGGTTGCTGTAACTAATTATCCGGTTTTCCCGAACTAATACCAACAGTTATGGGGACCGATATATATAAGTATTTAAAGAAAAGAAATTAAGATCATGATGACATTTCAGATTTTTCACATTCGTCCAACTTTTCCGAGCCTGGTGTCGGTCTTGGGGTCTGCAGTAATGGCCTGCACCCCAACAATAATGCTGTTGATACTTGTCTGCAATTCTCGCAGTTCTTTGATATGTAAAAGTCGCAAAACCTTGGCCGCATCGTTCAGAATATAGTCGCCGGCATCGAACCCTAACACGGTTTTATCAATAGGAATATTATCCTTTACGTTGCCGGAAAAGTCACTCTTCGCAAGGCCTTCTTTGGAGAACTTCTCCTTCACAAGAATGCAAATGGCCTTCAGCTGTTCCAGGTGATCCGGATGCGGTGGAACCTGTAACACCATGGCTAGAGAGGCGATACCGGCCTTGAAGTGGGGGTCGCTAAAATCAAGATTGTCAAGAGGGTTCGCCGACTGACCCTTGCCGTCCGCCTTCAGCTTCTTCACCGCCTCGGCGCTTGCCACCTTGTATTTCTCCAGGTTATCACCGTATTCTAGACGGACAGCGTAACCGAGTAGCCAGTCCATGACGGCCGGAGTGTCTTGTAAACTGTGGAGACATCCTAGTTCAGACAGGTATTGTTCGAAGGCTTTCGGCCATGCTGGATTGTCGGTGTCGCGGAGAGCATCCCGATCGGATATTTTGTAGTGACGAATTTTCTGGTCCTCAAGCCAAGTGACCATAGCACGGATGCACTTTTCATCTTTAATGTTGAATTGGTCCGGGCTATGATATTCCAAGGCAAGGAGTTTTCGTCGGAATGCCATAATCAGATAGAAGTGTAAGGACTATTATTACCGTAGTGAGACGTGTGTGCAAATATGGCGGCACGTAGTAGCAAAGCAGCAGCCAATCTCTTTTTTTTCTTTCTCGCAACAGTGACGCCACCTACCGTGAAAATTTAAAGTTTCAACTCTTTCCTTGTGTGGTTTAAAACAAATACACATTTATATTTATAACATTCTGTAACCACTTCAAGAAGTGGTTACAGAATTTGTCTATGCGTATCTATTTCTCGTGTCAACGTAACTTTGCTGCTTGCATATTTAATTATTATTTTTATTCAATATAAATTGAATATTTACTGAAATAAAAAAAAATGCAATAGTAGAATGAAAAAAAATTAATTACGAAATTAAATCCACTATAATGCATTTCGGTGTCTTTGTGAAACAGGATGCCGTTTAATTTTTTTGTTAATAGGCGAAAAAATTAATACGTTGTAACCCTTCAACATTTTTTAAAATGAATGCGGAAGCATTTAAACTATCGAATAGAAAGTAATTTCTGTCTTTGATTGAAAGTTTTGGATTCGGTTACATCAAATAATTCTATAAATAGAGATTACAATATTACCTTAACAAAACTACTTATAGACTTATAACAATTTGCTTAAATTATTTAATGACTAAACGATACCATAATAATTAAATTAAATTTTCAAATACTTTTTTTATTTATTTATTTTTTTATTTATTTATTTTTTTATTTATTTATTTTTTTATTTATTTATTTGTAAATAACAGCATAGTTAAAAAAAAAAAAAAAGAAAGAAAACAGCGAAAGAAAAATGAAAGTAAAAAGACTTCTGGTCAATACCGGCTAGATACATCTACCCTATCTAGTAATGAATACAGCATTTATTTTTCAAAATAACATTGTAGAATGGAAGTGACAAACTCTCATTCTAACATTTTATAACACTTTTACTGGGTCGTCTTCGTTAGTACGTGAACAAAAACGAAAGATGTTAGTATGCCCATAAGTATGGACGAAAGCAAAAGTTTAGGAAGTCCATAGATATGGAACGTTTGTACACCGACAACGGTGTCAGGAATTCCCCATGAGTATTGATTTACTCCTCTCCAGGAGTTAGGCACAAGGCCAGTTTTTATCTTACTCCCACAAGTAAGATATGACCCAAGGTCGGGTCGGGAAAGTGGGGTTTAAAAATTGCCTGGGCAGCCCCGTCGGCATTCCCCAGTAGGGGTGCCTTAGGCAGTAAGCAATAAACTTACTCCTCCCCAAAGAGGGGAAGCGAAGCCTGGGAGGGTGGACCTCCTAGAACTGCACAGGACAGACCCATAGACCGGCGTAAATCAAGCCCCGAAGGTCAAGACAATACCAGTCTATGGGGTGCAGTATCCATCGGAACAGATACTACACTTTGATCTTTTATTTATCTACCTCCCACAAGGTAAGATGTGACACAAGGTCGGGAAAGTGGGATTAGATAAGCCAGCGCTCGAGAGGTGAGCACTCTGGCCATTTAAAAATTGCCTGGGCAGCCCCGTCGGCATTCCCCGGTAGGGGCGCCTCAGGCAGTAAGCAATAAACTTACTCCTCCCCAAAGAAGGGAGGCAAAGCCTGGGAGGGTGGACCTCCTAAAACTGCACAAGACAGACCCATAGACAGGCGTAAATCAAGCCCCGAAGGCCAAGACAATACCAGTCTATGGGGTGCAGTATCCATCGGAACAGATACTACACTTTGATCTTAGCCAAAAGGCCAAGAGTTCATAATATGAAATGTTTGTACACCGACAACGGTGTCAGGACGTGTCCATGTGTGTATGTAAGTAAGTAAGTGTGTGTTATATTAATTCCACGTGTATGAGGCAGTCACCATTTTAGCTTCTCGGTTCTTCGTGGTCGAAGTGGACCGAGTATGTAGCCCGGCCAGGTGTAGTAGTCGTCTAGATGTCGAGACAGGTGTCCCATGCCTAAAAAGAAAAAGAGAATATTTATCCTGCAATAAATTACAAAAATGCGGCACAAGGCCAAAGAGGGGGTGGGTAAAGATCGGTCTTCACTAACTAAGAAAAAGAGAGATCGGCATATGATGCTCAAGTGTTTATATAGTTATGCTAGCTATCCGAGATTCACCTAAGAGAAGGACACTGAATGGTCAAGCCAAAGAGGAAGTAGATTGCTTGAACCAATCAGTGAGCAGCTAAGAAGTCATTGATATTTAAACAATATGGCAGCTGTGTGCCGGCTTGTAGCTTGCTGCTACAAGGGAACTTGTGTTTGACATTTTAAAGGCGTTCATCAGAGTACAGCATTCTGGTCTTCTGCACAAACTTCAGGGTTATGGTATTAGTGGTAAGATTCTTGACATTATTAGGTCTTTTCTTTCTGATCGAAGCTTGCAAGTAATTCTGGATGGTGTCTGCTCATCTTTTTTATCTATCAATGGTGGTGTTTTTCAGAGCTCTATTCTATGCCCAACACCGTTTCTTCTCTATATCAATGATCTTCCAGAGAATATTATTCAGAATATTAATATCTATGGTTATGATACCTCTCTCTATTCTGGTGTTTCTTCTCGCCCATCTGCCTGTGATCAGTTGGAATATGCAGCTGATCTAGAATTTGGTTTGGGTTCGGTTGTGGATTGGGGTACAAAATGGCTTGTTTTGTTTAATCCTGCTAAGATTCAGTTTGTGTCTTTCAATCGTAGGCTTGTCCCTTTTCTTCCTGAGATTTTCATGGATGGCTCTGTTCTTGGAGAGAAGCTACTAGAATAGGAAGCTGTATTACAACAAGGTATCAAAAAAGGGAGTTGGTGAAATCGACTCTTTCTTTCTCATCAAATCTTTCTTGGAGTTCATACATTAGATCAATTGCTCTTTCTGCTTCTCGTAAAGTCAGTTTTCTTTATCGCTCCAAACACTTTCTCACACCTGAGGCTATTCTCTATCTCTAAAAATCTACTATCAGACTATGTATGGAGTATTTGGGCTGATGAATCTCTGTACCATTTGAGGATTCTTGATAAGGTTCAAAAGCGTATCTTGATAAGGTTCAAAAGCGTATCTGTAATTTTGTTGACCCCACCCTTTTTTCTTCTTTGCACTCTCTCTCACAGACGTGATATTGCTAGTCTTAGTCTTTTCTATAAATACTATTATGGCACGTGTTCTTCAGAATTGTCTGATCTATTCACTGCTTCCTTTGTTTCAGCTCGTTTGACTAGTTTGTCTAGTGGTCTTCACCAATTCACTTTTTTGATACCTTGTTATAATACAACTCCCTATTCCATTAGCTTTTTTCCAGGAACTGCAAGCTTGTGTAACTCTCTTCTCTGCTGACTGTCTTCAACTTGGCCTTTTCAAGACTAAAGTCAATAGGCATCTCCTGTCTTTGTGATAATCATCTTTCGTTCTTTTTAGCTCCTTAAATCAAGTGGCTTCATGTCTTATCTGGAGCGATTTCCATAAATAAATTTTTAAAAATAAGGGATACTAATCACAACAGGAACGTCCAACCATTTTGTGAATTTGTGATTAAGTTCGATCTTGTCAATAAATTCAGAAATGAAAATGTGTGAACTTGGACTGGTTTTCATGGCTCTGGTTCAATGCAGCTTTCTAATTACGTTGATTGGTTCTTAATTATAAGAGTCAATTCAAGGTTTTTAGATTGTCCAAGTTTTCATAAGATTGTTTATATGGACCATATGCTTGCCCGGGTGTGTAAACCGAAATAGTTATAAATCTAGAACGACTACTTACTGGGAGTTCAACACAGCACTGTTCAAAGTGAAGAACTTCTAGGACAAGCTATTATGAACACTATAGCAGAAGCTGATGGGAGCCGTGGTTTGGTCACCTTAAGGTTTTTATTGAATCATATTCTGCTGATTATAATCGTCAGTTCCACCTACAATCTAAAGAATCAAAAGCAGCATTAGAATGAAATTCGAAGGGGCTGTGAAGACAGATGATGGTAGTGAAGTAATGATAGTTAGGGCTGAACTGGATTCCCTGTTAAACAAAAAGGATCAGGCTCAAATAATTAGGGCTGGATTAAAAAGAATGACTCAGGAGGCAACCATTGAATTTTGTGCAGAAAAACGTCAAACTGCTTTGGATTGGCACATCACTAGGGTCACATTGTTGACCGACATCAAGCGTCTACAAACGAAGGCATATTGGTATTATTTTCAAAAACTTTTAAGACTTAGTCTGACACTTATTTAGCTGATTTTTTCTGGCTTAAAATGACTAAAGCAGCTAGGTGCAAATGTTTCATAACTACGTCCTTGTCATTGTGCACGCTTCATCTGTCCATGAATGTTTTAGATGGTGAGAGGAAGGAGGAATGACGTAACTAAATGGTGAATGATAACTCGTGGGAGGAGGTGAATAATGTAAATAATTAAAAGAGAGGGAGAGAGAGAGAGAGAGAGAGAGAGAGAGAGAGAGAGAGAGAGGAATAAGCAGATAAAACAAAACGTATATATTTATTTGCATAAAAATAACATTTTCTATACAAACTGTAGCACAGGTGTGTACACCTGTGCTACAATTTGTATACAATATATAGGTGTTGATACCTCTTGTTATGATTGATGTGGAATCGCCGATTTTGGCTGAGTTTTCGAACGCCTGAGTTGACAAAGAGTTTCCACTTCTCTGAAGAATACTGGCATTGTCATAGCGTCTTCGTTGACCGGTTTGGACCTCTCCTACATTGTGTTGATTAGGTACAGAGTCAGGATCCGGTGTTGATCAGTAAAAGACGAACGTCAATTAAGGAATGAGAACTACAATAAAGCAAAGCAAGGAAAAGATATTCTTAATATATAAATAAGAATATATTTTCATTAAAACTTGTGGTTACATGAATAAAAATCATTCATTTGTTGGGGGTTAATACCTTTTGAGTTTCTGGACTGGATTTTAAAATCTAACTTTGTCTCGTTAAGTTAACGTGACACTCGACAAGGCATGAATCCACTTGATGTAAAAAGCTAACAAGAACAAATATGCTTATCGCAAATACAGGAGATTCAAACTTTCAATGCAACTAATTCCAGGCGATAAATACATTCATCTTCGAGAGTTCAATTCAACAAGGTTTCTCGCAACCATCACTAGGCGATCGATTGGCCGCGAAAACGACAAGAAATATGCAACATGAAACTTTGTACATCGTAAAGATAAATATGATACGTTTTCTTCCCATTCCTGCAGTTTTCTTAGTGGGCGAATTGACTAAGACGTTGGATGTAAACAGTCAGTGATGGCTGCGATCCGCAGTTCCATGCAAGAGACATGTTTGTTGATATATATATATAACATTAATCAAATAATAATTATATTAGCTACCTTAAGGGACGAGCATTCTGATGAAACATATAGATTTCTTGTCTAGCTGTAATGCAAGTGCTTTCTGCTTAAAATTTAACGCTTTAGAAAATTAATATTCCGTAAACATGAATATGATATTGTTCAGTCTTTAGCATCAGAGAATATTTAATTCGCTATATCTCATCTAATCTTCATAACGTGGTTTTATAACAGTTTGGACATTTTTTTATTCTGGAAATATTTGTCTGTGGTAATAATTTTCATAATTAATCCTTCCCTTATGCCTCACTTACTGGGAACCCTTTTTCACAATGACAATTTCCCATACTGTGGCATTATCCTTTCTTTCACCGCTGAGTTAACTACAAACTCTTATTACGCAGTAGAAGACTATCAAGCAACTTACCGGAGGTGGAAATTATGGAGTCACATGTGACAGCGCATATTTATACATGCACTTCTTTATACTTGCAACAGTGCATATTTATATATGCACTTCTTTATACTTGCAACAGTGCATATTAAGATATGCACTTCCCTTTTATGCAGAACAGTGCATTAATCACATTCACTTCTTACTCACAACAGTGCATATCCACATGCATTTCTTTTCACGCGCGACAGTAGAGACTGACCTCTGCTTCTCCATGCTTGCAACAGTGCATAATCACACGCACTACTGATTTCACCCTCAGTCTTGGAAGCACTCTCCCATACCCAATATTCATTGTTGCTAATATCCCTACCATTTCTTAGGCATAGATGCAAACTGGTAAATTCACAATCTAAGTTATCAATACCTTGGTGCATTTCCGTCTTATCTCTTAGCGTTTGCAGCGATGCCATGTCGGGATATAAAACCTTGTTGAATGCATTTCAGTGTTATTTCAGTGTTACTTCAGTGTTATTTCAGTGTTACTTCAGTGTTACATCAGTGTTATTTCAGTGTTACTTCAGTGTTACTTCAGTGTTACTTCAGTGTTATTTCAGTGTTACTTCAGTGTTATTTCAGTGTTATTTCAGTGTTATTTCAGTATCTGTAGACAATAACCTTTGTCAAATGACTTTGGACCAGTCATCAATGGATTGTTTTAATCAGTCAGCTCCAGAATTTGCTACCTGCGAATTCCCATCCCTACAGCGGATGAACAGCTTCTGTGAGACTACTTGGAATTCACCTCTCCCCTGCAAACCCGAAGCTCATAACAAAACTCTCTATTCTTCCTTGCAATAGTTGGTTCACACCGGAATTTCACCCACAATGAAACTTATTTCAGTTAAAATATTCTAACTGAATATGAGACGTGAATTAACTGCCCGGACCCTTCCCATTTATCCTGCCAGTGTACAGACACATACGAGCCCCACTCGGAACATTCAATACTGCCAACGATTTGACCACATCCACATGGACCCTGGCAGCCCAAGCTTACTCAGAACATTTTTCACTTTTCAATAAAAGAACATTTTTTTCTTTTCAATAAAAAGAACTTTTCTCTTTTTTCCCAAAAAATAACATTTATCATTTTTCTGCAAAAGAACATTTTTTCTCTTTTCAGCAAAAAAACATTTTTCTCTTTCAGCAAAAGAACATTTTGCACTTTGCAACAAACTAAAGGCATTTTTGATCACACTGAACAGTTATTTACTTTATTGTTGCAATTGGTATGTTTATTCAAATTTACTTTCACATGCTGCTGCAACCAATAAACTATCTCTTGTTTTTATCGGCTAAAATCCTAAGCAGGGAGTAATATAGCAGTTACATGAGAGATCTATCTTCTCTTATATGCATATGCAATCCCTTGCGTAATAATAAGTTGTGATTTGGTCGCCGTAAACAGGTGTATTAATACACAGGCGATTAGCACACCACTGACATGTGCACTTATAACCTGCTGATTTCTGCCCAGCTATTTCGTGGGCAAATACAAATGAGTTGAGACATTAACGGAAACAGGCGCGATTTGCCTTTCATCGTAATTTCAGTAGAGTGCGAATTGAAAGACCTGAAACTATATTACATCTCTACCATGATGCATGTCAACCTAGCAACTCTCTTGATTTTTCAGTGTTCCCTTTGAATAAAGTTGATTCATACTTTAGTTGAGGTGTTAATGTCTTCCATGGAAGATGGTGACCCTTTTCTTATTCAACATTCAATTCCAGTTAGATGTGTTCAGACATGGCTAACTCTACTAAGTGACTTTCTTTATCCCGACATTCTTCCAGACCAATCATCTCACAACTAAACCTATCCATCTATTCTATGATAAAAGGGTATACGAGCACAACAGGCTATGTATTTTACTGGTAGGAGTTTTTCTTCAGCGTACCTCACACACTTCATTCACTCATGCATAGATATTTATACTGTAGTGATGTGATAATGAAATGGTTTGGTTGATATGTAGTCATACCCTTAATGACAATAAAAGTGTACAAATTTGGGAATTTCCTTGCTTTTGTACATTTAGTGTATATGAATTTTCATCTTAACCCTATTAAGGGCATATGATTTCAGTATACTGGCATTTATCATGGAATGTCACTACTTTTGTAAAGGCTATGCCTCAAGACAATGTAAATTTTTAATTTTCTTTTTAATTTTCTGGAAAACTAAGGTACATGGTAAACTGAAATTAAAATGCCATCAACTAGACCCTAGAACCTCTATCTCTGCCAAAAATCAGCTGAATTCATCAAATAGTTGATGAGATACAGGGTGGCACACACGTACGTACACACGGATAACACAAAATCACTCCTGACCTTTCTGGATCTCTGGGTTGCCTTGACTAATAACGCTGAAATTCTACACACTTATAGAACCTATCAAAAAAAAATTTTATGCAAAGTTTTAAATAATATGGTTTATTGGTTTTTGAGTTATGACTGATCAAAGAAATGAGATTTCTAGCATAGGCCGTTTTTGAAGTCTATTAAGGGATAGAGCGCTATCGCGCCTCCCTTGATTTGTAGATACTACAATTTGATTTTACCTAACAAAATGAGGAATATAATTTTTTGCAGTTATATTAAGATGGTTGTCATAAACAAAATTATTTGCTGAGTTTATGTCCACCCATGACACATTGGATCAGTATTTGTTATATATATTAAATATTTAGAAATTCAAAAATGTTTTCAAAAATATATTTGAGGGAGATTCCAAATTACGGCTACTGATGCTTTCAAATAAATATGCACGCCGTCCATAGACTGTTAGTATTATATGGATTAGCAGCACCCAGCAGTTACGACTGCTGCTGCTTTCAGACAAATATAGACAAATATT
>OY744537.1:8426037-8478537 GCA_963556195.1 Sepiola atlantica | reverse complement strand
ACATCACATTTCTGGGTTACAGCGCGTTACCGTTCTTAAAGAATACGCGCGCGTTACTTTACCCGATGACAGCACTCGCCTTCATCTACGTCCTCTCCTTGGCATGTGGTTGGAACTTCAGCGTCGGCCTCTGTTATTTTTATAAATACAGAGTTTTGTGAAAAATTATGATAATCCGAAAAATATAAACAACTAACTTAAAAAAAAAAAAAGGTTTTATATTTAATTAGGTACTTGTATAGTTCAACCCCCATGGATGGCTGCCCCTCTTGTTCTCGGTAAAATTCGGTAACAAGTTATGATAACAACCTAAAGGCGACTACACAAAATTAAACTTTGGGGTACTTATGCAGTTTACGAACCGGGCTGAAATAATAACGTTATTATTTAGAAAGCCATTTTTAACATGGAGAGACGGGGGGGGGGGGGGGGTTAATAACTATTCTGTACTTTCACCTAACAATTTAATACATAAATACTGTAAAAATTCAGTTTAACTTGAAAATTCTATCTTTAAAATAGCCCGGTCCGTAAACTGCATAAGCACCAACTTTGGTTCAAAAAACAAGAAAAAAAACATCGATTTATTTATTTTATTTTATTTTTTTACTGGTACATTTATGTTGTTGCATTGTATTTTTTTTTTTTTTTTGGTAAATTGTTGGTTTTTAATTTGTTTTATTTTTTGTAATTATTGTTTTTTATTTTTGTTTTTTGTTATTTGTTTTATTACAATACATTGTTGCATTTCACGTGGACATCCGGTCCCAAATATTTACATTATACCCCCTCTCCTAAAAAAGATCGTTGTTTCCGATTGTTGGAAAGTGAATCATTCCTTGAATTTCGTAGATCAGTACAGAAAGGCTACAACAAACTACGCCGAAAACAAATAATAACAAACAAACAAATTGTCCGCGTGAAATAAATCAGTAAATTTTCTTTTCGTTTTCTATTTTCCGTTTCAGAAACCCGGGTTTAATTTTGTGTGGTCGCCTTTCAGCTCTTATCGTAACTCGTTACCGGATTTACCGAGCTAATATTGACAGCCATGGGGGCCGATCTGTAATAGTACCTAGTATTTCCTGTTTATTATACACAGATTCATACAATTTATTTCCCATTCATCTGTTCACTGTCAACAACAGGCATTAATGAACAGTGTACAAGAATATTTGTTTAGGATCAATCTTGTTTTTTAATTTATTTTTCATTATTTAAAAAATGCCTTTAATTTCTTTGGTACTTCTACAGAATTTGAACCGAACTTTTTTTTTCTTTTCACCCTAACCTAAGTTTTCGGTTCGGTTCAAATTCTGTAGAAGCACCAATCTCGGCACATGTTCGTCTTTAACCACTGTCCGTTTTTCACAACTTTTTACTGACCATTTTTCTTTTCTTTTTTTGGTGTACACTTATCTATCAGGCTGCTAGAGAATTCCGGCGTTTTTGGAATTTTTTTTCAGATATTTTACATTTTAGGAGTGGGGATCAGTTTCCAATCTTAATTCAACGTAGACTGATCCCCCTCTTTTTGACCATCTCAATTTAAAAAAAATCTTTTTCGGTGTACGATTACCTATCATGTCAATAGAGAATTCTGGGGGTTTTGGAAAGAAATTTGTCAAAATTGTGATTTTAAGGCGGGGGATCAGTTTTCAATGTAAATTCAACGTGGACTGATCCCCCTCTTTTTAACCATCTCAAATTTGAAAAATTATTCCTCTGCTTACAATTACCTATCATGTCGCGAGAGAATTCCGGCGTTTTTGGAAAGAAATTTTTTAAAAAATGAGATTTTAAAACGTAAAAAGTTGTGAGGAACGAACTATGGTAAAAGACGAACAAGACTGATCCCCCGTCTTAAAATCTCAATTTTATAAAATTTCTTTCCAAAAACGCCGGAATTCTCTCGTGACATGATAGGTAATTGTAAGCAGAAGAATTTTAAAAAATTGAGATGGTTAAAAAGAGGGGGATCAGTCCACGTTGAATTTACATTGAAAACTGATCCCCGGTCTTAAAATCACAATTTCTTTCCAAAACCCCCGGAATTCTCTATTAACATGATAGGTAATCGTACACCGAAAAAGATTTTTTTAAAATTGAGATGGTCAAAAAGAGGGGGATCAGTCTACGTTGAATTAACATTGGAAACTGATCGCCCCTCCTAAAATGTAAAATATTTGAAAAAATATTCCAAAAACGCCGGAATTCTCTAGCAGCCTGATAGATAAGTGTACACTGAAAAAAGAAAAGAAAAATGGTCAGTAAAAAGTTGTGAAAAACGGACAGTGGTTAAAGACGAACATGTGCCCCAATCTCTTTTAATCGTTTCTTCATTAACAGATATGGTAAACGTTGAAATCGGCGTCGGGGACAGATTCTTCGAAAAGGCGAATAAAAATTGTGTATAGACGATAAGTTTTTAAAAAAATTTTTTTAAGATTATGACATGAACGTTTTGAAGTTCAAATCAATTTAGTATTACGGAATAATAGGAAGAAAAAAACACATTTTAACACCTTTTGCGTCATGAGCGATACAAAAAACTGGAACGGAAACGATGTGTAATGAAACGAAGTAAAGGCGGTGCTGATATCCATCCTGAACCAGCTTTCGTGACGTTCGACTCGGAATCGTTCGGCTGTCCTACGCAAACGCCCGAGTGTCGACAAGCCGAAGCAGCGAGCAGCCGATAACTTTGTTACAAAGTGAAAATAAGTGCTTTCGAAGACGGATTTTTTATCAGGAAGTTTTTTTGAAGAAAATAAACCCAAAATGAATTACGAACAGCTTTACACAGCTTTGCACTGCAGTATCATCGCGAGCAAGTAAAAATAAATAATAAAATTAAAAAAAATATGTCGTGATAAAAGTAATTTTGGTACGTTTTTTTTTTTTCTTTTTCAAAAAAAATTCCTTGTAAATAAAAATACAGTATTCATTTTATAACAGTAACCTCGCAATTTTTTTTTCCTGTTGTTTCTTTAAAAAATTCTTGGCACATGTTCGTCTTTTCCCACAGTCCATTTTTCACAACTTTTTACTGACCAGTTTTTTCTTTTTCTTTTTTCGGTGTACAATTACCTGGTCAGTAAAAAGTTGTGAAAAACGGACTGTGGGAAAAGACGAGCATGTGCAAAATTCCTTACCCTAACAAAAAAAAACAAGCAAAACATTATGATCATAGGACGCAGCACCGTATCAAAAATGTCGTCTGGTACAAATCGGCTCGTCAACTCTCGGGCGTTTGCGTAGAACAGCCGAACGTTTCAGAGTCGAACGTCACGAAAACTGGTTCAGGATCGATAAGAGCACCGTAAAATCTTGTGACTTATAAAAATAATTTATTTAAAAAATTAAAGTATTTATTAAAATGTTTCACATTGTCGTAATATATCAAAATTGTTACATAAAAAATATTCTTTTTTCCTTTAATTTTTAAAAATTTATATCGGCAATGAAAAATAAATTATTTAAAAAACATAGCCTATTAAAATATTTTTTGACACATCTTGTATTTTCTCAAATTTTTTAAGAATCTTTAAGACTTGAAAAATGTTTCCTTATGTTTAAATAAGAAAACATTTTCAAGTCTTAAAGATTCTTATAAACAATAAATATACCAGCAATGCAGCACATTTTTATTTAAATTATTTTTTTATAAGTCAGTAAAAGAGTTTACTACGTTTCAGGTAACGTTCACCCCATTCCACTTTTTAGGTAATAACCCACTTCTGACCAAGCATGACGCCATGCGTAATACTAAATATAGTTTAACCACAAAAGGCTCATCATGTCATAATCTTTAAAACAAAAAACATTTCTATAGGCTATACAAATTTTTTTAATCATAATCTGTATCCGACGCCGATCTTAACGTTTACCGATAATAAACAGTTTAATTCTTATTTCAGTCACCTGAAGAAAGGGAAGCTAGACAACGAAGAACGATAACTCGAGTTCATAACCCTGACTTTTAGCTAGAACATTATGAATTTTCTTTCTTGGCTGGTTTTTTTTTTCAATTTGTTTATAAAGATGGCGACTATTTTTCCGGACGTGTTTTCATTTCCGCATTTAACGTGTACGACAAAGTTTAAGTGTTTCTACAGAATTTGAACAGCACCAAAACGACTTTTGTCGAACTAAATCTAGAACTTGGGTCAGGTTAGGATAAAAAAAAAACAAGCAAGTTTGGTTAAATTCTGTAGAAGTACCACTTTCTATAATTTAGTGTTTTTAATGTTATTCTTTTTTTTTTACTAAAACATGGTTTAAGTCAAAATACGTTGTTTGGGAGTAATGAGAGCCATTTCACACTAAATAATTTATGTGACTGAAATAGGATTTAACTGATAAACAAATAATTGGTGCTTGTTGACATAACAACCTCCCCCCCCCATGTAAAAATGTAAATAAAATTCTAATTATACATAGACTTGATGTGATTGTGTAGACAATATTATTCCAAGTTTTAATTTAAACAAGAAAGGAGTTGTTTTATTTAAGATATTAAAATCTTTTAAAATTTTGAATCGAAGAGAACTCTTGCTATGATTAGTGATTTATCTTTTCGGCTGCTATCTACTTCGCTTTGAAAGTTTCTGGAATTTATTTGACAATGAGGATGACGAAAATATGCCTTCATTAATTCCGACATTAATTATAAATCCGATTGAGAATTGCCGATCAAGATACTAAATTCGGCTTTGCCTCATATAAACATATTGTAAAGCAGTCAAAATGGCTACCATTTTTATAAAATCATTTTTGAAAAGTGAGAAAATTCTAAAATATAAAATAAAAAGAAACTGAGAATTGTTATGTCAAGAAGTACCCAATAATTCAGTAAATTCTTTAGTGTTTTTTGCATTATAGAATTTCTTGTGGGTTTAAATTTTGTTTCGGTATTGGATATTTATTATTATTATTATTTATGCCAATAATTACATGTATTGATAAATGCTTCCTTTTTTTTCATACTAATTAGGGTTTTATTTTTAGATTTTTAACTCCTCCCACCATTATTTTTCTTTTTTTGGTTCTTGCGATATATTTATTATTTTAGTTAACACCAGACGGGCCATGACTTGTTAAATCATACCACAATTGCTTATTATATTTATTCTTTATGTATTTATATTATAATTATTTTTTTAAAAAAGTGAACGGATTAAATTGGAGTCTTTTCTAAAATGAAGCAAAACAAAAATGGTATTTTCATAATAGAAAATTAAACAAAATGAACAAAATTCATTTATCAAAGCATCACTATAGCAACCACCAACTGATAAAGAAAACGAAAAAATGGCATTTTTTTTTTCTATTAGGAACACAATTTAGATTCGGTTGATGTGGTACAATTTTCATTAAATTTGTTTTATTATTTTTTTTTGGGGGGGGGGGGGTCATCACTTAAAAATTTGTGTTAATAACACACATTGCAATACCATTTATCTCTTTATCTAATATATAAAGTAGAGACGTTTTTTCCCCTGTCCCTTCTCGGAGAATAGGAAAATTACCACATGCATCACAGGCTACTGAACTCACAATTACATTGCACTTATTCACTCGAGCGTGTTTTAGTATATCTGTTATTCTTCTTTCCCAACTAACACTGAATATTACATTTGGCCCGCCCGCCACGTCTCTCCGAAATACCAACTCCATATAGGTGGTAGCTAAAAATTTTCTCCCTAACAATTCTGTAATGTTACTCTACTCATCGACACTGGGAACTAATACACACAGTTTAATTTTCACAAAACACCGGTTGTTATTTCTTATTTGCCTGGTATTAATTTAACACGCATGCCAATAATGAAGATGAGGTTAATTAGCGTATTTCCCCATTTATTCGTAAGCCGAAAGCGTGGCGCAATGGGTAAGAAGGTAGGTTTGGTGATTACCAGTTTTAGCGTTCGATCCCATTCTACTCTTCCACTTTTTTCTTTTTTTTTATTTATTCGTAAGCCGAAAGCGTGGCGCAATGGGTAAGAAGGTAGGTTTGGTGATTACCAGTTTTAGCGTTCGATCCCATTCTACTCTTCCACTTTTTTCTTTTTTTTTACATTTAAAACATTCACCAACACGGTAGACAGGGCAGAAAACACAATAGGCCGTTGCTTTTTTTATTCGACGTCATGCAATAGGTAGTACTTTCTCCCGGGCGACGGGTTCCGCTAGTTTTTTATAAAATTATAATCAAACTGAGATTTAGTATATTGTATAGAAAAATATTAGTTTACTTGTAAATTACTTAATAGATGAGAAATATTAGCTTACAGTAAAGTACTAACACTACTACAAGAATGTCCGTTTTGTCTCGATAAATGAGATATGACTTGAATTAACACTAATTCTATCAGACTCAGTTAACATGGAATCTTAACACAATGTTGCAAACGAATATTTTTGATTTGCAACATTGTTGTGATGTTAACGTAATATTGCCAGCAACTATTTGCCTGACACTAACTGACCGCTCCTCTCCAACGTTACTAGTACATTGAAAAATGCTGCGACTGACAAAATTCCACATTGGTCAAATAATATCAGAATACTTTTTCTTCACTTTTATAATTCGCATAAAAGTGTCGCAACCATATTTTTTAAATTGAGAATCACCAATTTAGTTGATGAATGCCCATTCTAGAATGATCCTGGAATTTATTAAACAATTTTTGTAGAAAATCTAGCACCATTTTTCAAATTCTATGTATTTTACAGACAGTTTCAGAATCTCTTCTTCATCCAATTTTGGTATTTGGGGTGCTGCAACCCCAGAAAATGTCTCACACCTGCTATTCATGCAGTCCAGTCCAAAGGGTTGACATCAGTTAGGTTGCATGCAGTTATATCACTTCTTATGCATTCGAACTATGCCTTCATCTATTTTTCTCTCTTGTGCACGGGATGTCCAAATATGTTATGGAGTTTATACAAACAGTAGTATGCTCTACATGGCCAAACAACGTGAGATGCAGAGTGCGTAAGGTATCTGTAATCTCACCAATACCAAGTTTCTGATGAAGCAATTAATAGGATTTTTTTTTCTTCCAGTTTGCAGCCATACATCCACTTGATAATGAAACGACCATTATGCCAAAGTTGTTACAGATCAGAAGTGTTTGGGGCCTATGACTCACTGCTGTGCAACATGGCATAGCAAACACGGGTTAAAAGGACTTCAGTGATAACAAATGTATTCATCTATTGATACAGATGGTTGACCATTGCGTTTTGGTGATTTAGTGTTATTTTGGAGTTTTTCTTTTTATGGGCTATTCGCCCTACCATAGTTCGAGTCTAATCTACCCTAGTCTAACCCTAACCCTATTTTCATCATAACTAAGAGGAAGAGTGATGAATTCATACTTTTCTCGATGCTATCAGTGAAAGTAACTTCATAATTTCTACGAGTAACCATTACACAACTTCTACTTTATATATTCATCAAGCCGACTACTTTACTATAATCTCTGCCTTTTAATTATTGTCAGGTCTGATATCTTTATTCATAACTATTATTAATGCAAAATGGTCTCAATATCAATATGTTCTATCCAGTCATGCGTGACACAGATCTAGACTCTTTCACGCCATGTTTGTTTTTTTTAGGTATGAGTCATAGCTAATCTTCCAATAGTTGTATTTTTTGTCTACGGATGCCATCCCTATAGACAGCGCAGTAATTCTTTGTTGAACTACACCATTGATTTAATCTGGCAAGTTCATCTGCCGAGAGCACGCCTCCACCAAGCTGCTTTGCATGGCTTCATCATAACCCTGGTCGAGTGGCTTTTGAGTGCTGTGCCTTGCTAAAGGGCAACCCGTGATTTTGTGTGACACTGCCGGTAGATGGTGGTTGTCATTTCCACATACAGTGCCTGGTGTTCCCAAATAGTCACCCGTCTGATGCTGACCAGGCTCAATGTTGTTTAACGTTGATGATCTAACGAGAACTGGTGTGTCAACATAATTATGTTGTATTGAATGACATTTAAAAATTGAATTCTAAACATTAGACTGAGTTTGTATAGAAGAAGCATTGCCATCTGTTGGGTTGAATTCGTGTAACATTTCTTTTTTATATTTATAACTAGAACACCACGCATATAAGATAAACAAAAAAGTTTGAGTACATTGTATTTGAAATGAGGTGACAATATTAGATAAATAAAAATTTGTGTTTTGATTCAAATAAAAAAGAAATCCACCCCCCCCCCTCCCAAATAAAAAAACATTTCTTTGAATGTGCTTAGTTTCAATATTTCTTGATCAATCTATGAAAAATTAATAAAAATTAGATTAAAAATAAGTGAGTAATCTATAAATAGTTATTCTCATAAAATGTTACGATTTGCCATGTAGACCTGAAAAAATCATGAGGAAGTGGTTACCTTGGAGTGATAAGTAAGATCTTCTGGTATAATCAGACAGCATCGATTCACACCTCAGCAGCTGTGCTCAGCCGGTCTAGTACAACAATTGTTTTCGAACTTATGACTCTTGACGTCTCTTCAGAGATGGTGACAAAACTATGTCCAAATGACATTTCTTGCTCGCAGCTTTCTCTATGGGTTATTCAGTTATGTTTTGCTTTCTTTTAATAATAAAGAAAATTGAAGATCAAAAGAATATTTTAATTTTTTTTTCTCTTCATCAATTTTTTTAATTGTTACAATACTTTTGTTTTAGTGCTAGAAATATTCAGTCTTGAAAATTTGGTATCAGAGAATTCTTCATTCTGAATATTTATATTAAATATCAATATTAAAAAAGCTTAGCAAAAATAATATAAAAACCTTAAACATTGTTTTCAGGATCTTAAACATTTGTAAAGTTAATTTAATCAATTTTATTTATTCTAAATATGTGAATACAAAAAAAAAACTTATAGTAAAAATGTCAGAAAATATCTCTAAAAATTGAGTCTTTTGGTATTTAGCTTCATTTGAGAAGTGAAAAAAATGGAGATAGAATAGGCAGGCTTTCTGAGATTAAATAACTAAAGCCATCTAATCCCTACCTCGAATGTCTACATTCGTTATATGAGCAACAATTAGATACACAATGTCTGTTATTCAATACTAGCCATGATAAGTGGTAACTCATTAGTTTTAAAAAAAGTCATGGTGCCTGGCATTTTCTCGGCCGCATATTCGCTTCTAATTTTACTACTTCAAACTAATGTAGCCAAAACATATTAAATAAATATATTAAATAAATATATTAAATAAATATACTAAATAAACAGCGATCTTTTGATCTTGCATTGACGACAACAATGCTGTATAAAATGGATCCTAACAGTAGCCGAAACTCTAATTTCTGCCAAATTAACACGTTAAAGTCATACACAACAAGCACTAAATAGCTTAATTGTTGTATGGAGTTTGAATTTTCTGAAAGTGATCCTAGTGGTTTGAATAAGAAATGGGCAGAGTCGATGCTCTTCTTAGACCACACCTTGATCCCTGCCGACATCACTTTGTGCACCTTTTATCGAGTTAGATCTGTAGACCAAAGCTGAGAAAGTTAGGGGTGTACACACACATGATACGTACAGACATCATATTTTATTTTTATACATGTCATCTAATCTAAAGAAACGAAATAAAGAAAAAAGTCAGTTGTTTATACAGGGTGGGCAAAAATAAGGGTCCTATTTTTAAAAATTCATAACTTTTTTATTTATTGATTTTTTTTTTTTTTTTTTTTTTTTTTTTTAGAATAAGTAAAGGACCCCTTCCGAAGCAAGCATGAGCCGTATTAGCCCTAAGGAACGTACCCTCATTTAGAAAACATTATTTTTGCTTAAAAAACTCAAAACAGTGTAAAAAACAATACTTTAGTTTTTGTAAGTTTTAAGAAGTGTTTTTCGGCTAAAATTTGTTTTGTTTATTTCAAAAAATCTCGGAAGGGTCAGTCTACACACACATAAAGTTTGGTGAGTTTAACTTTTATTTTGTGGAAGTTATTCAAATTCAAGTTATTCAAATTTAAAGATAGGACCCTTATTTTGGCCCACCCTGTATAAAAACGTAAATTTATGTGAATTTAGCAATAGTACGACTTTTTGACTGGCCTGATTCTGTTGTTCAAGAATCGGGTACTTGAGTGACCACACGGATGTTGCCACCATCCATAATAAAAGTACAGGGTGGTCGCTAAGAAAGCGGCAAATTTGAGGTTGTAAATTTTATTTTGTTCAAATTTTATTGCGTCTGGCTTATTCACTCCTTCGATTTGCACGGACGACATTTTGAGCATCTGTGAGTATTATAATATTAGTCGTTGAAAAACTTTATAAAAGTTATTCTTTGTAAAAATAAATTACCATTTGACAAATTTCCTGCTTTTCTAGCGACCACCCTTTAGTATTATGTAATCGACTAGATTCGAACTTAGCACACCTAGATCATAAGTCCACTTCCTGTTGAGAAAAGTAGTTGGTAACTGAATTTTCTCGCGCCAAATTTTCTGGCCACTTTAAAAAATATATATTTTTAATATCATCATATCATTTCAGTGTTGGGTTGTAAATTCTTTTTTTAATTTCATGAGGAGGAGGGGGACTTTTCATTTTTTGTTTTTTCTTTCAAGAACCAGCACTGCAAAATACCAACCCAATTTTTATGGAGGGGGTGCAGAATTGGCCTATTATCGCCACTTTCAAATCCTATTGTATCTCTCGGGATTAATTACACACTAATACTGCCGAGAAAGGTATGAACCTACAGTCCCTCCTCCCCCAGCTACAAGCAAATTATTTGCTTGTGTTTGATAGATATTGTGTTGACATTAAATGACCCCAGGAAGAGTGGACAAAACAGATCATTTTTATGAATGTTTTGGTTTAATGCTGAGATGTTACAAATAGCTTTTTTGGTTTGAGCAAATCTCTGTAGACAAACAAACAGATCAACCATGAGTGATGAAAAAAGTGTTTTAATTCTTACTTCACTTTTATCATGTTTAGACCTAAAAAAAACACGGCGTGTAAAATGCGTATTATTTTAATAATAATTGGAGGCAAAACGTATTCCTCAATGTCCTTGACTTACAAAAACAAATATAATTTGTCAAATCAAAATTTATGACAACTTTTCTATTTGTCATTGTGGAACAATGGTATATATGAAAGGGTTAATGTTTTTCTATTGTGTCTATGATAAGAACATCTGAATTAAATTTTAATTCTGATTTAAGGTCATTTTACTTCCATTCTTGTTCAGAAAATTAATCCATTTATATCTGACCATTTAGATTTTCTTCAAATTTAATTTGTAAATTCCTTTTGTGTTATCATTAAAAAGTTTTCAACTAGTTTTTTGAAAGAAAAACATTTTTTTTGTGTATTTTATACACACTTTTTATTTTACATTTTTTATACACACTTTTTATTTTACATTTTTTATACACACTTTTTATTTTACATTTTGACATCATGCCAGGGGGTAAACAAAGCTGATTTTGAGTTGAAGAACATAAAAATGACTGCAAAAATCATAGTTTATATCCTAAACAAGAAAAACGAATATATTTTGGAAATCAAACTTCGTTTATTCACTTCTTATTAAGTTGGTTATTTTTGTTCCTATTTAGTTGCCTCCCCCATGAAAGCAGGATTAGACATAACGTCAGTTTTTAATGTGGAGAAAATTTAGTTACCCTAAAAAGGGTCACTCTGGATAGGAACAAAAATTTAAATTGCCTCGGTCTAGAAGGATTTCTTCACTGACCGACGACAGTTGAATGGATTCCGGGTTGCCCGTGTTGGAGTTGTCTTTTTGGTTCGTTCTGTTTAGACACATTCCCTCCATATTGTCTGTTAATTGAAAGGGACAGAACTCTGTCAAGAAATAACTAAAATGGATTTGTTTGAAAATCTTCTTCATGTTACAAAAATATTATAGTCTTGATATATTAGGCTTGGTGGCGAGAGCTGATTGAGACGATGGCTGACTATTCAGCCATAATGTATAAATGGCTTGAGAAAAGGATAAGCTTTTTCTTTTTTATAGTTCACATGACATAAATTATATTGCAACCATAAAAGTAAGAAATATTAAAAATGACAGATTAAAAAATTTTTATTTATTTTTTATTTGTTTTAATTTTGGAAAAAAGATGTACTTTAGTTTTGTTAATCTACATACTAATAAAACTTTGATGCTTGCTTGTCACCGTGAACACTTTTCATCTGTACATGAATGTTTTAGATGGTTGGAGGAAGGGTAAATAAAGGTGTGAATGATAAAAGAAATGGTGAGAGGAATAGAATAAATAATTAAAAGAAGAGTTTCATAAATATTAATATATATATATATATAAACAAATACTGACTGAACAGAGGGGTCACAGGTGGTCTAGTTATTATTAAATGTCTAACATTTTCATATTTTTGGTCAAACAAGTTTAATTAAATAAAAGCAAGAACATCTGCTTAATAATCCTTTTTTATTCAATTTCTCAATTCTTTGAATTTATTTTAATATCAAGGTTCTCTTTTTTTTTTTCTGTGTTTATCCTGCTGAAATGGGCCGCACTTCACATTTGTTCAATTGCGACAACTACGCCCTCACTGATGAGTTGCACCATCTGTTGTCAGAACTCCGAAGATCTATAGATAACTAGTTACCAGAGAGTTAAAGAAAACATGACCGATTTGTTTACGAAGAAATGGAAATTAGCCGGAATAATTATTTGCAGCAAAAAACTGAAGTGAAATAAAATGCATGCCGATAACATAGTGGAAGAAAAAAAAAAAAAATAGGCTCATTTGACTCAAGTATTGATATCTCAAACGGATTGCTATTTGGGTCTGACTTGGAAAATCCGACAAAATAACTTTATATGTTAGATTATTTTCAAATCCACAATGAGAATAGAAAAATTACATTTTAAAAACCAATGAAATGTTTATTTAAAACATTATTTTGTAAAGTGCTCAATGCTATAGATTAAAAAATATATACAATAGAATTAATGCAATTTTTATATCACGGTTAAAGAAACAAAATTAGTTGTATTGAGTATTTTCAATTTGGTTCTTTAAGTAATACTTTTAATCTTGATATTAGAAAAATATCTTGATATTAGAATATCTTGATAATATCTTGATAATATCTTGATATTAGAATATCTTGATAATATCTTGATATTAGAAAAATATCTTGATATTAGAAAAATATCTTGATATTAGAAAAATATCTTGATATTAGAAAAATATCTTGATATTAGAAAAATATCTTGATATTAGAATATCTTGATAATATCTTGATATTAGAAAAATATTTTGATATTAGAAAAATATCTTGATATTAGAAAAATATCTTGATATTAGAATATCTTGATAATATCTTGATATTAGAAAAATATCTTGATATTAGAAAAATATCTTGATATTAGAAAAATATCTTGATATTAGAATATCTTGATAATATCTTGATATTAGAAAAATATCTTGATATTAGAAAAATATCTTGATATTAGAAAAATATCTTGATATTAGAATATCTTGATAATATCTTGATATTAGAAAAATATTTTGATATTAGAATATCTTGATAATATCTTGATAATATCTTGATATTAGAATATCTTGATAATATCTTGATATTAGAATATCTTGATATTAGAAAAATTGAATGAAAAGATAAAGAAGCAAAAACTGGGAATTGTCATCAAACTTGTTTGAGGCAAAAATTGTTGATTTTGTTTCATCAAACTTGTTTGAATGAGAAGATACTTCATAAATACATTCATGTTCATCTTTATTGTTGTAAAAATTTATAAATTATTTAAAAGTATTAAATTAAATAAAACTTCTTATTCAAAAAAGATAATTATTAAACATTAATTAGTGTTCTAATAATTAGATGATTTGTACGATTTGTACGTTTCTTCAGTTTTTCTATAACAATTAATTAATGAGTTTTCTATTCTGCTTTGTTTTGTGTCATGCAAATAATTCTGCTTCGTGATACCTTTGCAGTATAGGGACTACTTGGCGATGACCATCCCTCTCCAAATAGCATTTTTTTTTTTTAACCTAATAGCTTTTGTTTAGTTGTTGAGTTGCCATGTTGAGTAAAAACGTTTCTTTGAAATAAAATATGTTGAACGTTTATAATCCATTTTTGTATACACAGAATCTCTCTTTTGTTAATTATAAATAAAATTCAGTCAAATTATTTGACAAAAAATATCCATTAATGTGTGTTACATTTAATGGCTTTATCACAGTTTTAATACAGGGTGTATGTAAAGTTTAAACTCAGAGGTAAAAAAAGAAATCAGTCGGTATTTATTTGCTTCCACTGTATCAAAACCAGATCCCTCGAGGGAGCACTGGTCAGCTGCAAAAATATCTGTAACCTTCTCCAGTAGGCACACCACAGGCAATCCGCAATAAACTCCTATCATTAAGGAGGAGGAAATGCCTGTGCTGAACAATACCTCATTTTGACAAAGAGTCTGATTGTTAAAGTCAGCCCCTAGGTAGCTAGAATGATGTTATAGTGAACCATGGCTGGTATGACAACTAATAAATTTCTAATTATCTTAAATGTCCGGACATTACTGACACCCTGTAGAAATATTAATAAACAAAAATGGATATTCTTAAGACGTGTCCATTCAATTTGTTTATTAAGCAATGAAAATGTTATTTCAAACCTGTCAGATGGTAAGACGGACAGAGATTTTTATAAAAGTACATGTGCGCACTTAAACTGAACTAATTTTTTTAGAGTCATAAAAATGTGATTTTTTTCCCTCTTTTTTTTTTTAACTGCAAAAGAAATAATTGTTAAATGTTTCAAAAAATATCTTTCAATAACAAAGGTGAAGAAGAGGATGCAGATACTATCAGTAATGAAAAAACTTGTTTAAAAAGAAAAAAAAATCTAAATTAAAAAGAAAATCTAGAAGAAAACAAAAATGTGAAAATTGTTATAATTTTACATAACTTTTAATTTTGGAACATTGAAGCATATTATATATGTCAATGTACTAAATCATGTACATTTTTACCCCCCCCCCCTCCTTTCTTTTTAATGGTGGGCAATTTTGACATCTGTATATGATGATTTATATATTTCTATCTCCGAATTATATGTAACAATGAAAGCTATTTTTTAACCTGGGATAAAATTAACTTTATAAAAATGTTACGACAGTTTTTCTTCTCCCTGCATTTTGCATTTCTGTATATAGAATCTTTGGACTGTCACATTTTTCAAGTGTAAAAAGTTACTTTCTTTTTCAATAAACAATTTTTTGCTATAAAAAGATGTTACCATGTATTTTTATTTATTTATTGTTTTTTTTTTGTTCTTTTTAGATTTCTTTCTTTTTTTCTTATTTTTGTATGACTCGTTTGATGGATCTTGTTGAGGCCGTGTGAATCATCTATGTCAAGTTCAAATTCAGCTCGAATCTATTATAGTCATTTACACATGAATATTGTTGGGAAAGGTATGAACCTGCCTCTTCCACCAACTATAGGTAGAATACTAACTTGCGTGTAACTAGATTAGATATTGTGGTTTAAAATAAGGTTAATAAGATGGAATTTTTCCGTTAATAGTTAAGTTAGAATTACATGTACAGGAATTGATGTTATCCAGGGATGTGAGTCTTCCGCTTTTCTTTTTTTTTAATTAAGAGAAAACGGATTTCTGCTAAAATTGGTCAAAATTTGCTTTTTGTTTTGTATTTTAAATAAGAGAAGGCTGATTTCTGCCATATCACTAGAGCCTTACCTCCTTATTTTTTCGTTGCTATTTGGCTGGATTTTATTTCTTTTTCTCTTTTTTCCTCCCTCTCACTTTATCTCTCTTTTTCCTGATTTTACTCTTCCTCTCTCTGTCTTGTCTTGCCTTGACATACTTCCCTTTCCCCTCTTATGACAGTTCTCTCTGAAAACTGAAAATAGTAATTTTGCCATACTTCAAACGATTCATGAAGCAGGTAAGGAAGGTAGAAGACGTTTGTTTCGTCAAAGAATGACTTCTTGTCTCCTTCCTCTCACTTGTGCACTTAGGACCTTTCTCTTAATTTTGACTTTCTGAGTTGAAACTGGTTTTAGTTGTTTAGGAAAATGCCCCAAATAATTGATTTGACTATAAATAAAGCTAAATTGCGTCAAATAGATGCAAATAACAAATTTAAATGGGATTGGTTAAAGAAGAACGTTTCTATTTCTAGTGGCGATCCTACGCACACGGGTTGGGAAATCCATCTCAATTTTCAGATTTTTTTTTTTTGTTGTCTTTAATCACTCACATCTGTGGTCATGGGAGGAAGTATATGGCAGAGAAGCAAGAGAGTTTCTGCTTCTTCTGATTTAGGCATCAAAGTGATCGGAAGTGGGTGTTCGTCAGGGGGGTGCAGTTCATCTTGATGTATTTGCTGTTAGAAGTAAAACAAATCCCAGAGCAAATAATGGAGTTATGTGTTGTTATTTTTAATCGCTTCTTTTATTCGAGCCACAAAGAGAAGAGAAGAACAAAATATCTACAACTGCTACATTACAACTGCTAAGAGACATCACTTTCCACTGAACAACTACTTACATGTCAACAATAGAGACTAACAGCTGGTTTCTGTCAATGAAGATCTGGTAGGAATAGAAGAACTTCTCACACAATTTTACATGTGGTCAATGAATCATTTACAATGTTTTATTATGTTTTGGCATTAAATATCTGAAAAAGGATTTTTGCCATTAAACAAATAAAAAAAAAAGCAAACTATTTTTTATGTACATTTTATTTGAACTACATTCAGTACAAGACTGTGTTTTGTGAACTAAAGTCTCAAATTCACTATCATACATACATACATACATATATATATGTATATATATATATATATGTATATATCGTACATGTATTGTATTAGTTTCTGTAAATGTAAATCCGTAGAAACTCAAGTGTTTATAAAAAGTGCTCAATAACAAGTAGAGCTGTTTATAAGTATAAATTTTTATTTATACAAACATTATTGATTACATATGTGCATACATGTTTCGGTTGCACTTTTCTCGAAAATTCTTGGTCTGATGAAGTTGACTTTCTGGGAAAAGTGCAACCGAAACATGTATGCACATATGTAACCAATAATGTTTGTATAAATAAAAATTTATACTTATATATATATATATATATTTTACTTAAAAAGATTAGTTGTTTTAATATACAGTAAACATGGCTTCATGCACTACTGCGATCATCAGATGGCGCAATATCCGAATTTGGAGTCAAATTCACAATCTGTTATCATTACCTGGTTTTGACTTTCAGGTATTAATCCCGCAGTATGCCTTTTTTTGCGGTCGTATTATGTCGTTTTATTTATTTGTTATTTCATTTCAGAACCATTTAAAGTATTTAATAGCGGTAAAGTGCAATGGATAGCTGTATCTGTGTACTATTCATGGGTTTGAGAACTGGAGACCATGGATGACTGAAAAGCATTGGAAGAGAGTGACCTGCATCATGATGATTCAAGTCAGATTTAAAAATTCAGAAATCTGAGCTGCAGCTCAGTGCTTTTTTGTTTCATTTTACTTCAGTCGAAGTTCTCAGAAATCAAGGGGCCCTTGATCTCTATATGAGATACATAGATATTCGAATATTCCATCAAAGTTCTCTTTTATTTGTCAAACATTGAGTTAGTAAAGAAGTTAAGAACATTAATTTTCTTCTCCCCAATTGACCAGTTAATTATGTTACAGCATATCATTCTTGTGGTCTCTTGGTCTAATCGGATTCCAGAACAAGAATTCATCTTGTCTGGTGGAGTATCCAGCTAAGTGCTGTTACTTGAGGTAACATCACTAGTAGACGGTGCCCCGTTCCTCGTAATGCCATGAGATGTGAGTTGGAAAATTGCGACGGAGATATAGAAGCAGTGGCTAACAAGAAGGATCCTACCCGGCATTCTGACTGCACAACGAAATTCATGTGCGGCAAGATCAAGAGAAGACAATCTGAAGTTTGGCGTCGGAATAGCGATTATGAAGAAAGCATTGAATGAGGATCTTTGCTACCCTTTATGCAAGAGTCACTAGGGCAAAAAAAAAAAATCATCACGGTCCAAGAGAAGCTCCTTATGAAAGCCATGAAACTTCTCAACAAGGTCAAACACCGTTAAGCGGGACATGCTCTGATTCTTCTCAGGACCAATTACATAACGTGCAGAACAACAGTCCGCACAAAATCTTACATGTCATGAAGACTAAGCAGCCTCAACCTGTGATAGTCTTTGGGTGTGTTTCCAGCAACGGTTATGTCATGCTGCCCCACATCTTCGAAAAGAGACTTAGACTCAATTCAGATGGCTATATTGTGTTGCTGTCCGCTGTTGTCAAGTGAGGGTGACTGCGGAAATGCCATACGTGTGGCAGCAGGACTCAGCTCCATGTCAAACCTCCGGGAAAACGCAGAAGTAGCTGTCTGAGAACTTCCACGACTTCACCAGTTCCAACATCTGCCTCCCTAAACTTGGCTGATTGCAATGCCATAGACTATTATGTCAAGGCGCAGTTTTGAAAGACAACAACCGTATTGCTTGCAACATTAAGGACGAGCTGATTGCTAACATCGAACTTGTGTTCAGGCATCTCTCAAAAGACACCGTAAAGGTTGCATGCTCCAGCTTCAGACCTTGCCTGGAGGCCGTGATGGTGGCTCACGTTGGCTTCTTCGAGTCAACTGTATTCGGCAAAAGATCCACTAAAAGATGCACTTTGAATTTTGAGAATACATCAATTATTGGCCAATATATGACATTTGTTTTCTTTCCTTTTCAAAAAGTGTCAAATTTTTCTCGAACACCCTGTACTAGACCTGTAGATGAATGAGGTGTTGGTGTATTTATTCATGAATTTAGAAGTGATCTGCAAATTTTTATTTTTTGTCGACTTTTGCCACTTGAACTTATGGATATTTGAATCTGGATTTGCGACTTAAGTTCTTGTCAACCCCAGACATTGAACTAAGGATCTCACTCCCACCACCATCATCATCATCATCATCATCATCATCATCATCATCATTATTATTTACTCACTCACTGGTAGTTCTCACACAAGTCATTATCAGTGATTACTCACTGACAATAAAACAGTGGCTTGGCCTTTTGGCCAAGATCAGAGTGTAGTATCTGTTCTGATGGATGCTCACTCTGTAGACCGGTATTGTCTCTGCCTTCGGGCCTTGAGTCCGCCGGTCTGAGGTACTGTCCTGTGCAGCTCTAGGAGGTTAACCCTCCCAAGCTTCGCCTCCCCTCTTTGGGGAGGAAGAAGTTTATTGCTTACTGCCTGAGGCGCTCCTACCGGGGAATGCCGACGGGGCTGCCCAGGCAATTTTTAAACCCCACTTAAAAACTGGCCTTGTGCCTAACTCCTGGAGAGGAGTAAATCAATACTCACTGACAATAACAAGTGGTGTTCCCTGGAGCCTGACTGACCCCATTTCCAACACTCTCCGGCCCTTTCAATAACCATAAATCATTTTGCATTATGGCAATAGTCGTTTACCATTGATTTCTCACTGACAATAACCTTTGACCTTCTCTAGAAATTGAGTAGCAATAAACCTCCCCAGGTTTCCAGTACTCTCCACACCCTTCCAGTGGAGCTTTCCCTCCTCGGTTTTTCCATTCTCCTTGACCCTTCATAACCATTTTTTGTGGTACCAATCAGAGCTGGTGCTACCACACGTGTGTATGCTTTTATTATTATTATTATTATTATTAGATATATTTCATAGTTTTACTCATGCTGCTGTTTAAAAAAATTTAGACTTTACCTATTTTAAAATGAATTGTTTCAAAATCGAATATAACATCATAAACCGAATTCTGACCTCATTAAAAATTATTGGTTTTACCGGGATTTCACGTGATGACAAAAGTGTAGTCTTTCTTTTGTTATCAGTCAAAATGTGATGCATGGTCAAAAAGTATTCAGACAAAATGTTTACTAATCCAAGATTCAACATTGAATAGTCAACCTTTAAAATATGAGAAGTGATCACAATAAATATAGGATTAGAAACAAACTGTGGAATTTCCACAGGTCACAGCTAGTTTGAATATTAATACTGCTGTAACATTTGATTCAAATCAAACAATCGAAGGTTCTCAACTGAGCTTCTTTTTTATTTACTGATAAGTCGTCACTTATCGAAGCCAAAATCCACTCGAGAATAAAGGTTTATGATGAAGAATACGATGAGAGGATTGAAAATGATGAATGGAATGAGCAAAGTTTGAATTAAATCAGGTAATTAAAAAAAATGTTAATTTAAGTGAATGTTTGTGAAAAAAATAATTTTATGCATATAATTTATCTGGAAAAACTGATTTTACCAGAAAATATTTATACGTAATCTGTTGTTATCGATAATATGGACAGAGTTAATTAGACGATTAATATTGGAATAATAAAAAAAAAAGAATTCCGGATTAATATTTTGTAGTGAACAAAGGGAGGTAATAAACTCAAGAACTACATTTTTTTACATCTTCTTCTTTTCTATATAACATTTTAGATGCTGCCAATATATCTCTATAAAAGGCAATTGTCGATCAGTTTATTACGGTTAAGTTTGAAATAACATTTTCCTTGGTTTGTCACGCTTAAGTTTGAAATAGCATTTTCATCGGTCTGTCGTGATCAAGTTTGAAACAGCATTTTCATCGCTAAATGTGCAGATTGAATGGGCATATCTTAAGGATATCCATTCTTATTTATATTTTGATACAACATTTCTTTATACAAATTTTTTCAAAAATCTTTAAAATACTCCAAAGAGAAAGAAATTTGGTGAATATTTATTAAATGATGTCGAGTACCTATTGTAAAAATTTCATAAAAATCAGAGGTAACTGAATTTTCACAAAGGGCTTCCACTCCCTCTTTTCTCCCCTTTACATAAAACTAAATCAAACTAAATATAGCCCACATTACCCAACTTTAAACCTAGCAGCTGTGTTCCAAAATTCATAGTGATCGGTTAATTAATTTAGGAGTGAATCCTATACATAGAAATATATATAAAAATACACACATACCTAACTTTATATAAATAGCAATATATATAATTCATCATGGTGATAACATGCTTTTATTGTAATTTAAAGTGTATTTCTCAGCTAAAAATGATTAACTTCTTCACATTTGATAAATAAAAAACATAAAAGCATGTAAGAATATAATTTAATTTTTAAATTTCAATATTTCGAGCGGTCCTCCACTCTTTATCAAAAAAGGTATTTTTTGATAAAAATTGTATGAATTTGAAACAGTAATAAAAAACTGAAAATTTTCAACTTTATGTTATGTTCATAAGTCGGTCCACATGAAATCCATGTGAAATCTCACCACCAAATGGCAAAGAAAATTGTTGTCTTTTTAAAAAATCAATGTATACACGTTCATCCATTTTCTTTCTTTTTGTTTGCATGCATATATTGACAGGAATTTGGTGTCTATCAAAATACATTTGATGTCTGTTTGGTTGAAATGTTAGCCTATTTTCTCTAAGCTTCACTCAGAATTATGTCTCCACCCGGACAACACCAGATAAATACAACTGGTTGAAAATAAATGTAATTACTGTTTCTTGTTGTTTTAAACCAAACAGACTAGAATTCTTTTGAGACAAATAAACACACTTTTATTTTATATATAAGCGAAATTTTGAAAACCAACACATGGTGTAATTTAAATGATAAAATCATTTCCTTAATTTATTTTTTTTTTTGCAAGATTTCATTGTAAAACAACTTTGTCAGGCAAGACTGTCTTATAGTTTTTTTTTCTTTACCTCTTCTTCCTCATTTTGATGGTATTAACCCAGAGGGGTCGAATAATGGTAGAGGCAGAAAAACGTGTCACGTTGTAAGGGACATTAGAATAAGTAGAATCCAGTCGATATTTGGTGCAGGTTGGCACTTTTTAATATATATATATATATATATATATATATATATATATATATATATATATATAGAACAGTTTTTTATTATATTCCAATAACCATGGTTTGTTTTATTACTTTTATTTTTATTTTTTTCACATTTCCAAAAATTCCAAATTTCTGTGAGATATATTTAACGGTCCGTTTCATTTGTTTTGTGTCAAACAACATTTGTATGTCAATATCGTCTCTGCAACACTACAAAATCATCAGAAAAAGTTCACAAATAATAAAAGAGTTCTTAGATTAGAGTGTCTTGAAAAACACCCACTAAAACAAACCATGGTTATTGGAATATAATAAAAAAAACTGTTCTATATTTTGCTCTGTTATCAATAATTGACAAACATTGAGCTGAATCTTCAAAGGAGACTACAAAGTAAAAGGATCTGATGATATATGATAGTACATATATTGTCTTTAATAATTAATTATATATATATATATATATATATATATATATATATATATATATATATATATATATATATATATATATCATAATTGAAAAATATCCTTAACATTGCAAGATATTGATTATCAATTAAATATCTGTAAATAACGAGTTTTCATGGATATATAGGATTGACATATATCCCAATTCTATAATATTAAGTGACCAACGGCATGGGCAGAAACACACAAGCCACACCAAAAACTTCTATCTAAAAACGAAATTAGATTTTTCTTTCAAAACCGGCTCCCAGAGGCATACTTAGCGAACAAGCAAAAATGGCTATCACGTCCACCACACCTCAGCGATTAAAATCTTTTTATCGCGCTAAAATAAAACCATACGATAAAACGTAATTTAAGGTCAGATTTTCGTCAAGAAAATCAGTTGGAAAAGGTCAGCACATGATTAACAAGAGGACAATGTTTCCACTTCCCTCACCCCTTTGGGCTTGGGAGGCTACTATTTATTTTTCAACTCACACACACACATGCTTACACACCCTGACAAAAAGCGGCACGCACACACAAATGCCTACACTGTCCCAATCAATTCTCAACTCACGCACACACAAATACACAGTCGTACACTTACGCACTCTAACGCAAAACAACACACCTTCACACAAATGTCTACACTGCCGCATGCATATACACACTCATAAATTACAGGCAGAAACACATACATTTTATTACTTTTCTAACTGAACTGAACATTTCAAATGAACAATTACTTAGATAAAATGTCTTGTAACATTGTATATATATATATATATATATATATACATATATATATATATAAAGTAATCCAACAAAAGATATAAGCGTCAACTAATATCTTATAATTAGTGAAACATCCGGATAAAAACTGAAGCTCAATATACTGGATAGAGCATTAATATTATAATATAAAATGAAGTAATAAAATAAGGTGTCAATCAAATTTTATTAGATCAAAGTTCAAGCAAAGTATTCTTAAGTCCTTAGCTCATGAGTTTTCAAAGATAATTCTTCTCTTCAGAGGACCATTACCGCAGTTATACTACTACAGGTAATAAAATTACGCTTTGAAAATATATAAAATTATATACACAAATACACAAAAATACATAACATCAAAACATATCAACCCAAAAACATACTTTTTGTTGAATCCATATAGTCCATCCAGGTCATACATATTGAGAAGCATAATCAGGAAAGACAATTACTCCAAGTTACAAACAGCAGTCCAAATACGTGTAATTGAAGGTGCCGACAAAGTTATCCTGTCCCGAAATGTGTCAATATTCAATGTTAATGATAAATAAATCAAATAATATAGAAAGTCCAATCAAAGTTCCATATATATATATATAAGTATAAAGTTTTATTTATACAAACATTATTGGTTACATATGTGCATACATGTTTCGGTTGCACTTTTCTCAGAAAGTCAACCTCATCAGACCAAGAATTTTCGATATATATATATATATATATATATATATATATATATATATATATATATATATATATATATCTTGTGTTCTTTAAATAATGCTTTCTTCTTTTATTCAGCATTCACATGTTTTTATCTGCTTGTATTCTTTTTCTAATACTTTCATAACAATTTAAATGTAAGCTTGGATCTTAGCATTTTCTCTAAGATACAACACAAGTCAACATCTTAACAAGCTAGGGTCAGTGTTGCTACAGATAATATGCAGAGAGAACTTTGTTAGATCTTAATAAAAACGTCATCTTATAATCAGTGAGGATTACAATTATGTATTGAGCAAAGGGAGATAATAAGGAATGTAACTCTCAACCTTTGTTTGTCTAGATGTTTTTGGTCTCCGTATTCATCAGATCCGGTCTTCAAGGTACGATCAAAGTGATTGACCTGCTTACTTTCGGTTCTGAAAAAAAAAAAAAGCCGGAAAACAATGGGCTTTCTATTATTTAGAAAGGGTTTGGAGGGTCTTACTAACTTTTTGCTTTTTTGTTTTTTGTTGTCCCACTCCCCACTGCCAATTAATTTGTAAAAATTTGTATTTATGAATAAAATTTAAATTTTCTAAAACACTTTGGGGATATTTTAAGTAGGATGGCTCCGAGAGTAAATGTGGTATTGTGGTGACTGCAAGAGTAGGATAGTCAGTTATGTTGTAGAAGACTAAGGATGACCGACGGCCCTCATTTTCTCCACGCCTTTGATGGCCTGGTGCCTAGTTTTGCATATTGTATTTTATTTAATTATATAGAGAATAAATAATTCAAAGTGTAGTATCTGTTCTGTTCTCAGTCAGTGTAGAAGAAATCCTTCTAGACTGAGGCAATTTTAATTTTTTGGACCCATCTAGAATGCTCCTTTTTGGGTGCTAGTATTTTTTTTTTTTTTAATCATATTTCTACCCAAACAAGGCAGGACGCCACTGTAGACGTAAGGGGCTACTGAGAATTAGGTAGTAGGTTTTGGATGTCATCCTAAGTTGGGAATTGTGCAGCTAGATGTCTGTTTACATTAGTTTTAAACCTCTGCATGTCAGTACAGGTGGGGAAACATGGAGCAGGGAGGGAGTTCCAGGGGCCCGGCAGCACAAGGAAAGAAGCTGCTGAAGTAGAAGGCTCTCCAGCATCTGGGGACCTCCACAGTGAATGGATGGGACCTAACTGATTGTCGGGTTGTTCTAGTGTATTTACGTCGAGAGGGCACTAGAGCAGCTAGTTCATCGGAGCACAATCCACTGAAGTATTTGTAAAACAAGCACAAGGGTGCAACATTTTGCCACATTAAAAAGCAATGTATATAACTAAGGGACTTAAATGGTTTTGTCATTGTCCATTATTCTGTTAATCTTCAAGATTCATTCAAGGTTCATTAGATTTCTACAAAACTCTTGCGTGAAATTATATGACCATGCACACGGGAAACTGACTGAGGCATAACTTTTTTGACAAAACTCTGATTGATCTTCCAGGGAGGCTTAAAATGGTCAGAAATGGCAATTTGTTTTCAGATAGCTAAATTTTCTATTAGTTTCTCCTCAAAATACACCACAAGTTACAATAATTAATGGTTATTTAGTAAAATAAAGATTGTAGGGAAAAAACACAAGGCAAAACTCTGCCCGAATGCAAGCAAATGTCCGATTACAAAAAAGTCCGGTGTCAACAAGTCCAGCGGAGAAAGTGAAATGTAGATAGGTAGGTCGTTAAAAGGCACGAGAAATGACAAGAGAGGATTCAGAGTTAAATTCCAAAAACCACATCTTCAGGTGCGGCGAAGATAGATAGAATCCAGAGGGTAAAAGGTCCAATAAAAGGTACGTTCGTGGGTGCAACAAGGCTCAGTAAAACGTTTTACTGAGCCTTGTTGCATCCACGTTGTATATTATTTTGATACTTCACATATCATTTTTTTCTCCCCATTTTTACTTTTATCTTACCCTTGGATATCTTTCATCAATTATTGCTCCATATGACAATAAACACTCAACTACTTGCTTCTTCATTACAACACAAATTGATATTTTGCCAAAGGAAAAATATAATCTATTTTCTTTCCAGTTATTGTTTGGAATTATGTGTATTATTTATTCAAATGGTTTTGCATTCAAAGGATAAAATCATTTATTAACTTATATTATTTTCAAAAAAATAGTTGAAGCTGATTATTTCCAAAATCAACTAATTTCCTTCTGATGAGAAGAATATTTTCTTTGAAAAATCTGGAATTTAAAGGACATACATGGACTCACTTCTGCTTTTTTGTTAAGAAAATATTAAAATAAATATGTACCTATTTATATATATATGTGATTATCTTCACTCTCATTCGACCATAATAATGCTCTATTTCCAATATTGAGCATAAATTTATCGTATTAGGAATTATTTCATGATACTTTTGAAAATATATTATTTGCACAAAATTCATCGAAGGTCGTGATTTTTGTTTACATTATTCAAGTAGTAGTCATCTTTTATTCCTATTATTTTATTTTTATATTTTATTTTTATAATGTTTTAAACATATAAAATGCAAAATGTCGAAAAAAGTGTTACAGGGAAATACAAAATTTAATAAATATTCGATTTTGTTTCATTTCTCTGAAACATTTTTTTTCATTTCTTTCATTTCTATCTTTTTACAACATTTTTTATGTTTGATTTTTAAACTTTAAAAAGAATTCTCTGCAATATTTTTTAGACACTTTTTAATCTCTAAAACATTTCTTTTGCATTTTTTTTTCTCTACAACATTCATTTAATTTTGATTTTAATTTCTCTGCAACATTTTTGATATTTTTGTTTCACTGCAAC
This sequence comes from Sepiola atlantica, assembly GCA_963556195.1. Classification (NCBI taxonomy): domain Eukaryota; kingdom Metazoa; phylum Mollusca; class Cephalopoda; order Sepiida; family Sepiolidae; genus Sepiola; species Sepiola atlantica. The sequence goes on along the minus strand of OY744537.1, from coordinate 8,451,766 downwards.
ATTTTAAGCATTTTTTTATTCTTTGCAACATTTTAGACATTTTTTACTGCTCTGCAATATTTTAGATATTTAAAAAAAAATGTCTGCAACATTCTTGATGTTTTTTTCTCTGCAACATTTTAGATATTTTTTTGTTTCACTGCAACATTTTAAGCATTTTTATTCTTTGCAACATTTTAGACATTTTTTACTGCTCTGCAATATTTTAGATATTTCAAAAAAAAAAATGTCTGCAACATTTTAGACATTTTTTATTGCTCTGCAATATTTTAGATATTTAAAAAAAAATGTCTGCAACATTCTAGATGTTTTTTTCTCTGCAACATTTTAGATATTTTTTTGTTTCACTGCAACATTTTAAGCATTTTTTATTCTTTGCAACATTTTAGACATTTTTTACTGCTCTGCAATATTTTAGATATTTCAACAAAAAAGATGTCTGCAACATTTTAGATGTTTTTTTCTCGGCAACATTTTAGATATTTTTTGTTTCACTGCAACATTTTTTCGACATGTTTTCATTTTATATACCTGTAGCACATTTTACATTTTATGACTATACATTTTTTGAAAAAGATCTTCTCAACATTTTTTCCTAACATAAGAAAAAAAGAAAACGTCTCAAATTGGAAAGTTTGAAAAAAAGAAAAAAAGAAAGAAAAACATATAAATCGGTATAAAGAGAGAAGAAGAAAAAACGGAAGACATATATTTCGCTAGTCATATCTGATTTTTTTATGTTTCGGAATTTTTTAGATGAGGATTGATAACTTGTATTATTTGGATTACTGTTCTCATTTTGAATGACCGGGCAGAAGTCTTAAGTAATTTGTAATTGTATTCTTCGTATCGCATGCACTGAGGATTGAACCATCAACATCCAGAAGTCTGTCATTTAGAATTGACTATTACTTATCACTTATATCCATTTTAGTTAAAACAGAAATCTAGAATCTTAAAGGTAGCTAAGATGTTTTGTTAAAATTTTTTCTTCATCTTGTCCATTTATGGCTGGCAGAGCAAGAACAAGCTACCCCCATGGATTAAATAAAGGGTTTCCTTCAAAATTCTGTATAGATGCCTGAGTTTAACAGATAGATTCCCGAGTTCGACAAGATGCACCTGAAGAAGGTCGGATGTTACATCGACCGAAACGTTGTGAGAATAACATCCATGATGAAAAAAGTGAATGATCCAAATAATACATGTCTTTTTTAGTTAAAACACACCTAGAATCTTAAAGGTGGCTAAGATGTTTTGTTACAAAATCTTTCTTCATTTTCTCCATTTATATCTATGCGTCAGGGCCACAATTAAAAAGAAATAAACTCTTTTAAAATCATGGAGATGTGTTTATTAAATTCGAGTGTACACCCTCCATCAAAAATTACGAAAAAAACTTATGCTTTGTCAGTGTTTACACTAATATTCATATTCATATAAAATTACATCTGAATCAGTGACGTAAAAAGAAAAGAAATAAGAAAGAAAGAAAACGTCTCAAACTGGAAAGTTTAAAAACAGAAAAAAGAAAAAAGAAAAAAAAACATATCAATCTATATAGAAAGAAGAAAGGAAGAAAAAAGAAAAATAAACGTCTCATTATGGAAATAGGATGAAGGATTTCTTTCCAAATTAATTTAAGACGACTGGTGGGGGTTTAGGGTTGTCGTACTTGCTATCTGAAATAAGAAAGAAAGAAAACGTCTCAAACTGGAAAGTTTAAAAAAAGAAAAAAGAAAAAAGAAAAAAAACATATCAATCTATATAGAAAGAAGAAAGGAAGAAAAAAGAAAAATAAACGTCTCATTATGGAAATAGGATGAAGGATTTCTTTCCGAATTAATTTAAGACGACTGGTGGGGGTTTAGGGTTGTCGTACTTGCTATTTGTTTTCTGCTTTCCCCATGACATTCGAAATAGCTTCGTCCGGTAGCTTCTTTTACTTGCTAACTTTTGTGTACAGGACGGATATATATTTATTTATATACGAAAAAATACACATTGGTCTTTATTATGCAGTGGAGGATTCATAAAGAACAAGACAGGTGAGCTGGCGACTGAGAATGACAACGAAAGAGAGGGGGAGAGAGAGAGAGAGAGAGAGAGAGAGAGAGAGAGAGAGAGAGAGATGACACAACAAAATGGAGGTCCATTGAAGCAAAAGAAAGAACAATTTTGTAACACAAAAGACTATGTGTCACAACAAAATAGAACATGATAAAAAAAGAACAATTTTGTAACACAAAAGACTATATGTCACAACAAAATAGAACATGATAAAAAAAAGAACAATTTTGTAACACAAAAGACTATATGTCACAACAAAATAGAACATGATAAAAAAAGAACAATTTTGTAACACAAAAGACTATGTGTCACAACAAAATAGAACATGATAAAAAAAGAACAATTTTGTAACACAAAAGACTATATGTCACAACAAAATAGAACATGATAAAAAAAGAACAATTTTGTAACACAAAAGACTATATGTCACAACAAAATAGAACATGATAAAAAAAAGAACAATTTTGTAACACAAAAGATTATGTGTCACAACAAAATAGAACATGATAAAAAAAAGAACAATTTTGTAACACAAAAGACTATGTGTCACAACAAAATAGAACATGATAAAAAAGAACAATTTTGTAACACAAAAGACTGTGTCACAACAAAATAGAACATGATAAAAAAGAACAATTTTGTAACACAAAAGACTATGTGTCACAACAAAATAGAACATGATAAAAAAGAACAATTTTGTAACACAAAAGACTATATGTGTCACAACAAAATAGAACATGATAAAAAAAGAACAATTTTGTAACACAAAAGACTATGTGTCACAACAAAATAGAACATGATAAAAAAAGAACAATTTTGTAACACAAAAGACTATGTGTCACAACAAAATAGAACATGATAAAAAAGAACAATTTTGTAACACAAAAGACTATGTGTCACAACAAAATAGAACATGATAAAAAAAGAACAATTTTGTAACACAAAAGACTATGTGTCACAACAAAATAGAACATGATAAAAAAAGAACAATTTTGTAACACAAAAGACTATGTGTGTCACAACAAAATAGAATAAATGAAAAAAAAGAATAAATGAAACTAAATGTTAAGATACAAAGAACAAAAAAATGAAAATCAGTGAAACACCAACAATGCAATATACTTTTGCTTCCATTTTACTTCAGTAAAAAAGTTCTCAAAAATCAAGGGACCCATTTCTGGGGCTAACATTTAATTTCTATATGAGATACATATATATCCAAGTGTTCAATCCAGATTCTTCTCTACCTCTCAAACGTTGAGTTAGTAAAGACATGAAGAACATTAATTTTCCTCTCCCCAATCGACCAATTAACTATGTTATAGTATATCTTTCTTGTGGTCTCTTGGTTTTACCGGATTTCTAGACAAGAATTCATCTAGTCTGGTGGAGTATTCAGCTTAGTGTTGTTACTTAAGGTAACATCACTAGAAAAAGATGCATCATTCCTGGTATGAACCAGTGTATAGTCGTGTCGAGGAGATTTTATTTAAGCTTTGAATACTCTGTTATTTTGAATATTTGGTCAGGGTTTACTCGTAGGGTGAAGAATCCTCATGTCAGGTTGTCCTGATAAACCATTGTACAGAGAGACCGAATACACTCGATGATAATGTCTAGTAAGTAATTCAAACTCTCCAGTAGGTAATTCAAACTGCTACTGTATGTGGTATCGTGTACAAAGAATTTACAACAACAGAAACAAACTTATATATTAAACATTAATTACTTTTTTGTGGGGTATAATAAGCATGGCTTAATGGAGCACCTGGTCTACTCGCTTGATCGGGGAAACAGGGAGTATGGAGGGAATTCCAAAGGCAAGCGGTTTGAGGAAAGAAGCTATTCGGGTAAAAAGATTTCCGGTATCTGAGGACCTCAACAGTGAAGGGGTGCGATTTTGCTGCTTGTCGAGTTGGTCGGGAGTGTTTACGTTGATGGAGCACAATACTTATTAAACAAGCACAGTGATGCAGCATTGTGACAATTGGACAGGGGCTGGAGTTTGGAAGACAGTGTGGGACTTATAAGGTTAGAGACTCTTTTTAGGAATCTGTCTAAGAGGGAGAGACTAGTGGTTGGTGCACCAGCCCAGATGTGACAACAATACTCCATGACTGAGCGAATTATTGCTTTGTAGAGATATAGGATACTGGCAGGTGTGCAAAGTTTTCTAGCCCGGTAGAGGGAGCCCGCTTTCTTCGCAGCAGACTTAGCAGTATCTTCTATGTATTTGTTCCAAGTCATGTTACCTATGAATGTTAGGCCGAGGAGTTCGAATGTTGGACTCTCAGGTAGGGTGCTATCATCAATGGTAATCGGTGGTTGGAAAGGTTTCTTATAATTACTAAAGAAAAAAAGCTGTGTCTTGGTAGCATTAAATGTAACCATCCATTTTTGGCCTCATTCAGTTATAGACTGAAGGTCATTTTCTAAGGATTCAGCCATTGCCTTCGATATGTGTGCATTCAATTTGCCTACATGACGAGAATAGAGCATGCTGTTACTAGAAGAATCAGCCGTCATTTAAACATTTTTTATTTTATTCACCTCAAACAAGGCATATTGCCACTGACAACAGAACATATACTACACTACTTTCGTCTCCCATAAAAAAGAGGAGGTAATGCTTGGAAGGATAGTATTATGACAACAGAACAGATACTACGCCCCTGAATTAAGTATTAAAAATAGTACATTAGTCTGAAATAATATAGTAAACTGAATTGAGCATTAAAATATAGTGATGTAGCAGTCATAAACATAACATCTATTTTCTCTCTCGGAGAACAGTCCCTGTTAGGTGATTTGGCCATACACTGACTAATGAACTTCCAGGGCATATTTATTCCAACCCCCCTTTGAAGGACTACTGCCACACCCTGTGGGATACACGTAGCAGCCAGCAGAGAGTTTCCTGAAAGCAACAAAAAAAGACGTTTCCCCCCCCCCTCCTCTCTTTCCTGCCTTTGTCCACTGGACACCCGAGCACCGGCTACCTTCACTGAAAGATAAACTGCTCGTAGACTTTCAGCAGCCGAACTTCCTCACGGTGTTATTCCTTTCTTCGCTCGGACACAGTCCTAACTTTCGCTAACCTACACACAACGGTATCGGTAACACAAATAAATACTTATTGTTGCTGTTCATAAAAAGATTTTGTTTTCCTTTCGTTGACGTCTGTGTTTTTACAAAAAATATTATAGGAGTTTATCTTACTATCCATGCTAAGATATGCTCTTATAGTAATAGTATAGTTTTGGATTCAGACAGACTCTCCATTATTAATCGAAGTAATAGAATAGTTTTGGCCTCAGACAGACAGATACGAAATCTCCATTAGTGATAGATTCGGTGAATAGGTGAATATGCAGCAATATAAAATGGGTTCATTCTGTAATTAAGAACAGCTCGCGTCCAAGTTGTTTCAGAAATTTATTTCTATTTTGGGCATGAGGGATGGGGAGGTCAGCATATCGCCACTGTGAATGAATGTCAAGGTTATTTGTCTGGGTGGCGTGATGTTACCCGCTCTTTCTTTCTTTACAGCAGCAGCATCGTTATGATGAAATCTGGAGGTGACGTCACACCGGTGTCTCACTGGTGCTTATTGGCGGGTTTTTTTATCAATACCAGCTTGAAAGCCTGAGAGAGAGGTTCCGTTTCAGCTGTCTCCGTCTGTTTTTGAGAATGGACGTAAAATGTTTGGATGATTTCTCCTCGTTCTTGGAGCAAGAACGTTTTATTGTGAAATTTCAGGGTATCTGAGCGATCCTGATTTTAAGGAATATAATTTCAAGGCTTGAAGCCCCTTGGAAGGAACACCTTATGACGAAAAAGTGTTTGACGTTTTTGGAGATATTCATTTATGAAGTAATTTCGAGGATTAAGCCCCTTGGAATGAAAATGTGAAGGATTAACGAAGGACATTTTTGGAGAATTTCATTTATGAAGTAATTTCGAGGATTGAGCCCCTTGGAATGAAAATGTTGAAGGAAGGACAAAGAGGGACTTTTGAGACGGACATTTCTGTGGAAAGGTAAAAACTATTCCAGACTATGCCGGAGACGTTTGCCAACCAATTGTTACGGTCCTGTATGTTTTGAGTTTTATTTTTATTGTTATGTGCCCTTTGAGACCCCTTTGTTAAATTGATAAAAAGACTTCTTTGGTCTTTATTTAATGTTTTTATATGAACCAAAAAAAAGAAAGAAAACTTCTTCAGTTTTATTATATGAGCAAAAAAAGGACTTAATTTTTATCTAGTTTCGTTGTGCCAACGAACATACCCCTATGTGAATTTTCATGTTTTAAGTTTTTTAAATTTTTTCTTGGTTACTGAGGGTTAATGTTATTAACCCAGCTTTGGGAAATAAAAGCAGCCAGCCCCATTTTAATGTTAATAAAACTCTATTTTTAACTCTATCGAACCTCTTATTTTTTTTTCTTTTCCCCTTGTCATGTTTTCTTTTAAACTGAGTTTTTAACCCCTTTTGTTACCAAGTAATTCGGATTTTGCTAACAACCGCGAAATTACGAAAGTTGTTCCATTCTTTCAAATAAGCTTAATGTAATTTTGTCAAAATAATTGTCTACCTATACTAATAAAACAAAGAAAAATATATTTAATAGCATATATAAATAACTAAAGTACCCGTAACCCGTTGAGTTACAACCGCTACCACTATTTGTTCCACTTAAATTTCATTTGAAAATTCATAAACTGTGACATATCTGCTGAGAAATTGTTCTTGCATAACTAAACATAATAAGCCGCTTTATTTCTATATTATCTTAATGGATACTATAGACGTAAAGAGACCTATTATTTTGCTATCTAATTTACTAATGTCTTTACGGTGTGTACGAAATGCACCATGTAAATTGACTGAAAGGAAAAAGTCACTCTTTCTCTAAATGCCCACAGAGATGTTAAAAACTATTAGAGAGTGGTTGGATGAACATATAGTGAGAGAGGGAGAGAGAAATAGATAGACAGCTAAAAAGAGAGATGAGTGACTTCTTCAGTAAATCTATATTTACGGCTAATTAAAAAAATTAGAATAGAATTTATTTTTTTCAAACATAACTCAATCCCAGAACTAAAGAATATTATAGCATGTACTTTGTCTCATAAAAGTATGTAGCGACCATTAAATTGGTGTTGAATGTTTAAGAAAAAAAGAACAAAACATGTGAATGTTGAAGGAAAGAAGAAAAGATTATTTAAAGAACACAAGATATATATATATATATATATATATATATATATATACAAAATTACAAGACATTTTATCTAAGTAATTGTTCATTTGAAATGTTCAGTTCGATTAGAAAAGTAATAAAATTTATATGTTTCTGCCTGTAATCTATGAGTGTGTGTATGCGTGCGACAGTGTCGGCATTTGTGTGATGTTTTGCATTAGAAAGCGTAAGTGTATGAATCTTTTGGTTCATTTTACTTCAGTCGAAGTTCTCAGAAATCAAGGGACCCCCTTCCTAGGGCTAACACTTGATCTCTATATGAGAATATTCTATTAAAGTTTTCTTTTATCTCTCAATCGTTGAGTTTGTAAAAAAGTAAAGAACATTAATTTTCCCCAATTGACCAGTTGATTATGTTTATTTACTCCTCTGCAGGAGTTAGGCACAAGGCCAGTTGTATCTTACTCCCACAAGTAAGATGTGACCACAGGTCAGGTCGAGTAAGTGGGGTTTGAAAAGCCAGCGCCCGAGAAAGTGAGCACTCTGGCCATTAAAAATTGCCTGGGCAGCCCCGTCGGCATTCCCCGGTAGGGGCGCCTCAGGCAGTAAGCAATAAACTTACTCCTCCCCAAAGAGGGGAGGCGAAGCCTGGGAGGGTGGACCTCCTAGAACTGCACAGGACCGACCCATAGACCGGCGTTAATCAAGTCCCGAAGGACGAGACAATACAAGTCTATGGGGTGCCTAGCAAAAGTGCCAGGTAAGTATATAGTATTTGGTTTCTTGGTCTTACCGGATTCCAGGACAAGAATTCATCTGGTCTTGTGGAATATCCAGCTAAGTGTTGTTACTCGAGGTAACATTACTTTGAGAAGGTGCACCATTCCTCATATGAGTCAATGTATAGCCGTGTCAGGGGATCTTATTTGGGCTTCGAATACTATGTTATTTTGAATATTTGGTCAGGGTAAACTTGTAGGGTGAAGTATCCTCATGTCGGGTTGTCCTGACAAACCCTTGTACAGAGAGACCGAAGAAACTCGAGGATGGTATCTAGTAGGTAATTCAAACTCTATGAATGGGTGTGTGTGCGCGTGAGTTGAGAATTGATAGGGCGTCCCTTGACTACTTTTGGACAGTGTATACATTTGTGTGTGCCGCTTTTTGTCAGCAGGGTGCGTAAGCATGTATGTGTGAGTCGCCCAAGAGCACGATGGAGGTGGAAACGTTGTACTCCGGTTTCGTGTGTTTGTTTTTTCCAACTCATTTTCCAACTCATTTTCCAACTCATTTTCCCGGCGAAAATCTCAGCTGAAATTACGTTTCAATCGACTCCTTTTGCGTTTGGCCGCATAGTAGAGAACATATCACGTGACAGGCATTTTGGGGTTTTTCGCTAAATTTTAGACTTTTGGGCGTGGCTTGTATGTTTTCGCCCACCCTGTTGGTCATTTAATATTCTCGGATTGGAATACATGTCAATCCTATAAGTATACAGCTCCAGACAGACAGATGCGAAATGTCCATTAGTAATAGCTAAGAGTATTTATTTACTCCTCTCCAGGAGTTAGGCACAAGGCCAGTTTTATCTTACTCCCACAAGTAAGATGTGACCCAAGGTCGGGTCGGGAAAGTGGGGTTTGAAAAGCCAGCGCTCGAGAGGTGAGCACTCTGGCCATTAAAAATTGCCTGGGCAGCCCCGTCGGCATTCCCCAGTAGGGGTAGGGGCAAATCAGGCAGTAAGCAATAAACTTACTCCTCCCCAAAGAGGGAAGGCAAAGCCTGGAAGGGTGGACCTCCTAGAACTGCACAGGACAGACCCATAGACCTGCATAAATCAAGCCCCGAAGGACGAGACAATACAAGTCTATGGGGTGCCTAGCAAAAGTGCCAGGTAAGTATATAGTATTTGGTTTCTTGGTCTTACCGGATTCCAGGACAAGAATTCATCTGGTCTTGTGGAATATCCAGCTAAGTGTTGTTACTCGAGGTAACATTACTTTGAGAAGGTGCACCATTCCTCATATGAGTCAATGTATAGCCGTGTCAGGGGATCTTATTTGGGCTTCGAATACTATGTTATTTTGAATATTTGGTCAGGGTAAACTTGTAGGGTGAAGGGCACTCTGGCCATTAAAAATTGCCTGGGCAGCCCCGTCGACATTCTACAAGGTAAGATGTGACACAAGCATTCCCCGGTAGGGGCGCCTCAGACAGTAAGCAATAAACTTACTCCTCCCCAAAGAGGGGAGGCAAAGGCTGGGAGGGTGGACCTCCTAGAACTGCACAGAATGGATAACCGATAGACCGGCGTAAATCCAGACTCAAAGGCCCGAACAATACCGGTTTATTAGGCAGGGCAAAAACCCCTGGCTGAACTAAGCGTAGAAGATTTGTAATGGAAGTATAAGTAGAGTTTCGGCTTCAGATGCATCATCTCCATTGCTAATAGATAGGAAAAACGTTGTAGGGAAACAAATGTTTATTAAATCAACTTTAGTATAATAATAGGTTTTTTGATTTTTACACAGATAATCTTAGCCCCCCCCCTACCTCTCAAAAGAAAATTATTCTGTTTTTGTTTTTTTATTGCTAGAAATGCCTCAGTATACAACCCAATTCCCAAGTAAACCATGGCTTCAAGCAATTTTCTCTGTAACTGTTTCTAAATGTCGATGTTGTTTGGGGATTTGTTAGAATTGCTGAAGGTTGAAAAACTACTGTGATGTCAAAAAATATTGACATTTCGAATCGTTTCAGGGAACATGAAACGATCGATTAAAAAGCGACTGTGTTTGAATAACTCGCAAAATGATGAAGACATTCAAATCAATGCAAATTACTTCCAGGGTTGGGCGAGAAATCGCCTCAGTAAAACATTGACATTTAAGGTCAGTAAAATATGTTAGCAGGGTTTGAGCTACTTTTTTTATTTATCTATTTATTTTTATCATTGTGAACAGATTTTTTTGTAAACTTCGGAAGGCGAGACATCCTCCTCCTCCTCCTTCTCCTCCTCCTCCTCATCAGCATCATCATCATCATCATCATCATTAGCAGCAGCAGCAGCATTTTAACGTCTGTTTTACATGCTGGCATGTGTTTGACGGCTTTTAGAAATTGACGAACCTATCTCTGTCCAAGTCTCTATTTCTCCCTATTTCTCCCAAGTCCACCCTTATCGCTTCCTCCCACATTTTCATTGGCATACTCCTGCCAACTGACCCTGCTGCCTCAACTGTTCTACATCTACTAACCCAAGAACTCTCATCCGTTTTTTCAACATGACCATACAAACGAAGTCTCTTGTACTGCACACATTTTTCTATACTTTCCAGATTCAATCTTCCTCTGAGGTCATCAGATCTAAGCCTGCAAGTGCTGAAAATTGTTATCAGCATGGACTTGATATTTTGAGTCCAAGTTCTATCAAAATCGGTTGGGCTCACTGTGAATTATTATGGCTGATTAGACTTTGAAGACTTGGTAGATAACTAATCTAGAAAAAGGAAAACATCAATGGGAGGGGCGATATATACCAGAAAATCTGATTGATTGAGCTGAGTCATATGTTAAGAGAAAGTTCTGGTTTTAAATAGTTAGAGATTTAATTAACTTCTGTTGCCAGGCAGTGCTGTTGGGGCCTCTACCATCATGACCAATCTAGAAAGAAATTGTTGAAGGAAATTTCCTACGAGTCCATTCTGCAATTAATGATTATTGAAAAGATAAATAAAAGGTGAAATTGAGCTTAAACTGTCGTGTAGACGATAAATTGACTTTTAACAGTCCCGTTGCACTCATGTCACATGAACCTGTTCATCTTTTTGTTTGATTTTTTTTAATTTTTTTTTTTATTGCCACTCGGACTTAGGATTAGTGATAGGGTTAAAGAAGGACACATGTTTTTTTTATGACTGTTAAGTTAAAATTAAAATTTAATTTCAATGAATCGATGTAAAAATCAGGTTTTAGTCCGCCATGGTGATGAACAATGTAATTAGTGTTCTTGTTTAGTATAAAAATGTCAATGTGAAAAGTCATTAAAAACACATGCCTTTCCTTAACCCTACCACTAACCCTAAGTCCGAGTGAAGTTGTTTTATAATTTTATTAATATAGAGATTATAGATTTTTATTGCTTTCAATTAATTTCGGTAAAAGTGCCATTGCACGACAAAATTCAATAAAATCTAAATTTCTTTAATCAGTAAATAAAGAAACAAACACTTTCCGAACACACGGATATTTGATGTTGCCCCTCTTTTTCATTGTCTCTCTTTTTCTGTCAACTCATCTCTCTCTCTCTCTCAACTGATATAACACCCTCTGTCTCACTGTTTTCTATATATCAACACACGTGTATTACACTCTCTTCCTTACTCTGCCTGTTTCAACCATCCCATGGACGGCGGCACCGGGGGGGGGGGGGCAGAGGGGGCGCAAGCCCCCCCCCCTTTTTACTTCCCCCCCCCATCCCCACTTTACGGTCATCAATAATGAAGTTATATATGCATGTGTTTAAACGGCCCCCCACTTTTTAGGAAAGCCCCCCCACTTTTATAACTGTGCCGCCGGTCCTGCTTCCCGTGTATTCGCATGTATATCCATTGTTGGCAGCTACTGAACTGGCTCGGCATAACAGTTTTTTGATTATGTACAAAGACAGGAGAGGTTAGTTATTAATAATATATACCATGCTGGCCAGAAAGATAATACTACCATAAGAAAAACAAGAAAATATCTGTGTTTTTTCAACAAAATATATTTGTAGAATAAGTTTTAAGCGATCTCTAATATTTTTTGATGAAAGTGATATTCGTGGCTGATGGGTGATGTGCACGCTTCTTCAAATCAATTTGTCGTCGACAACGTATAGTCCCTGTGCTCAGCTGTACATTAGAAGTCAACTCTGACTGGCTATTGGATTTGAGACGACGATGTCGTGAATCATGTTGCCTTTTCTCTCACTTGTTTTCTACGAGCACCTGGTATTTTCTCATGAGAAGTTGCAAATCTGACCAAAAAGTGTGGCACGACTGAATGGCTAACAACAATGCATGAATGGCACGAAAAGAATGTCCTTCTTGATCCAAGACTTCCATTTGTGCTACTTTCTTTAGATGATATGCACTTATTTCTACCCCTCAGTGGCGTGCAGAGGTCTGTTGATGCACTGCTGATGCCCGGGGCCAACTCCTTGATTGCATGTTCCAAAGACTCAAGTATAAGTCCTAGTACTGGGAAATATTATGAGAAAGGGAGATAATTTGAATATGATTGGAAGCCCCTCACCACCACTACCACAAATTTTGACTCCCCCCTCTCCCCTCTGCACGCCACTGCTAATCATCATATTGAAAAGCAAAGATATATGTAAAATGATTAATGAAAACAGGTATATACAGATATAATAGCATAGAGTGTCTATAGTGAAGCAAGGATTACACAATTCTCAAACACAAGTCTCTTGAACCGGCATCATTTGAGTCTAGTGGCAAAGAAAAGTCCAGGGCAACTGGAAATAATGCCGGGATAAGCAGAGAAAGACTGGTGTTATTTTGGAGTTTTCCTTCTCCAACACTAGTTGCACAACCAAAGCGTGGGGGTCTAATTGACCCTACTATTTCATCCATAACTGAATAGAGGATATCTGAATTTATCTCTTTTCCAAGGGTATTAGTGAAAATGATGCAGTAGACCCGGCGGATCTTGAACCTGGTACGCCGAGCCCAAAGTCTGTGTCATAACTACTACACCATGCTATTTCCGTACAGCTATAATACGACAACATAAATGGTTAAAAAAAACAACATATATTATGCTAATGGTGATACCCGACCAGCATTGCAGGTGGTCGTTGTTATACATATTAATATATAAATAGAGACGTTTGCGGTTACACCTATTAGAATATATTATTATTTCATGTATATACACTTACATATATATATATATATATATATATATATATATATATATATATATATATATATATATATATATATATAATGATAATAATGGTAATAATCCAGGTAAAAAATATCCACAGGGTGGTAATCCAGATAATTTTAACCGGATTTATAAAAAGTGCTCAATATCAAAATAGAGCTTTATATATGATAATTTTATTTACACAGACATGTACAAAATCTGCGACACTGGCATGTCGATGTTATCGATCAACAGTTAGACTCCAAATATGATCTGAGGTTAAGATCGGATTCTAACTCTGCCTGATGAAATCTCAGTTTATAGTAACTGCTGATCGATAACATCGACATGCCAGTTTCGCAGATTTTGTACATGTCTGTGTAAATAAAATTATCATATATATATATATATATATATATATATATATATATATAAATTCCCAAAACAGTTTTTCATGGTAAACAACTGATGATCCCTTAAAATAGTGTTAGAAACTAACTAATATAATAACTGTAAAAAATAAATTGACTTACATGAGTGATTTTCTACTGGAAGACTTGAGACTATAAGTTTTTTTGTTTTTTTTTGTTGTTTTTTTGTTTTTTTTATATAGTTTTAATGGTTGAGAAACTTCCGAGACTATATATATATATATATATTAAAACTTTAATTCGACCAAACAAGGCACATTGTCACTGAGATGACAGGGGCGATTGTGAATCTGCAACCATATCCATAGGGGCATCTTAAGTGAAGAGTTGTGCACCGAGATGTTTGTTCACATTACATTTAAATTTCTGCATGTTGGTACAGTCAGGGAAACAGAGAGCAGGGAGGGAATTACAAAGGGTAGCAGTTCGTGGAAAGAAGCTATTAGAGTAGAAAGCCTTTCGGCACCTGGGAACCTCAGCAGTGAAGGGGTGGGATTTAGCTGATTGTCGGGTTGTTCGGAGGTATTTACGTTGAGGGGGGCACCAGGGCACGAAGTTCATTAGAGCACATTCCATTGAAGTATTATAAGATAGAATATATCTTACATATATATTTATATATATATTTTTTCAGTATTTACTTCAACAGTGCTCAATACTTGAGTAGAGATTAGAAATAATATGAAAATATACTTATGACATAAATATAAATATATTTTCATATTCATGGACGGCGACACTGGGGGGCAGGGGGGGGCTCAATCCCCCCCCCACTTTTTGACTTGGCCCCCCCCTACTTTAGTGTCATCAATAATGAAGTTATATATGCATGTGTCTAACCGGGCCGCCCCCCACGTTTTTAGGAGAGCCCCCCCCCCCACTTTTATAACTGTCCCGCCGGTCCTGATAATTGTTATGGTGCCGTACCTGTACGAAGAACAAATGGACTCGTCCATCCATAATAAAATGCAAGAAGCATTTTAACTCACAGTCTTCTTTCACCCCAGTTCTATACTGGCAGTCCAGAATACAACTTCTTGTATATATATTATTTTTCTTCAATAATATATCTTTGTTCCTGTAACTCCGTGTTTCCATGTCTTTATTTCGGCCCCTAACAGGGTCACAACAATATTACTATAAGGTACATACTTCAATATGCCGTTTTTATACAACTTTCAGAAATTATTCTCTCTCTCTCTCTCTCTCTCTCTCTCTCTCTCTCTCTCTTTCTCTCTCTCTCTTTCTCTCTTTCTCTCTTTCTCTCTCTCTCTTTCTCTCTCTCTCTCACACACACACACACGCACACACACACACACACACACACACGCACACAGTAGGTTGTTTCCATTCCATCAGCCATGACCGAATAGAATTGTTCATCTATGTTATACTTTGTTATTATCACTTGTAGTAAGTATTGAACCTTCAACCTTCAGAAGACTGTCACTTACAACTGATTGTCAACCAACGCTTTTAACCATTAGGTCATGGGTCTATGTGAACAATTCTCATATAAATTTTTGAAAGCCTTAAATCTAAAAAAAAAAAAAAAAAGAGGTAATACTACACATCTAGGCAAGACTAGGTTTAAGGTTTCGAAAACTCCACACAAGTATTGTCCACACGAACCCATGACCTAATGGTTAAAAGCATTGGTTAACAACCAGTTCTAGGTGACAGTCTTCTTGGGGTTGAAGATTCAATCCTTACTGCAGGTGATAATGGCTGGTGGAATACGAACCACCTACTCCCATGGATTAAATCAAAAGTTGTTCAAAATTCCTTCCAGGTTCTCGAGTTCGACTAAAAAGGTTCCCAAGTTCGAAACAATTCCCCTGAAGAAGTTCGGGGGGTTAAATCGACTGAAACGTTGTGAATGTAACAACCTTGATGAGAATAGTAGTACAAATAATACAAATAATACAAATTATCAACCCTCAAAAATTCACAAAGAAATATCAGTCAATATTATTTCGGAAACTATTTACACTTATTACATTACTGACATGATTCTGTAACAAATTCTAGCAACAATAAAAAAAATCCTAATATTTATTGTGGTAAGCGATTCAATTGTTTGTTCCCTTTAAAATATATATATTTTTTTTATTTAAGTATATTTATTCACAGGTTATTGGCCGAGTCAGACTTCACATTTTTCCTGCGGGGTGTCTGTCTGACACTTGGATCTTTCTTACTTCTGTTATAAATGTCCTAAAATCCACACAAAGGAATAGTGGAATGTTTTCCATTTGCAGCCTAATTGCCAGATCTTCAAATAAATTATTTTTATTCCAACTTAACATATCCTTCAGGCTGAAAAACACAGCTGAATACATAAGAAACAAGGCCGAGAAAATTCCCTAGCCAGTTAAAGTTACCATATCAAAGAGATCAACAAAACATGAAACTCGAATATTTTCTTATATGTCTTATATATAAAATAGAGTCAGTCTCTTCATTGTTTGTTTGATGTTAATAGCTTTTTGAATACAAGATAGATACTTAATTCTATTTCACAAATCAATTATGGCAAATATCGGTCCGTGTTCTTAAAAAAGAAAAATTGTATTTCCAATCGATTTCATCGATTACATGCTATATCCGAGTCATTATTTTAATTTTGCCTAGTAATAATTAGGAGATTGTAGAGGGAATTTTCACTTACTAAGATTTATTTACTAATTCTACCACTCATAAATAAATGGATTTTATTCAATAAGAGACATTTTTTTCGTTTTCATCGGTTCTGGTTTACGGTTTTCTCTCACATGCGTTTTTATTGACTAATGTTGATTTATTTTTTATAGTTTCAACCGATCGTTTCGTTTGTTTGCAAGAGGAAAGAAACAGTATACAGCAGACAAAAAGTTGAAGAGAGAAATATATATATATATAGAGAGAGAGAAATAAACGGACATAAAATTATCCATGAAGCCTTCAATAGCAATCAAGTATGATTTGAACATTTACTCAAACAAATATCACCTATAAACTGTGAACTGAAAGTTTATTAACCGTTTTTATTTATTTGAGTATAATTAAGTACATTTCACAATTAAATAGGAGTGAATGAGTCATCATTCCAAGATATTATTCCATTTCTTACACACCTTCCTGTTTTCCATAAGTTTATGGCAATATCTTTCAAATAATATTAAATCTAAAATATGAAAGCTAAACCTACGAATCTTTCTTCACTGCAATTTATCATCGTAATTAATATTAATTAAATTTAATTTTTCATAATAAATATAAATATATACATATAAAGGTGAGATATTTATCGCATCGACAGTGAGATGAAAAGGCCCTATTTATATTTACTATGCAAGAAAACATCTTCATAATATACTCAGTCATGGATATGCGAACGACGTCAAAAAGGTTATCTAATTTGCATATTCTTTTTAAAAAAACTCTCATTAATTCACTATTCATTTTTTTGGGTTTTCTTATTCGTTGATTGTTTTCATTTAGCTATTACGCACAATTTTATCTATGCATATTTTCTATAGCGTGCATAATTGCTTAGCATTTGAGATGAAAAGACTTCTTGCCGCTACTCTCGCCCCACACCTCCCCCCACACACACACGTGACAGTGCGATTCTGTATAACTAATAACTTTTTCATAATCCTAATTTCTTACAGAGCGATGTTTCTGACAAAGAGAGAAGAATTGCTGTTTTTCTGGGTCGGAATTTGTCCATCTAACACTTATCGTTGGTTAGTTTTTTTTTACCTTGAAGTAGCATTTTTTTTAGCTCCTTACATCAAGTGGCTTCATGCCTTGTCTGGAGCAATTTCCATTAAAAAATAAAATAAAATAGAATAAAAAATAAATAAAATTTCACAAACTTTTAAATTCAAAATAAAAATAGTAAAATGAGGTTCAGGACTGGGAACAGGAGTTTATTTGGGTTACTCACTTTTTCACAGGCAACACCGGATGGGCTCGCCTAGTGTTACATAAATTAAAGACAAATTGATAAAAGGTGTTTTACTTTTACTTATTTAAATCCTTACTTAGCTAAATTAAAAGATATCCTCCTAAAAATTGAATTTTATTTTTAATGTATGATCTGCCAATTTGGTAATTAATCGATAGTGATCCAATATTATAAACTATTGAGACTCCATGGAAATTTCACGGTGCTTTCTATATCACTCTGTATAATTTACTGTTAATGATAATATTCCTTTTGAAATAATAAATGCTATTAAGAATAATTGCCTTCGCCAGCTAAATATTCTTTAAATAAATAAAAAGAATATGTCTCTTCTTTCTTTATTTATTTTAAATTGTAGAAATTTAAATCTTTTTAAAACAATAAATATTCTCTGTTTTCTTAAACATTGATACTAATATCGAAGAAAATTTAAAGATTTTCTTTTTAACAGTCCACGTAAAAACACTTTTTTGCAATTAAAACTTTAAAAAAAGAGTAAGAATATTATACAGAGGGACGTCCTGTGACTCGATACTGGTAAACCCCAATAATAACTAACTCATTCATGGCGATACTTTACATAGCAGGTTTTTTTTTTGTTTTGTTTTTTAAATTAGTTCACCCCAAACAAGGCAGGCCGCCACTGTAGATGTAAGGGACTACTGAGAATTAGGGTGAAAGTTTAGGGGTCATCCTAAATTGGGAGCTGTACAGCGAGATGCTTGTTTACATTAGTTTTAAATTTCTGCATGTCGGTACAGTTGGGGAAACAGGGAGCAGAGAGAGAGAGAGAGTTCAAAAGGCCGACAACTTGAGGAAAGAAGCTATTGGAGTAGAAGGCTCTCCGGCATCTGGGGACCTCCACAGTGAATGGATGGGATTTCGTTGATTGTCGGGTTGAGCGAGTGTATTTACATCGAAGGGGCACCAGAGCAGCAAGTTCATCGAAGCACATTCCATTGAAGTACTTGTAAAACAAGTATAAGGATGCCACATTGCGGCGATGGGACAGGGGCTGGAGCTTGGTGGATAGTGAGGGACCTATTAGATTAGTTACTCTTCTTTTTTATCTTGTCTAAAAGGGAGGGACTCGTGGATGGTGTACCAGCCCAGATAAATGAGGCCAATATAAGCCGGCCTCTATAAAACAGTATTAACTCACTATTCGAGACCAGAATACTTTACACCCATCATTTCAACACTTTACAAAAATAAGTTTAAATTACGATTTACTCCTGGTGATACCAGATCAGGCTGCCCTGTGGCTCCCTGAGACGAAATTCACCTACATTGACGTTTTTTTTTTTTTTTTTTTTTTTTTTTTTGTGTTTGTAAAACTTAATTATGTTCTACAAAACCAAAAACAAAAACAGCAGCCCCTCTCCCTTTCTCCCTCCCTTTTTTTATTTTTTTTTTTCTTACCCTACTCCCGGTCCTGGATATGACCTTAAACTACATCCGATGGTGAGATCCGGCTTACGGACTTTGGGGAATGTAGAGCCTCCTGTTAATTACCATTGCTCCCAGGTCCACCCTGACCCGGAGTGGTAGTACCTGTTAGGGTCCCAACTATGGGTTAAATAGAAACAGATATTAAAAGGGGAAAGAAACAAAAAAGAGAAGAAAACAAGACCAGATTCGGCATTAAATAACCCAAAAAGGGTTGATATGCCGTAAAACAAAACTACCAAACTACCAAACTATTTACTCGGTTTAAAATTTATGTATTCTGTAATATAATGCGACTATCAAAAATATGCGCCAACAGGGTATAGCAAAATCTATTTTCCTTTGATAGAAGAATAATTGTACAAAAGTGACTTGGTTGTGTGTCAGCCAATCCAGCTTCTTAGCATAGTAATACTCTTTACCAACCTATTTACACCAGAGAGCAGAGTCGCCCACTCAGAGAGCCTTATGATGTCAGTGAAATAAAAAGTATTTCCACTCTCTCCCCTCCTTTTCCATTAGGAAAGTTGAGAAGAAAAAAAACTGCTATCAGCTACTTACCCGTTGACACATGGATGACACATGAATGTTTTTCTAATAAACTTGTATCAAACGGTTCTTGTTTTCACATGTAATATCATTACTTTTATTCGTGTACACAAACCAAAGTTTGTGTACACGAATAAAAGTAATGATATTTATAAATGGGATTATTTCGTTGCTTCTTCTTTGTGTGTCTTTGAAGCATGTGGTCATACGACAGTTTCTCACATTTTTATGCAGTCCTTTGCAATAGTGGTGTACTCTGCAAGATCTTTCAAGCTACACCGGTTGGGCAGTCGGGGGCAGACCAGGCAATGTTGCATCGTGTGATCCTCCTCTTTACATTCACAGAGGGTTTGCTCAGTTTTGTAGCCCCATCTACTCATAGCAACTTTTGATCGCCTCATTCTCGTTCTCAGGCGATTTAGTGTTTTCCACTGGAGCCAGGGTGCCTCTGAACCGGGAGAGAGTTCCTCAGAAGCAGGGATTCCCATGTCCTTATGAGGGAGGCCATCTTCTAGCCGTCTGATCCACAGCTGTAGTCTAGTCTCTTCCTGAGATTTTCTTAGGGATTCGACATGGCTGAGAAAACTTCTCCTTGACTTTAGTCGTTGGACCGTTGGTTCATGTTCATAAAGGAGATGGCGTTCATCACTGATAGCCTTTGTGATCTCTACTCGGCTGGCAACTTCCCGTCTCACATCTGAAGGGGCAATGCCAGTAAGAAAATGCAAGTTGTTAAGGTGTGTGTGCGTCAAGCAGCCAATGATCGTTGTTTATCGTTATTAATACATTTGGAGTCAAATACCTTGTTAACAGCATGCAGCGATTCTAATCCTCATTATAAAGGTGCATATATATATATATATATATATATATATTATATATAAAGGGCATTCATCTTTATTAGTCCCCCGATTTATAAAATCGGGAGACCTATGTTTTGAGGCATTTCCGTCCGTCCGTCTGTCCGTCCGTCCATGTGTCCGTCCGTCCGTCCGGATTTTTCTCCGCAACCATCCATTGAATTTCTCTGAAATTTTGCATGAAGTTGTAACTTTGGTCAGGTTAGAAAGTGACATTCTCCAATTTTTGAAAAACAATCTGGTTAGCCCCCCAGGGGATCAAAAGGCCCCGAAATGGCAAAAAATGACATTTTTTGCCCCATAACTTTTCATCCATCCATTCAATTTCTCTGAAACTTGACCAAAATGTGGAGGCAATTGTTCCTAATAGAAAATAAGTATCGCTGACCTTGGAAAAAATCTGGTTCGCACCCCCAGGGGGTCAAAAGCCACCTAAAATGGCAAAAAGTTACCCTTTCCTCCCATAACGTTTGATCCATCCATTCAATTTTTCTGAAACTTGGTCAAAATGTAGAGGCAATTGTTCTGGATATAAAATGAGCATCCTTGACCTCAGAAAAATTCTGGTTCTCGCCCCCAGGGTGTCAAAGGGGGGTCAAAAATGCCCCAAATTGCCCAAATTTATTGCATTTTACACTCGCCACATCGAGTCACATACAGAGGGGGACCACGCATGCACGGCTTGTTTTTTTCGTTTTCATTCAGTTAGTTCTAAAAGATCAAGGGCTCACGTCCTGGGTCTAACATTTCCTTACGATTTATATCCGAAGGCTCTTAAGTATTAATGTTGTCCCTTTTTAGAGTTTCTATGTGTACTTCGCTACAGTTTGATCTTTTAGATTTTGTTTGCTTAAACCAGTTAACCCCCCCCCCCCCAATATATATAATGTTTATTTCCTTCTTGTTGTTTTCAAGTCATTTTTGAGGTTCTGATATTTTGGGATTTTTTCACACTCGGCTCCATTGAGACCATAGTCATTCAGGGCAATTACATCAATAATGAGAGCTGACTTTTCGTGTTTATTCCATATGACAATGTCTAGTTTGATGGCCTTGTCTGTTATGTATCTGCCTGCTTGTATGTCTTTGTCATAAAACACTGTCACCATTTGATGCTCTGGGTGGAGGTTAATGTTCCCCTATGTATTACGATCGTCCAGATCTTACATATTTTGTTGTGGCGGGCAGTGTAGTGGCCATCCAGACATAAGACGGCTCGGACTTCCAATGGCCAAATGGCAGAATCTTCACTGGTAATTTATTTGTAGACCAGCCATTTTCTTAAATCCATTTGTGACTAGGCCCTGATCTTGTCAAGCTACTGCCTTTTGGCTAAGATCAAAGTGTAGTATCTGTTCCGATGGATACTGCACCCCATAGACTGGTATTGTCTTGGCCTTTGTGGCTTGATTTACGCCGGTCTATGGGTCTGTCCTGTGCAGTTCTAGGAGGTCCACCCTCCCAGGCTTCGCCTCCCCTCTTTGGGGAGGAGTAAGTTTATTGCTTACTGCCTGAGGCACCCCTACCGGGGAATGCCGACGGGGCTGGCCAGGCAATTTTTAAACCCCACTTTCTCGACCCGACCTTGGGTCATATCTTACTTGTGGGAGTAAGATAAAAACTGGCCTTGTGCCTAACTCCTGGAGAGGAGTAAATCAATACTCTAATTATTTGTTACTCCTCAAATTAAAGTCATTGCAGTGAAGCGTTCTTATCAATGTAACTTTGATTAAGTTTTCTTCATTTATTTTATATTTTAGTTCAGTTAGTTTGAAGAAATCGAGGGGCCCTTTCCTGGGGCTAACATTTGATTCTGCTATGCATTAACTTTATATCCGAGGACTCTTTTAACGATAAATGTTGTCCCTTTAATGGCTGATATTTGTGCTGCAGCTCGGTCTTCTTAGGAGTATGTCTAAGTATTTTTAAAGATTTTTTTTCATTAGGCCAGTGGCCCCTACCACAACCGGTATAATGTTTATTTCTTCCAGGGACTATGTTGTTTTCAAGTAATTCTTGAGGTCCTGATATTTAGTAATTTTCTGCATTCGGCTCTATTTAGGCCATAGTCATTCGGGACAGTTACATCAATGAGCAGTCATTTCAGGTTTGTTCCAGATGACAATGTCTGGTTTAATGGCCTTTTATTTGATGTATATGCCCGCCTGTATGTCTTTGTCATAGAACACTGCCACTTTTCCGTTTGTCGTTATGGGTAAAGGCTCATGTTCTCAGATGTTTGGCGATCTTTCAAGTAGCATCTCCCCGCAGATCTTCCAGTGGAGGTATCTACATGCTTTGTCGTGGTGGCTGTGTAATAGCCATCTGCCAAAAGGATCTTGCTTAAAGCTAAAATATTTAAACAAAGAAAACAGATATATTAGTTCAGCATTTTTGCAGCACGGTTTTGTCAAAACAGATATCTAAAAACGTTACGTGATTCAAGAAGTCAAAAACATTAGAAATAAACAAAATAATGCGATAGCGCCATTTCAAGATTTCAAAAGTTAAAGTAGACAAAACAGAAAATATTTTAGAAGTCTTAATCCTGAATTTGCTATTTTTATTATGTGAAATCGATTTATTTAAATAAATAAATAAAATTAAATTGCAGATAATTTGTGATACTATGGACTAAATAAAATTAAATTGCAAATAATTTGTGATACTATGGACTAAATAAAATTAAATTGCAAATAATTTGTAATACATAGACTGCGCTCCCCAGCCAGAACCCCAGACAATGGGAGGAAATGATTCACCAAGGCACACGAAGACGGTTGGAAATAGGATGGGTTTTGCTAGGAGTGGCCGAGACAGTGAGTGATTTTCCGCTTATGAGATGAAGACGAGACGTTTAGGATTTCCCGTCCTGAGTCAATATATTTAGGAGTGTAGTTAGTTTATGACAGTTTTTAGTTTATGACAGTTTTACGACAGCTTGAGACTCAGAGAGAAGACAATGAGATTGGAGTCAAATTAAGGTGAGAGCAGATGATGAGATGAACTAACGAAAATGATGGCCGAGGCAGACAAATTATCTCAGTTAGGTCTAGCGAAGCCAGGAAATTAACTGAGATATGGATGCTAGCGTTTGGGAGTTCCTTACTGTGATGGTGTCACACACACACACACACACACACACACACACACACACACACACACACACACACAGAACAACTGATTGATACACAATGTATCTAAGTTTGTGTTTTCTCTTGTGAGTCTGTTGCTTTTGTTTTTCTATCCTTGTAAACTGGTGCACGCATCCTCGGCGATCACCAAGAAGAGAGACGAAAACGACACGACCAGAACAAGAACGAAAGATGAACATGAACAGAAAACCACAGCACCCACAAGCATTGGGTCGACGGTCATTGAGGAGAGGCATGGTTATGCAATTTATCTTGAAAGAATGGAAATTGTTTATATATTTTTTCTAGGATATTATTTCTTTTATATAATACCCAGGAGACTTTGGTTAGCTTTACTGGTAATAAATATATAATTAAAAACGTAAGTAAAAAGAAATATATTTTAATAATACACAAACTCCCAGTAGAAACACATGCCAAGAAAAAAAACTTTTGGCACAAAAAAAAAACAAGTATTTCTCTCTATTTTTGCTTTGGCATTATAAGAAACGACTGACTCAATTTGTACACCACAATTCAAAATCTAATTAGATAAAATAAATACAAATGTATACAATAAGAAGAATTTTAGTTCTCTGATTCTTTACTTTTATTCTTTGTGGAATCGTTACCAACCTAGCCTGGAAAGAAGTAAAGACGGTTGATGTGTAAGGGTGAACAAGCACAGTACTACAAAAGTAAAAAGGTTTTATTGACATAAAACTATCAACAAATACGAGTTGATTTCTTTTCAAAGTTTCTAAAAGGAAAGAAAGTGGAGTTTCTTTTTAACTGCAACATTTAGGTAGTAGCTCTAGCACTGGTCTAAAATGTGTATAAGTGTTTGTTTGTCATAATCACATTGACACACCGGTTCTCTTTAGATCACTAAAGTTACACGACATCGAGCCTGACCAGTATCAGATGAGTGACGATTTGGGAATACCAGACACTGTATGTGGGAGGATGGCAAAACCTTTGTGAAAAAAAATACAACATTAAAGATGCCTTCAGTATGTACTTCAGTATAATCTGCTAATCCAGACATGTGTTGACACAATGGAATAACCGCCTTCCTGGGCGTAAATTCTGTTCTCAACTATGTAGCGAAGCTCTCTGGAAAGAGTATGCAATTCGTTCGTTTCATTTGTTAGTTTGTGACACTAGTATAGGATATGATTCTCCGGTCAGTTCTTCAGTTCTTCAGTTCTTCAGTACTTCAGTTCTTCAGTTCTTCAGTACTTCAGTTCTTCAGTTCTTCAGTACTTCAGTTCTTCAGTTCTTCAGTACTTCAGTTCTTCAGTTCTTCAGTACTTCAGTTCTTCAGTTCTTCAGTACTTCAGTTCTTCAGTTCTTCAGTTCTTCTAGTGATTTGTGAAGTTTGTATGAAGTATCAGCTTATTACAGGGAGACGGGGTGAAGATGGTCAACTAACAACTGTAGCAGTGTCTTCGAGTTTTCACCTTTGAGTTATGGTAACAAATAGGTTCCAGTGAAATGTTTACTATATTTTTAATGGACCTTTTCATGGGTGGTAAATCACGTTTTCTTACACATTTTATTGGTTAGTCAAAAAATAAATGAATTAAATATTTGAATTTGGAGCCTGCTTTTTCAAAAAAAGAGATTAAATTTTTTTTTCAGGAAATCCGGTGATTTCTACGTAGAAATATTGCAAAAATTAGAATCTCTGGCAAACTGCCTATACCTTTTCTAAATCTCTGCTTTTTTTAGTTCACATCTAAGCTGAAGCTATTAAGCACTTTCTCATAAAACTTTGATGAAAAAAAAAACAATTATTGTCACTAAAGTCAGAAAAAAATTATATATATCTGTTGAATATCAATCTATGGGATAGCATAAGATGGCTGACAGATTATACCTGGCCAAAGGAATGACATCTGGCTGTTGATGCAGGCACAATTGCACAGATACATGTAGAGACACCAGAAGAAATACATCTGTTCACTGAAATTGATGATGTGTGGGTGTCAAAAAATGTTATATTTACCAGTTCAATTTTGGATTGAAAAGGGTCTGGCTAGCAAATTCAAGAGATCAACTTCTGTGCACTCTTTACCCTTCAACAAATCTCACCAACTTTACTCATTTGCCGCAAACAAATAATAAAGATATACTAAT
>OY744537.1:8418537-8421037 GCA_963556195.1 Sepiola atlantica | reverse complement strand
AAAAGGTGATTTAAGTAGATATTTTTTAAGTGTTTCATAAAAAA
The DNA here is from genome assembly GCA_963556195.1 of Sepiola atlantica. Taxonomy (NCBI): domain Eukaryota; kingdom Metazoa; phylum Mollusca; class Cephalopoda; order Sepiida; family Sepiolidae; genus Sepiola; species Sepiola atlantica. The sequence continues at coordinate 8,420,993 of OY744537.1, read as the reverse complement.
TTTAACGTTTAAAAATCGATGCATACTTTTTATTTCAATGCATATATATAATAATACACTAAAATATTTCGCATACATTTAAAAAATGAGATCATCCAATCAGCAAAGATGGTGATTAATCTGATGTTGTTAAGATAAGAAATTCCGACTTTATTCATTTTAAAATAAATTGTTCCCAAATCAAATTATGCCGCCCCGTTGACTAAAACAGTACACTTTTAAATAAATACATTTCAAAAAGTGACATTAGTTTTATTGATTTGAAGAATATTTAGCTGACAATTATTTTTATGGTAAGATAGCATAGTATATTTATTGTTTAAAAAATAATTAGATTGCTACAATTTTAAATAAATAAAGAAAGAAGAGACATTTCGTTTTCTTTATTTAAAGAATATTTGGCTGACAATGTAAATTATTTTTACAGAAGAAAGAATCCTTTTTTTTCTTAATAGTATTGACCCTGACAAGCATTTATTATTTCAAAAAGAATATTATTATTTACAGTAATATATACAGATTAGTGTAGAAAGCACCGTGGAATTTCCACACGGTTTTACTAGATTAATATAAATATGGTTTATTTTTCCCACCACCTATTCCTGTTTTTATTTTGGGTTCTGGACTAAGAGATCTACAAGAAGCACATTTTTGTGATGGCAGTACTTCATTCCATGATTTTTCAATGGATAAGGAGGAATAACGATGTCATCTTTGTGATTATATGACATCAGTGTTTAGATGAAACGTTCCAACTAGCCCCTCTAGAAAAGTTCCAACTAACCCCATACACTAATATTATCAACACAGATAGCATGCTCAAAAGTAAACAGAAAATGTAAATCGTTTGCTGTCACATTTCAATCACTTGCTTTTAAACAATCAGAACACACAGACATTTTGAGTATGAAAGCCTGTAATTGACAATAACGACATGTGTTCACAACTGCATTTATGATAATTAATTTAACATTTAACAAGCAGTTTTATATCACATATGACATAACTGCCGGCAAGCTCTGACCTGGAACCTGCTGGGAAAAAAGAAAGTTAGGACGGCCAAGAAACCTTAGGAGGCAAGACCCTAAAGAGCAATTAAAATCTGGAGAGGTAATTGGAGATGGAGACGGAACATAGCATTTTGTTTGAGAAAAGAGCGCTGTCGATGGCCTATAATTTACTAGCCTCAAACCAGGGCAGTCAGTTGGATTATAAAGAAGTGTTTTTATAATCTAAACGCCCAAAGACATAACATGTGCATGCAAGCAAACCCACTAAAAGAAAGCAATAATATACAGGTGTTTGGAAAATCGATGGAACAACTTCTGGACTATGTTCTATACGTGTAAAGGAGCTTCTTTGTTTGGGGGTTGATTTTGTAATAGCACTTCATCACTAGTCTAATTTCCTCCGTGGTCCATTTCTTACTCTGCTGGGTCTTTGGTTTGTGCTGATCATATTTATTTACCTGTATTTGGTCTGTTGTATTCTGTTATCTGAAATAAGAAGGTCCAACATTTACACTCACAGGATGCCAACTTGGTACCACACATTGGTTATGAAAGGAGCCCCTGCCGATCATGACGCTCAGACCTTTCTTCTGAGCCCCACTGCTTTTATATTTGTTTCGTGTCATTTATTTCAGTGTTTTGTTGGTGTATATGGCAACACCAGGCCCAGGCTTATTTTATCTGTGATCCTGTCACAGGTATACTCTTTATCTATTACCATATGTAAAAATAACAGTGCACTATCACACACATTGTACCTGTAAGATGTTTACGATAAAGAATGTTGATCTGTATTTGTTTCAATGATTTATAACTTGGAAACCAAGCCTTTCCGGACCTATATACACATATAGAATATAATTCCAAAGTTATGCCATTGATTTTCCAAACACCCTGAATATATATAATAGACATTTTTTTGCCCGTCTGTTTGTTAGTTATAAGCTACAAAACTATTAGACAGATTTTCATTGTTAAATATGCAGAGAGATGCGTCTAAGCATCTATGTAAGAGGCTCTGTCTGTCGGTCAGTCTATAATGCTTAAGTTTGAAATACCATTTTCATTGGTCTGTTACATGTAAATTTGAAATACCATTTTCATTGGTCTGTTACATGTAAGTTTCAAATAACATTTTCATTGGTCTGTTACATGTCAGTTTGAAATACCATTTTCATTGGTCTGTTACATGTAAGTTTGAAATACCATTTTCATTGGTCTGTTACATGTAAGTTTGAAATACCATTTTCATTGGTCTGTTACATGTAAGTTTGAAATATCATTTTCATTGGTCTGTTACATGTAAGTTTGAAATAACATTTTCATTGGTCTGTTACATGTAAGTTTGAAATAACATTTTCATTGGTCTGTTACATGTAAGTTTGAAATACCATTTTCATTGGTCTGTTACATGTAAGTTTGAAATAACATTTTCATTGGTCTGTT
>OY744537.1:8388537-8413537 GCA_963556195.1 Sepiola atlantica | reverse complement strand
GTCTTCATCAATTTGCTGTTTTGATACCTCATTGTAATACAGCTTCCTATTCTAGTAGCTTCTTTCGAAGAACTGCAGGATTGTGGAACTCTCTTCCTGCTGACTGTTTTCTTCCTACCTTCATAGCCTTGGTCTTTTCAAGACTAAGAACAATAGACATCTGCTGTCTTTGCGATAATCATTTGTTCTTGGTAGCTCCTTACAGCAAGTGGCTTCATGCATTGTCTACAGCGTTTTCAAAAAAAAAAAAAAACAGATTTTTAAATAAGTTTGAGTAAAAACAAATCTACACTAGTAACTTTATTGTTGTTTGTGTTTAAATTATTTGGTTTAGTTTAATTTGTTTTATTTATTGTTTGTTTACATTTTTAAACTAACTTATCGCTTGTTTTTATTTAAATTTATTTATTGTTTGTTTACATTTTTAAAAGTATTCATAATTCGTTTGTTTATTTAATTGTTTGTTTCCTAAATTCCTATTTTTAAATGCAATTGTTAAAGTTTTCTAATGCTTTTTATTAAAAAGCTATCATTAAGTAGATATGCGCGTCGTTATTTCTGCAATGTTATTTAATTCGAGAACTTAATTTTTCTTTGAGTTATATTGATTTTACCAATACGGAATTTAGTAGCTTTCTTTTTCGTAAAATATGAGAACTATATTTTAAAAGATTTTTTATTAATATCTTCATTTTCATAAAAAATATATTCATGATATAATTTTAGTAAAGGTGTTTTTTGTTTACACGAAATAATACATTTGCACTGAGATTTCTAATAAAGTAATGGGTTAATTATATTCAGTGATCGTTAATGAATAAATACTGAAAATGTCATTAAAATTGGTTGATTTCCTGAATTTTGATGAACTTTTAAGTGAAGGGAGGGGTCAAAATGCCCATCGTCTGACTGTTCGACTTACCTACAGAGCATGACGTCATTTTCCATTGGAAGGGTCTCCTAATTATTACGACGGCCACGACTAGACACCAAGTTCGAAGTTAAAACATAGCATTACGACTATATATATATATATATATATATATATATATATATATATATATATATATATATATATGAAAATATTTTGTTTTTGTTTATTATCTACGGACGTATACGTTTCATCTTTTTTCAATCAAGACTCTTCAGCGTAGAAGTTTGACTATTCACTACTGGTCACACGATTCGAAACCCTGGATTATAAGTATTTTTCAACTCCAACCCAACGCCTTAAACCTCGCGGCCAATATCTGAACGGCTGATAAACAGTGGTAGATTAAATACATTTATAAGCGGCGATGACATCGCAGGCATTCTACTTATATTAAGGAATGATGCATTATAAAGCAAATGACGTCACGCTGTATTTGCACTACGACTAAAGTGCTCTACTAATAATTAAGGAGCGACAAATATGAAAATATTTTTGTTTATTATCTACGGACGTATACGTTTCATCTTTTCAATCAATATATATATATATATAATGATGGCTAAGTCCTTCTGTGCTTGAAACCAACGGTACGAATGTTGTACTAATTTTTCTGTACCAATATATATATATATATATATATATATATATATATATATATATATATATATATATATAGTTCAATAGAGGGTTCGTTACTGAACCATGTTGCATCCACGAACGAACCCTCTATTGGACTTTTTACCCTCTGGATTCTATCTATTTTCGCCGCACCTGAAGATGTGGTTTTTGAAGTTTAACTTTGAAACCTCTCATTTTATTTCTCGTGCCTTCTAACGACCTACCTACCTACAAATCACTTTCTCCGCTGGACATTTTGACACCGGATTTTTTTGCAATCGGACATTTGCTTGCATTCGGGCAGCGTTTTGTCCTTGTTTTTTTCCCCATTATCTTTATTTTACTTTTTCAAATTTTAAATCTTGGCCTTTGCCAACTTATCTATCCCAGCGATTTTCTCTGATGATAAGATTTTGATCTTTGAAAAGGCTGGCTTAAGGAAAAAATTTAATTGAATAAATTGACTTTTTGCGGAATATACCTTGCTTTGAGCAACTGAATTGAAAAAAGATCTGCCTTTTACTTTTCTAATTCCTTTTCATCCTTCTACCTATATATATATATATATATATATATATATATATATATATATATATATATATATATTGCATTTCGACTCTATGCCACAATGAACTTTCATATGTTTTTGTCGTCATCATTAATTACAAAAACATATGAAAGTTCATAAATTGTATTCCTAACATGGTCACTGCATGTTTTTCTTGTACGTACCCTTTATGCCGTCTGTTACAAAGTTCTTTTATACCTAGAAAAAGATTAAATCAAGACAAAGCTGTTGGAAGACAGAGGAGATTTATTCGATTTGATATTTGGTCCAAATCACTGACCAGTGTGGGGTGGAGATGGAGAGAGATTGATGATCACTGTTTAATCAAATCTGATCTGGACATTTTAAATTTACATGTTAATACATGAAGTGCTTCCAAGGAACTGCAGACCTTTCTTACCCACTCTCCCACTGAACCATGCGATGCCACATCTGTCCCCACAAATTCCTGTAGTCCAGCAATTCCAACCTCGAATTCAGCAAGCTGACTCCAACCGAACCAAACTTTCCGTTATTTTCAACTAACCAATTATTATATATATATATATATATATATATATATATATATATATATATATATATATATATATATATATATATATATATATATATGGATTCAAGATGGCGTCTTGATTGGAATTCTACCATCCTATTATTGGGGTGAGGGCATCGCACATGAGTGTCGTCTGCTTCTAGTCTTTTCCATGAACTTTATGCACGATTTCATTGTGGTTTCTGAAGATCAGCATGTAATTGCGTTTAATTGTAGTATATTGCACACTGTGAAACAATTGTAAGACCATCGTCAATTTTGCCATTGCAAAAAATAAATCATATGAGAAAAGACTGAATTTAGGTCATTGGAATTTAGATAATCATTATATATATATCCTGCCATGTCGCATGATTTAAGTGATTTAAGTTTGGTAATATGGGTCACTTAGAGGTGGGGAACATAGATATTCTGCATATAGAGGGTAATGTAGATATTCCGGACCACTTCCATTGTCTTTCCCGGAGAATTTTATATGTATTCCATCATAGTAATATTTTCAGTTAAGAAAAAAAAAAAAAATTTTTTTACCCCCCCTCCCCAATTTTTTTTTCTTTTTTTGATTAAAAAAATTACTATGTATGGTGGAGGGTAAAAAAAATTTGGGGGGCAAAAATTTTTTTTTTTTAAATTAAAAATATTTATATGTATGGGGAAGGGTAAAAAAATTGCATAGTAATTTTTTCAGTTAAAAAAAAAGAAAAATTTAAAAAAATTTTTTTTACCCCCCCATATTTTCAATTAAGAAAAAAATAAAATCCCCCCTCATTTTTTTTACCCTCCCCGATACATAGTAATATTTTCAGTTAAAAAGGAAAAAAAAATTTTTTTTTTACCCCCCCCCAAATTTTTTTTTTAATTTTTACCCTCCCCCCATACATAGTAATATTTTCAGTAAAAAAAAAAAAAATTTTTTACCCCTCCCCCCGAAAAAAAATTTGTTTTTACCCTCCCCCATACATAGTAAAAAAAAATGTTTAAATTAGGAGGCGCCGCGGTCATATCAAAGAACTCATGTTTAAATATTAAAGGTGCCTACGACATATCAAAGAACCAGTTTTGTTATTCTTCCAAAATGGTTACTCATTTAGTAATGGCCGAGATATTTGTTGCTTAACTTCAATTTACTACAAAACACCTTGTCTTGACAACGTAATGAAAATAGAGAATGATAATGTGAAAAAAATCCTCTCACAATGACGTCACTTGCGGGAGAACCGGAAGGATGAGTCAGCAATTTATTTTTCCAAAATGGTCACCCTATTTATTAATGGCTGGGATATGCCTTAATAAACTTCAATTTACAACAAAACACCTTGTCTTGACAACGTAATGAAAATGAAGAATGATAATGTGAAAAAAATCCTCTCACAATGACGTCACTTCCGGAAAGAACCGGAAGGATGAGTCAGCAATTTAGTTTTCCAAAATGGTCACCCATTTACTAATGGCTGGGATATGCCTTGTTTAATTTTAATTTACAGCAAAACACCTTGTTTTAACAACGTAATGAAAATAAAGATTTATAATGTGAAAAACATCCTCTCAAAATGACGTCACTTTCGAAAGGATGACTTTGCAATTTTAACAGTACTCGTCATTGAAAGTATGGTTTAGAAAACATGCTGGTTTATGAAGAAAATGCCTTTAATTAATTGTATGAATAATTTTTATTAATATCACCTTATCGGAAAATATTGTAAATACATATGTAATTTTGATAATAGCAGTTATAAGTGTGTATTTGTAAATATGAATTTAATTGAAGGTTTAAAGGAATGAATTATGCAAATGGCACAACCCGTCTAGTGTCTGAACGATTTTTGTAACAGTATATAAGGAATTCAACCAGGGGTTTTTACGCCGCCCAATAAACCGGTATTGTCCGGGCCTTTGGGTCTGGATTTACACCGGTCTATCGGTTGTCTATCCTGTGCAGTTCTAGGGGGTGCACCATCCCAGGCTTTGCCTTCTCACCCTTTGAGAGGGGGTTAGTTTATTGCTAATCGCCTGAGGCGTCCCTACCGGGGAATGCCGACGGGGCTGACCAGGCAATTTTTAAATAGCCAGAGTGCTCAAATTCTCGAGCGCTGGTCTTTTCCCCACTTTCCCGACCTTGTGTCACATCTTACCTTGTGGGAGGAAGATAAATAGAATTAATTTAAGTAAGATTCTTGACACGTTTCCGTTCTAATCGCAGTCTCGTCTTGAAATTTCATTCTACGTTGTTTATATGTAATAATCTAATGTTATTTAATGTTGTTTAATGTTATCTAATGTTGTTTAATGTTATCTAATGTAAATTAATTGATTAATAGTTTCCTAATTCTAAAGGTATACAAATATTATGAACGCTGGCGGACTTAGTAAATAGTCATACTGGAGTTTCGGCTTCAGACAGACAGACAGACAGATACATAAACTCCATTATTAATAGATATATATATGTGTGTGTGTGTGTGTGCTTATTTTAATTATTTTGTAGTCGAACTTCAGTGTTTAAGCACAATAGATATTAATATAAATGATTAATACATAATTCCAGAACATTTATAAATAGAAAAAGAAATATATAAATACGAAAAAGTATCATATTTTAACGTTGTTGTCATTATTATGTATGTTATCTTTTATGACATCTTAAACCCTGTCGAGCAATTTCATTTCCATGGATACAGCTAGTAGAGTGCATTTGCCATCCAAGCAATATTCGTGCTTTTCCTGCATCCCATTGAGGTCAAGCACTCACACAACAGGATGTGATGTCTTTCCTTGAAAAAAAAAAAGAAGAAAAAAGAGAGCTGCAACTGTAAATAAAAGGAAGGAGGGGAGGGGGAGGGGGAGAGAAGGGGAGACAAGACAAGAAAGAAGGGGAGAGAAAAACTGATGCTAGCAGCAAAGGTAAAGTCATTTGGTGCTTTGCAAGCCGGGAATAGCTGTTTTGTTTTTGCTTTTTTGTTTTGTTGTTGTTGTTGCACAGCTTGTTTTGATGACTCTTCGTTTTATAAAGCTCTAAATAGGTTAGATTCAGTGTTCGTTCACGGATCAATATTCTTCAACTGATTGGTAGTGGAAGAATATCGCTTGATTCATGATTCTAAAGAGAAATGTCGATTTGAAATGCATTTTATTGGGGGGGGGGGTGCTGATTAAGGAAAAACGAAATAGAGCATCTGTTTTGGCTGGGAAAAGAAACCGTTCCTACTTAAGGTTTGATTGAACAATTGATTTTGAAAATAAATCTAGAAATGCATTTCGTGCAAAAAAAATTTGAGGATTTTCTGATTTGAAAATGCTTAAGTAGACAATTTCTATATGAGTTGCTTCATTAACAGAGTGTTGGCCATTAATCTTTAGAGGATTTTTTTAATACTAATAAGTCACTACTTACAAAGGCCAAAAGCCATTCAAGAATAAGACTTAATGAGAAAGAGGGATAAATAAAGACCTGGCCAGAGATAGATTGGAAGTCAATTTCTTAAAGCCATCCAACACATACTAGCATGTAAAACAGACGTTAAGCCGATGATGATGATGATGATGATGATGATGATGATGATGATGATGATGATGATGATGATGATGATGATGATGATGATGATGATGATGATTGTCAGTTGAGCGATGAACAATACTCTGAGAGGATTGAAAATGACGAATAGAATGGACAAAATTTGATTACTTAAGAGAACAGCTCAACAAGTATTTGTCGATATTGGACTTGAAGACGACCATATTGTAGTCTGGAGGGAAGCAATACCATGGCAATGTGTTCCACAGATTGTAAGTTCTTGGAAAGAAACTCTGTTCATGGAAATTCCGTTTGGTTTTAGGCTTAGGGTTAGGGTACACAGAGGAAAAAAGGAAGATACTTTGCATTGGTGGTAGCTAGCCGAGTTCTTGCTGTGAATGTTTTACAGGAAGGAACCACAGATAAGAGCTCAGTCGAGCACCATCCATGAAAGTACCGATAAAGTAGAGAAAAGGCTAGCAACGTCTCATCTGTGAGAAAGAAGCTGTAGGAAAAAGAAGCGATCACCCCTCGTACACACAAACACACTAATTAAGTCGATTTTGTACTCTGTCAAAGCCAAAACGAGTGCTCTGAGTGGCACCTCCCCAGATGTGACAGCAGAACCCCATCTTAAGACGTATCTGTCTCATATATAGGTTGAGGATTGAATCAGGAGTCAGGTGCTTTCTGGAACGCTACAATGATCCAGCTATTTTTCCATCAACCTTAGCAACAGATTTAATGTAAGTCTTCCATTTATCAAAGCGAGGGGATTCCTCAAAGAGAAAGCCATTCATTTAAACTGAGGTAAACAATGATCTGAGCGTTGGTGGTGAAAGGAGAGAAACTTAGTTTACGAGGTGTTAAAAGTAACAAGCCACATGCTTAAGATCAGAAAAGAGAGAATCTGCAAGATCTTAGTCAACAATGCTCTTCGAAGTGCTGCCATAGACAGTTGTGTCGTCTGCATCGATATCAATAAATGATCTCAGAATATGATTTGGAAGATCATTGATGAAGATCATAAAAAAGTTGGACCCAGAAAAGATCCTTGAGGCACACCAGGCGTTTGTCATAATCTTGAGGGTTGCCCATTAGTCTTTAGGGTTTGTCATACTATTGAGTGTTGTTGGGATTTTTCCCGTTAAAATGAAGGACGAAGACTGTAGTCCGCTGGAAGAAAAGTTGGTGGCATGAAAACGTGACTAGACAAGAACAGAGATAACAAACAACTTGGGTAGATAAAGAAAGGGTATTTATATAGATGAAAAAAGAGAAGAAAGAAATAGAATGTTGCTTGCAAAAAAAGTGCCTTTGCGGACTCACTGTAAATGCCAGTTGTCTTGTAACAGGATGCTGTGAAGAGTAGTTGAGAACATCAAGAGGGCTTCGTGCATATTATATACGTTAAAAGAGCATGTGCCCGCTCTCACCTGACACGGCAGAAGAGGACGATGTTGACGGCTGTAAGGCTGGAGAGAAGAGGCTGATATTTTCAAAAAAAGGCGCGCTCCTATGTTTTCTGCAGAGATTGAAACAGTGGTCTGTGATTGGCTGATTTTCATCGAATCACAGGGCACTTAGAATTCACTGTGCTTAATAATAATTCCAATAGTGTTGGCAAATAATTTTTATGATTGGTTATAACTTTTAGGGTTAGTAATTACTCTTTAGGTTTGGTCATAATCTTTAGGTTTGGTCATAATCTTTAGGTTTGGTCATAATCTTTAGTGTTGGTCATAATCTTTAGGTTTGGTCATAATCTTTAGTGTTGGTCATTAATCTTTAGGTTTGGTCATAATCTTTAGTGTTGGTCATAATCTTTAGGTTTGGTCATAATCTTTAGTGTTGGTCATTAATCTTTAGGTTTGGTCATAATCTTTAGGTTTGGTCATAATCTTTAGTGTTGGTCATAATCTTTAGGTTTGGTCATAATCTTTAGTGTTGGTCATTAATCTTTAGGTTTGGTCATAATCTTTAGGTTTGGTCATAATCTTTAGTGTTGGTCATAATCTTTAGGTTTGGTCATAATCTTTAGGTTTGGTCATAATCTTTAGTGTTGGTCATAATCTTTAGGTTTGGTCATTAATCTTGATTTTTGGCCATTCATCTTTACGGTTAGTCTTAACTTCGAATGTTACTCAATAATCTTGAGTGTTGACCTTGAACCTGTACAGTATTGACACATTAATCTATGACTTATTTCGTTAACAAAGGACGTGTTTTAGTCAGTCACCATAAATCTAGGGTTAATATGAGTTTAGCTGTGAAGTCAAGTTCAGGTTAGGAAGAAAATCCGAATGACGAACTTACTTGGAAGAGTAATACATCAGTCTGAATCTGACTGAAAGAGAAATGTTACACAAGAAAAAAGGAATCACCATTCTTTCCTGCAATAAACAATGGCTCCACAACTAAATAGATATGAACTTTTATTCACAAGAAAACAGGAACAAAATGAAGACAGTACAATGGACTGATTCATGTCGATTAGATGAAGTAGTATCCTAGAGTTCCTCAACCCGTTTACCGTTAGCCGAGGTAGAGGAGGCGCAAGATATACGTCTTGCCTGTTTGAGAGATAAGCTGGAACTGAATTGTTTACCTCGTGGTTTGGCTTCCGCGCCAAAACGATTCATCGTGTATGAATCTAGTTACACGTAGAAGTGTTATTCGCCCATGCGGTGAAGAGGTGATGATTACATAATCGTCAACCTGAATTACAATATAACTGCAAGTTACGTAGACCAATACAAAATAGTTCGTTCATGCAACTGCTACATGAGCATTCTCTTGGTAACCTTCTCGATTAATAGCTTTTATGATTTTGAAGGATAACAGACCACAGAATATATGAATCCCATTAAAAGAATACTTAGTTTTTTTACATTTATTTTTTTAGGGATTATATTTTTTATAGGGATCATATTTTTTATACGGATTATATTTTTGGATGTGTGTAACAGTTTAAATGGCTATTGTGTTTCGACATTAAATAACGTAAAAAAGGGTTGATATGCCGTAAAACAGACGAACCAAAACCAAATTAGTAGAACAAACAAACAAACAAACAAACAAATAGATATCAAATGTACATTTCAACTTCAATCATACAAAAAAAAACTCTTCCTTTTAAGTATTCTGGTTATATGTTTAAAAAAAATATATTTTTAAAAAATTAGAAATTTTTTTCCAACAGTATCTTCTGTATTAACAGCTTTTTTTTTATCTTATTGTTTGCGAGGGTAATATTACTAAACAAACGATTTATTTAGTCTGCGGGGCTGGATATAAACAAAGAATACTAGAGAGTAGAAAAAAATAAGATTCGTACAGGATTCAAACCTGTGCCCCAGAAGAGAAACCACCTCACGTGGGTGGCGTCTTGGACCACTTGACTAATGAGCCTTACGCACGGAGAAAGCTAAAAATGATCAAATAACTCACCTCCCAAGTTTTGCGGAAAATCTTTGTTTACGTTTTTACTAGCAATGTAACTATACCTCCTTGATATACGCTGAACGTTTTTATATGTTTGTAATATTGGAAATTTATTTCCAACACAATGTTATGTATTAAGCTGCTTCTGTTTTTTTGTAATTTTATAGCATCATCCCATCATTTCTCTGGTGATACCAGATCAGGCTGCCCTGTGGCTCCCTGAGACGAAATTCACCTACATTGACGTTTTTTTTTGTTTTTTTTGTTTGTAAAACTTAATTATGTTCTACAAAACCAAAAACAAAAACAACAGCCCCTCTCCCTTTCTCCCTCCCCTTTTTTATTTTTATTTTTCCTACCCTACTCCCGGTCCTGGATATGACCTTAAACTACATCCGATGGTGAGATCCGGCTTACGGACTTTGGGGAATGTGGAGCCTCCTCTTAATTACCATTGCTCCCAGGTCCACCCTGACCCGGAGTGGTAGTACCTGTTAGGGTCCCAACTATGGGTTAAATAGAAACAGATATTAAAAGGGGAAAGAAACAAAAAAGAGAAGAAAACAAGACCAGATTCGGCATTAAATAACCCAAAAAGGGTTGATATGCCGTAAAACAAAACTACCAAACCATACCAAACCCATCACTTCTTGGGTGTTTTTTTTGCCCCCCCCCCTCTACTTCCCTTTAACCCTACCACAAGAATTTTTTTTTTTGGGGGGGGGTCTGTTACCACTCGGACTTAGGGTTAAGAGAGGGGGGGTTTGCTAAAAAAACACCTGATTCTATAAAATTTCCAGTTCTTTGTTGTTAAAAAAGGTTATGTAAAAAGTGAGAATACCCACTAACATTATTAAAAAAAAAAATTTTAGTAGTGGCATGCAGGGAGGGGGGCATCCAAATTGGGAGGAGGGGCATCCAATCATATTTAAACTCTCTCCCTTTCTCATATTTCTCAGTACTAGGACTTATACTTGAGTCTTTGGGGCATACAATCCAGGAGTTAGTCCCGGACATTACCAGGGCAAACTTCTGCACACCGCTGCTGGTTAGTGTAATGGTGTGAAAGTTTGTTTTTTTTAACAAGGCAGTGTTTAGTAACCTTGCCTGTATGATTATTATTTCTAAAAATGCAGTGTGAAAATGAATGGTTGTATTTTTTTGCATTCATTAAGTGGAAAGTGGATCTGTTTCTTAAAAACAAACAAAAAATATGTCAGACCTTTTTCTGCATAAAACTGACTGATTAAACAAACACACAGAAAAAAACAAAAAAATAAAAACTGCTTTTCAAGTTTTATTTCATCTTTTTAATCTCGTGGCCTTTTGAGTTGTGGGAATATTTTTCTGAGTAAAAATCAAGAATAGCCTTCGACTTGTAATACTTTGTTTGTAAAATGTTTTGGTTAGGGTGTGTTTGAGTATATTAAGTATATATGGGGTGCAATACATGCATCTATTTGATCTAAGTACATATGTACACACATGCATTCATATACATGTACACATGAACACACATACATGCAACATAAACGTGTAAGCACACGTACATGCACTAGGTCATACAAATCTCTAAATCTGTACAGACACCAGCATACATAATTATATGTTGTCTGGTAATGGATATTTTTGTGCATAAAGAATTTTCTGTTATGTCAAGTTTTATCTTGTTATGTAAGTATGAATTTATCTATATGGGAGGGATATATATATATATAGTCTCGGAAGTTTCTCAACCATTAAAACTATATAAAAAAAATAAAAAAAATAAAAAAATAAAAATTATATAAAAAAAAAAAAATTAAAAAAAAATTATAGTCTCAAGTCTTCCAGTGGAAAATCACTCATGTAAGTCAATTTATTTTTTACAGTTATTATATTAGTTAGTTTCTAACACTATTTTAAGGGATCATCAGTTGTTTACCATGAAAAACTGTTTCGGGAATTTATATATATATATATATATATATATATATATATATATATATATATATATATATATATATATATGCGTTTGTGTGTGTGTGTGTATGAAACACAAGTACAAGATGCGTGACCATCTGGAAATGCTAGGCGCTGTATGTCATCTCTCCTAACCGGGATATATGTGCTGACTGGGGACCGCATGTGAATTTGTATTCCCCATAAATTTTTCCACTTTTAGTGATAGGCGGAATGCCCAACGCTGGGCGAATGCCCCAAAAAGTGGTATTACTGGTTATTTGATGTGATGAAAAAGACAAAGGAAAAATAATTAAACACAGGAAGAAATGAAATAAAACGTGTTTAATTGTTTATCATTTGTCTTTTTCGTACATTCTGTCTCCATTACATTTCATTTTATGATATATCGTGTATTTTATCCTCATTATATATATATATATATATATTATATATATATATATAATTTAGAGGTAAGAGATGAGAATAAAGAAATTGTAAAGATACAATATTTATTAAAAATATCAAAAGTTCAGAGCAAGGAGCATTCATATACATTAACGATAATTCAATTATTGTTATAATTCAACATTTAAATATTATATATATATATGTGTATATATATATATATATATATATATATATATATATATATATATATATATATATATATATTTGTACTTGTGTGTTATTTCTTCAAACCAATCATCCCTAGGAAGTCTTAAAATAAAAAAGAAACGTTTATGAATACATAAATAATATTTTTGGTTTTCCTTTTTTCTTTACTTACATATATATATATATATATATATATATATATATATATATATATATATAGCAATAGATAAAGTTAAAGAATAAAATAAGGTGCGAATCAAATTTTATTAGAATTCAAAGTTCAAGCCATATACTTTAAAGTCCTTAACTCATGAGTTAAGGACTTTAAAGAACTTTGCTTGAACTTTGAATTCTAATAAAATTTGATTCGCACCTTATTTTATTCTTTCACTTTATCTATTGCTATTAATGCTCTATCCAGTATATTGAGCTTTATTTTCATCCGGATGTTCACTAATTAAAGATATTAGTTGCCTCTTATATCTTTTTTTGTATTAACCTTATATATATATATATAGTCTCGGAAGTTTCTCAACCATTAAAACTATGTTTTTAAATAAATTTTAAAAAAAAAATTTATAGTCCCAAGTCTTTCAGTGGAAAATCACTCATGTAAGTCAATTACTTTTTACAGTTATTATATTAGTTTGTTTCTAACACTATTTTAAGGGATCATCAGTTGTTTACCATGAAAAACTGTTTCGGGAATTTAAATATATATATATATATATATATATATATATATATATATATATATATATATATATATATATATATTAGTACTTCATGTATCCACATAAAATATTATAAGGAGATATAATTTTTTATGTGTCAGTTTTCAGTATTTACTTCAACAGTGCTCGATACGTAAGTAGAGCTAGGTAGTAAGCAATGAAAATATATATATATATATATATATATATATATATATATATATATATATATTAGTGATGGGACGATTCCAAAATTTGTTCATTAAGTAGGAATATTATTTCCATTTTTTATCATATATATATATATATATATTTTTCATTTTACCATCACGTCGGATTACCTTCATCCTTCTCTTCCCATATATATATATATATATATATATATATATATATAGAGAGAGAGAGAGAGAGAGAGAGAGAGTCTTGGAAGTCTTTCAACCTTTAAAACTATAATCTGAAACCCTTTGTTAGAAAATTCTTCTGTCCGATAAGTCAATCAATCTCTTGTAATCGCTGTCGTAATATTAGTTTACTCTCAAGAACATATGCTAGTCTTCACAACGAACTATAATATTAATATTTTTGTAGGGATCAACAGTTGTTTACCATGAAAAACTGTTTTGTGGATTTAAATATCTATATATAGTACCTGTGACTCATTAGGTCACAACCGCTACTTTTATTTCAGTCGAAAAATACCATAAACTGTGACGTCATATCTGTTAAGACATTCTTCTTGCATAACTAAAGATAATAATAAGTCTCTTTATTTCTATATTATCATTTTTATTATTAATATTTATTCACTAGGAGGTTTCACACAAGTCATTGCTCACTGATAATAACCAGTGGTGTTCCCTGGAGTCTGAGTGACAACAAGTCTCTCCAAATTATTAGCATTGTCCACCTCTTATGATATCATATCATCATCAGTTTAAGGTCCGTTTTACATGCTGGCATCATGTGTTGGGCGGCTTTTAGAAATTGACTTCTAAACTAACTAATCTCTGACCAGGTCTTTATTTATCCCTCTTTCTTTCAAATCCATCCTTATCACTTGCTCCCATATTTTCCTTGGTCTTCTACCAGCTTTCCATGCTCATCAGATCTAAGCCTGTCTTTAAGACTCACATTACAGATCCATTGTCATATCATTTCTCATATCATTTCTTCCCATGCAACGCATGTCCTCAATCCTCACTAGCCAGGTTTCATGCCTGATAGATTCTTCTCTTGGTTGACAGTAGTAATGCTCCGCTGGTAAGTGATGGCAGAAGTTTCATGAACTTACTTCATCCACTCCTAACTCTTGCAATCACACTAGCACCTGCTCCTCCTTGTGCTCCAATAGTATCATCAAGGAAACAAAACTCATGAACAACCTTAATAGCCTCGACATTCAAATATACTTTACTCACATCTGAGTTATTTATCTGTCTCTATTGTCTTACACTTCTTGCACACAAACTGGTTAATCTCTCTCAATCTACCTGTAACTCCACTGCACATCTTGTGTACCCAATGCTTATAAGTACCACAAAAAAATTGAATTGCACCCGACTCCCTTTCCACAAACTGAGCAGGAAAACTTTCCTCTTGCTTTACTTTAACGTAAAAATAGACGTTTCATTGTTTCGTAGGCAAGTACTAAATCATCAGCATACAACATTTCTTCCAAACAACCCGTATGAAACATCCTGGACAACGCTTTAAAGACACAAATGAAAAGCAATGGATTCAGTACAGAACCGTAATGTTCTCCCACTTTAACAATAAAGCTGTCACTAATAGTGCTGTTAATTCTAACACCGAATTTGAGCATTTCTGTACATTGTTTGAACAACCTTCACCAACCGCCTGTTTAAACCTGACTATTTGCCCCTAATTTACGCAAAGCCCACCAGACAACATCTCTTGGCACAGTCAAAAGCTTTCTACAAATCCACAAAAGCAAAATACAGGTTCTACTTCTTACCATGATACTTCTCTTGCATTTGCCTCAGGATAGATATAGCGCCAGTGGTACTTTTCCCAGACATAAAACCAAATTGCATTTCATCTATGCTTATCTGACTTCTTGTTTTCTGCTCAGTTATTCTCACAACCACTTTCAAGACCTGATCCATCAACTTTAATTTCCTTCGATCTAGAGCTCCTAGCTTAGCTTTCTACAAATCCACAAAAGCAAAATACAGGTTCTTCTTCTTACCATGATACTTCTCTTGCATTTGCCTCAGGATCCATCAACTTTAATTACTTCGATCTAGAGCTCCTCTTTCATGTTTGTAACAGTTCACAATTATACTAAGATCCAAGTCTGTCGGAAAAAAACTCTTGTTACTGTTGTAAATTATTTTGCATTATCGCAACAGCCGTGTACCATTGATTTATAGCTGTCAACGATCGTTGCTCTACGATTGAATTTGAGTGGCAATAAGCCTTCTCAATGTTTCACTACCCTCCGCACCCTTCCAGCAGTTGATGCTCTCCTTTTTTGGTCTTTCTCACCTTCTTGACCCTTCACGACCATTTTCTGTGGTACCAGGCGAGGCTGGTGCCACTACATGTCTATGTGTGTGTTTTAGAGAGAGGGGTGGAAGTTTATGGGATTTCTTGCAGTTTCAGTTCTCTTAGGCTCGTGTGAGGTTTTTTCTATATTTTTGTTCTATTTTTATGTCAACTTACCTGTGGTCATGTGTGTTGGTTTCCGCATTCAAGGATTTTCCTTAATATTTCGACTGTTTTCATCATTGCCGTGCATTGTATGGTCTCAAATTGATTCAAATTTCTCTTCGTCTTTTTTTCCAGGTTTCTCACCACTGTTCCTAGTGCTCCTATAATTATTGGTGTTATAGTGATTTTCTTCATCTTCCATATTCCTTTTAATTACTCTTGCAAGTTACATGTATTTACTTAGTTTTCCTGTCCTTGTTGACTATTATTATTATTGTTACTATTTTCAGTATTATTATTGAATAGCCAGTGCAAATAATTTATAGAGAGATGCATGGGCGATGTAAAGTAAATGAAATTTACTTTGATATTATATGAGAACTATATCTGCGACAAGAAGAAAAAAGCCATGTTCTGATGGTTAGAAGTGTGATCTGATGAAACAGCAATAGCACAAGGTCGGAATATAAAGGGGAAAAGAAACGGTAATAACAAAGAGACGTTTAAACTTTCATAAATTTTACATATATTTATTTTTCGCAGAGAAGGTTTGTTATGAAATATGATACATAAAAGGAGGTGAAATCACTTAGAAAAGAGTCTATATTAATAGTCTCGAAACACAATCGAAATACATGAATTGCCAAGGCAAACAATTTATAGAGAATGCATGGGCGATACGACTTACTTTGATAAGAGCCATGCTGAGATGGCTAGCTGTCTGGGAAGTTTGTCTAAACAGCGACGAGAAGCGAGATTTGGCTAACAGCATCAGTGGTGTGAAAACCATGTAAAAATGTAAAGCCAGGTGGAACACATCCGAATAGCATAAAATTCACCACCAGAATGAGAAAAAGCCTCGTTTTGAATCTCACACATGCATAGAGTGAGTCTTTTTTGTACTTCCGGATAGAAGAGTGCATTCTCTGTTGGTCAGTAATAATTAAAGGGAAATAACTTGAATATGATTCAAAGGAAATAAATCCTGTATGTTCTGGACTGACACCAGCATGGACTATGAAATCAACTAAGCCAATTTCAGACTTTATTGCATTCACTTATATTGTAATACAATTGGGAAAGGCATGAACACTAACCCTCCCCATTTATTGGTGACATTTGCATTCGATGAATCGTTTGTAATATTCATTGTGCTTATTTACCTATTTTGCCAGAGGTTAAACACAAGGTCAGAAAGAGTTTTGAAAATCCAGTGCACTAGGTGAATTATACTCTAGCCTACAAAAAATGCCTGAGCAGCCCCGTCAGCGTTCTCATGCGATTAGCAATAAACTAACTCCTATTCAAAATTCAGAAAAAAGTTGATATGCATAAAACAAACGAACCAATCTAACATTGCATTGTATAGAAAGTACTGACGCCCCTTTTCCTTATAAAATGAATTATTCCAAGGAGCATATCAACGATGACGATACTAGCGTCTAAGAATACAATGGTAGTATGAGTACAGCAGAACCGTTCCCCATATACATTACAAGCCAGTTACCCAACTTGTAACTACCTGTTGTATTGTTCACTTACAGTAATAAACCCTTTTATACTTAAGTTATTATTAAACACGTTTGGATAACATTGCAAAACAATTTGATACAAGAAATTATCAGTGAGTCATATCCACATCATTATTATTAACATCATTATAATTGTTGTTGTTGCCTTCTGTGCTTATTACAATAACATATTGGAATATTGTTATATGCATTCTCCAGTGATTGTCTCAGTGGTTCTACCTGTACTCCACGTGTGAACTCTCACCATCTTGAATTTCATTCATTAAAGCTAGAAACTGGCTTAGGATAAATGGATGAACATAGACATGCTGAATATTCACAGCATTAATTTATTAAATTCTACAAACTATCATCTTCAGGGTGGTTTGTTTCATCATGGACCACTGGGAATTTTGCCAACTTGTCTATAAACTTCTGTAGGCCACTACTGCTAAACTCTAACTAACTACTTAACGTCTGATTATTTAAAATATGCCCCTCCCCTTTCCTTACACGTGATCATGCTCACCCAATCAGATCATTTCGTATCTGTAAGCCACTCCCCTTACTATCTAACATTATTATTATTAGAACAAAGTAGGGGTTTTTGCTTTTTCTCTATAAAGTTTTTTAGAGATGTTGTCCAAATTTAAACTTTTGCTAATTCCAGTTTAAATGGATATAATTGAAAAGCTGTTGGAATGTTATTGCAGCGATGTCGATCTTAAATAAGTTTTGATAATAAAGTGGATTACACCAGAAGGGGTGTTACTTTGAATGTACAACTCAATTCGATTGTTAAATACTACAAAGTGACTCCACCTAAATAAAAAAGAAGAAAATATGCAACCCATGAAATCGCTAATAAAATTCACAATCCGTTCTGTAATCCAACCTTATTTAGTGCAAATAAATTTCAGTCTATGCGTGAATTTATTTACTAAGTTTCAGTCGTGAATGTCGAACACTCTTTACTTTATCATTGCACAATGATATCCGGGGGCCCTTTGGTGATCGTCTCATCAATAGGAGGTGTGATTCACACTCACCGGACCATAATCGCCCAGATTTTCATTTATGGGGTTATCTCAAATATAATGTATATCAAAACAATCTCCAGACTATTCCTGAACTGAAAAGGGCCATCACAGCTCATCTCAAAGCAGGTGTCAAGAGAGGAGTTAGGCTTAGGGTTAGGGTTAGGGTTAGGGTTATTGACAATTATGCATGTTGTATCCAGGTGTTCTTATCAATAAATATCAATAAAACAAACGCCCCATTGGACATTCCTGACTGAAACAGGCTAGACTTAAGTTTATTTGTACCAAATATGGTTGAATTACAGAAAGGATTGTGAATTTTATTAACGATTCCATGGGTGGCATTTTGTTTTTTTTGGGGGGAGGGGGGCATCCTGTTCATAGCAATAATATACTTTTAAAGTTAAGTGTAGATAAGATCTGCCAGGGTCAATGGGTTATTAGATATGAGTTATAGGTTATAAAGTTAGGGTCAATAGTCATGTGAGGGTAGATATCTGATTGGTAAGTTTCAAATCATGTAACAAAAGGAAAGCTTTGAAGTTGGAGTTCAGCTACTGAGTAAATTTTAGCGGAGAAACACATACTGTAACATCTGGAGAAGTATATGCGTTTATACCCTCCCCCTATTGGGTATGGTCAAGTCAGAAGCAACTCCTAGCTAAGGAAATTTAACTTCATTAGTTAAGGTAAATAAAATATCTATTAAGAAATGTCTGTCGGATCCTCAAACTTAGACAGCTATAGAATTGCGTATGACAAATGGATTCTGCCTAGACAATGTGTCTTCTTCCTTCTACCATATTCTTTGCAAGAAAATAATGTATTCACTTTAGGTTCTTTCAAAAAATACTTATTCCAGCTAGGAAGATAGTTAGAATGAAGGCATTTTCCGTTTATGATTTAAACAGCCCCAGCCGCTTACAAAATGAATAAAGAGAAATGTTACATGGCTTTGCCTGTGTCCGATTTCAGATAAACAATTATATTAAAAGTAATAAATATTAGCCTATTTATTTTTTTTACGTTACTTGAATATCATAAACGTAGGTAAATTAATTTCACTTATAACACATAATTAAAGTGTAGTTTTCATGCAAGTTTGCAAGCAGTCTTTCGTGTACTTATTAAATCCTATTTTCTTATTACAAAGGTTTTCTTAAAACATTTATTAATCCTACATTCTGGATTCTTCTTGTGATAAGTCTTGTAAACCGTAAAAAGCTTTAATAATAAAAACCAATATTACGGATACAAATAATGAAAAAAATGATCAAAAAATGATTAAAAAAAAACAGTTTGATTTCTTTTCATTTTTTCATAACCCTTCGTATTTCTATACCAACACAAATCTAATGAAATGGATTATTTCCAGCCAGAGAGAGAAGGGGGAAAGTAAACAGAGTTTTTGTTTTGTTTACTTAAGAGAAAGAGACGAAAAGTAAGAGAGGGGAGCTGTTATAATTAACACTATAACTGCTACAATCAACACATGGTTTTCAGTTTATAAATCAATTCATCTCTTTTTATTTCATTATAAGATGGGGGTCAGGGGGGGTCGGATATGGGAAGGGGATTTTAATTCCACTTATACAGTAGTACACAGAAAATACTTTTAGAACTGTATATATTTTTTCAAAGATAACAAACTAATAGTTGGAAGTAAATTGTATACAGTGCGAGAAACATTTTTTACTTATATACAACTAATATAAACAGGTCCTCCCCTCCCCCTCTCTGGTATCCATTTACAGTACATTCCTACTTCAGTCACATAAATCATTTTGAGTTAAATGGGTTTTTACATTTCTTGAGTGGCATTTTCTTTTCTTTCAACTATTACATCCCCCAATCTTAAAAAAAGTTTTAAAATTAAAATTTTTTTTTAAAAAGCTTTACTTACACTCAGTGCAATTAAACATATTCCCGGGCGACGCCAGGTAGGGTCGGCTAGTAGTTAATATTGAAATGGTCGTCATCTCCTTCTATAAGAACAAAATATCTTCAAGGTACCCGTCCCAAGTAAATGATCAAGAAAAAAACATTACCAACTCTTGGTCCTTGAGACGGGCAATAGCCCCATTGAGGGGGGGATGGTATGCACCGCAATTGGTGTAATAACAAAATGCATATGAATCAGAAATTTATGATATTTTTACTCACTTGATTCTGTTTTGTTGGCATCGATTTACAAGATATGATTATGTACCCACAAAAGGGACCACATGAAGGTTCGTAGCAATATTTAAATGCGGATGTGTGAAAATAATGTTTAGAACGGTATTTTTCATGTAAGGTTAAAATTAAGCAGAGAATTAAAAATTCCATTTCGCTGTTAAAAGTTTAGAAGTAGGACTACGTGGCAGGATAGGACGTCATGGGGGGAGGGGGGGTACGTAGCAGAAAAGGTAGAGAGTTCCTGCCCTCTGGGAATTAGATGTTGAAGTGATCAAATGCGAGTTTCAAGTTCACCTCCACCCTACGGTGGTTGGAAAGGGAAGATGCAGTTGATTTTGATGTACTTGTCATCTGAATCGGAACAACAAGAAGCTGGTGTTGAGTACCACTCTATCCTGTGGGTGTCGGAAGAGGAAGATACACTTCATCTTAATGAATTGGCTGCAAATTACTGTAAGAAGTAAACCAAATCACTGAGCAATTTATGGAAGTATCTGTTCTTTTTAATTGATTCTATTGGTGATGCCATTGGAGCACAGGCTGAAGCAGGTGCTAGTGTGATTGCAAGAGTTAAGAGTGGATGGTGTAAGTTCAAGAACTTCAGTCATTATTAACCAGCAGAGCGTTACCACTGTCATACAATGAAAGTGTCTATCAGGCATCCGTACGCAGTGTGATGATGTATGGAAATGAAATCTGGCCAGCGAGGGTAAGGGACCCGTAGGGTGGAGGTGAACTTGAAACTCGCATGTAGAGAGAAATGATATAAGAGTTATACGATAAATATGTAATATGAGTTTTAAAGACAGGCTTAGATCTGATGACCTCAGAGGAAGATTAAATATGGACAGTATAGGGAGATGCGTGCAGAACAGGAGATTTTGATGGTATGGCCACGTTGAAAGAATGGATGAGAGTTTTTGGGTTAGTAGATGTAGAACAGTTGAGGTAGCAGGGTCAGTTTGGCAGGGGAAGGACAAGGAAAACATAGGATGAAGTGATAAGGATAGACTTGAGAGAAATAGGGATAAATAAAGACCTGGCCAGAGATAGTTTAGCTTGGAAGTCAATTTCTAAAAGCTGTCCAATGCATGCCAACATGTAAACTGAATATGATGATGAATATGATGATGAGAAAGATTAGTTAGTTTGGAAGTTAATTTCTAAAAGCTGTCCAACACATGCCAACATGTGAAACGGACGTTAAACCGATGATGATGATGATGATGAGGATGATGATGATGATGAGGAGGAGGAGAAGGAGGAGGAGGAGGAGGCGGAGAAACATCAATATCTCTGCGTTGCTACTGTCACCACTGCTAAGAACGTCGCTATCCAATGAGCCATCTACTACGTGTCAACGAGAGAGACAGACAGATGTTTCTCTTGAAGACAACGGATAATCCGTGGGGATCGAAGAAGCCTCCCACACTATGCTTTTCAGGTTATCAGCATTCCAAATGAAAGTGGTTCTATGGAAGTGACAGATGTCAGTTCGTGCCTATATCCATGTCATCACTACAAACTCTCAGTTCTGTGGTTATCTATCCTGATAACATATAACCGCTCCTTCCTATAATAAGTAGAAGATAACCACAGCACTCGTTGATGTGGCAACTTGATAGCGCTAAAAGTTTAAGTATTTTTATTTCGGGTGATTGCCTCCCATTTCAAAGAATTTCATGGTCTTTGAATAACAAAAAGCAGAATGCTTGCTTTTGAATGAGTAACCATGGTTGTGTCGATTCGCAGAATCGTTATCTCTGACCAGATGCACCCGGATTTTGATGTGGGTCTGGAGTTATTTTATATTGAACTAGTTGTGCTTACTCGGCGTTGCCCAGGAGTTTTTTTAATTTCAATTTTTTTTCACTTTTCTTTTAAACTCTGCTTTTTGTTTTTTTTTACCAAATTATTATTATTAAAAAAAAAAGGATTTTGACAGTTTAATCTCTATCTATAAAATTATTGGACGTAAACAGCTCCAATTTCATTCTCTTAATACATAAGGATTAGCTAAGAATTTTAAAGGCAATTTAAAGGCAATTTAAATTCTTCCAAATTCTTAAAGAGTTACAAAGCAATTAATTCTTTTTTTTTTCAACTTTTGACAAAAGATTAAAATTGCTGACATTTTCACGAAAAAACTGAAACGTGGTGAATTTAATAGGATTTTCGTTGGACTGTCACACTTAAGTTTTAAATAGCATTTTCTTTGGTCTGGCATTAAGTTTGAAATAACAGTTTCGTGAGTCTGCCACATTTAAGATTTAAATAGCATTTGCATTCGTCTATCATTTTTAAGTGCCAAACAGCATTTTCGTTATTCTGCAATGCTAAAATTTTAAATAACATTTTTGTTACTCTGTCATGTTTCAATTTGAAATAACATTTTCCACGATAGACGTGCGGATTGAATTCATGCAACGTAAGAATATCTGTTCTTGTTTGTTTGTATGTAAAGAATTTATACATTGCCTCAACCATCTATCTTCTTCATCGCCTGTTTTGCCATCATGTTAAAAAATAAAAATAAAAAATGGAAAAACAGTGTGGGTGTTTAGCACAAAGCCTTCCTTCATACACTTTGTGATTGGGAAAGGTCTGGGAGAGTTGCTGTGTTAAATCTCACTTGCCTAGAGCTGATGTCTGAGGGCCTCTCGTGGTTGAATAACTATGGCATGGTAAGGAACTTTGGGGGGTAACCTCGTTTTAATGAAATTCTCCAAGGGGCTGACTTTTTTTACCATGCCAAATGGTTTTGTCAGGTTGTAATTTCTCTTGACATTTTCTTTCTTGGATAAAATCATGACATTAATATCATCAGCATATATATATTTATATATATATTTTGGTACAGAAAAATTAGTACAACATTAGTACCATCGGTTTCAAGCTGAAGAGAGCCGGATGGTTAAGTCCTTTTGAGCTTGAAACCGACGGTACTAATGTTGTACTAATTTTTCTGTACCAAAAAGTAAATAAATATTACGCTCTTAATTTTAATTTTAATTCTCAATTAATGGAGTACTCTGCTAGGATTTTCCTACTATATTACAAAAGAAGTTATATATATATATATATATATATATATATATATATATATATATATATATATATATAAAGATAGATGGACGAAGAGTGATAAACGTGCACGAATGTCCAAATTTATATCAAACTTCGATTGCTCTATCTCGTATATTGAGCTTTTACCATTTCACTATAGGTTCTTTCTACTAAAAGTTTACTTTTAGTTTCATATTTATTCTATATATATATATATATATATATATATATATATATATATATATATATATATATATATATATATATATATATATATTATACTAAAGCTGAGTTAATCAAGGTTTATTTCTCCTTAGGCTTTTTTCTATATATATTGCTGGTCAGAAAGTTTCTTAGGAAAAATAATTTCAAATATCGTCACTTTACAATTTTTGCCTTATTTCCAATATGAGGTCAAGTAATAAAAAAAAATATCAACGGGGTGGTGTTCTTTAAAAAAAAAACCTACTAATTTTAAACCTTAAAAATACCTATAAAAGTAATTATTTAATGTCTAAACCCGTTTTTAAATGCATTCTCCACTGTGATATTCTTTGTGTAATTTTTTTTTTTTATGAAACGAAGAAAATCTATTTAAAGAAAATGGATTTCGTTTCTTTACATTCTAATAAGTAGTGGAAAAGGGAAAAGTCAAAGTAATGACAACAAAATCATCCATAAATAATATGGCAACTTTGTTTTCGTTTGATAGAACAACCGAAAGTAAAGAGTTAAGAAGAAAAGAGTTTAGACGAATAAAGTGTTGTTTTTGTCCGTAGGTGTGTGGACGAGTTCGTGAGACTGTGTATAAGCTGTTGTTATGTTTAGTAGTCGATGACTGACTTGTGTTGTTTGCCGAGATTCCAGTAGCGGCCACAGCTAGATTTTGTTTGCCTACCAAGAATATGTGTAACAGTCAGTAACACCTTGTTATGACTGACACAAGTTCGTCAGGCGAGTTGAGTCTCTCACTGGCGATTGTGTTTAGGATTTCGTTTACATGACAGATGTAGAACAGATGCTTGGCTCCCAAGGCAAACTCTTTCCGATTGGATGAAGTCCGGTATAGGCAACCAATCGAGATTGAGTATTTTGATAGAATTGACCAATCAGTATTAATTATTTCAACCAATAAACATCGAATATCTTACAGAGATCATTTCTCTGCTGTTGTTGTTGTTGCTGTAACTGATGGAACAGGAGTTCCACAAAGTTAAAAAAAAAAAAAAACTGTCAGTGTGGTGGTGTTCTTAAAAAAGAAACTACTTGATTTCTTAATGTTTCTGTCAAACGGTAAATGAATTTAATGAATCGAAACAAATTTGTTTTATTAAATTATTTTGCATCTTAAAAATACCAATAAAAATAATTATTTAAATGTTTAAAGCCTTTATAAATACATTCCTCACTGATATATTTTTTGTTGAATTTCATTTTTGTTTTATGAAACGAAAAAATCTATTTAAAAAAAAATGAATTCTGTTTCTTTACATTCTAATATATTTCAGTTATTTTATGGACCTAACTGATAATTGCCCTTAGTGACTCCAAATGGAATCAAAGAAAAATGTCAATGGTGGCTTTAGATTCCTTACAAAAATGTAACCCTTTTTGAAATTTACTTAGAAGTTC
>OY744537.1:8126037-8383537 GCA_963556195.1 Sepiola atlantica | reverse complement strand
TTTTCAAGATGGACTCGCAACGAGGCGAATTAATGACGATTCCGCAGAGACTCCCCTCCTAAGAAAAAGCTCCCAAAATAGTAGACATAAAATATTTATCCATAATACATTTCCTAAAATTCTAGTTTCTATTTTAAAAATTATTCTCTATAAAAACTAATTATCCAACGACAGTTACATCTTTTATCAATCCGGGAAAATATCCTTTATTAAATTTACTGCCGATCATTACCTTGTTTATATTTATCGTAGAGGACAATCTTCATCCCGCAGTAATTATTTTGAAAAAAATCATTCATATACTACACATAAAATATTACTACCAAATGTTTCTTACAAAAATCTATTTTCTATTTTTAAAATTATTCTTTATAAAATCTAATTATCCAACGTCTGAGAATATCTTTTACTTAAGTTAATTTTCTGCCGGTAGCTCTTATTCAAGGTGCTTAATTTTCCCTGATGATCTGCCAAGCAAGGACCTGCTTGGTAGTGAAACACGTGTAGGTAAAAAACTCTTTAATTTGAAAAATGATAAATAAATAATTTTTGAATGAAAAAATCTTTTGTGGTGTTGTTTGGGCTCCTGAACGGAATGCTTTGGTAAGCTTTCAAAAAATCACACACACACATATATATATATATATATATATATATATATATATATATATATATATATATATATATATATATATATATATATATATATCTGAGCTGATTTCTGGTGGCTGACCGGTAATTCTCCTGATTTTCGAATCAGTGGCGATTTGTAGTCAGAGTTCGTGCCCGTCGACTGTCGGGAATTAGCTTTCTGCACTGAAGATTTCATAAGCATGAAACATCGATGTCTGTAGATAATAAATAATTAATATTTATTTATATATATATATATATATATATATATATATATATATATATATATATATATATATATATATATATATATAAAGTGGAGAACTTTGCCAACTTATCTATCCCACCAATTTCCTCTGATGATAAGATTTTGATCTTTGAAAAGCCTGGCTTAAGGAAAATATTAATTGAATAAATTGTTTTTTTGCAGAATATACCTTGCATCGAACAACTGAATTGAAAAAAGATCTGCCTCTGTCGCTTTTCTAATTCCTTTTCATCCTTCTACCTATATATATATATATATATATATATATATATATATATATATATTAACTGTCGCTACCTGGCGTTGCCCGGTAATCTTTACCAAATTATTATCATTACTAAATTTAAATCAATCAGGTATATTAGGAAAAGTATAAATTTAAACTGCAAAAATACTTAAGAATTTTGTGTTTTTAAAAATAATGATTTTACTTAATTTATCATTTATCAAATATGCTGAGCACCTTTTCGAATTTTTAATGAAAGAACTGCAAAGTCTGCCATCAACACTGGTGATTAGCCATGAGCTCTTTACTAGTATTCATTACGCTGATGACACCAAACTCATTGGATAACTTGAAGCGCTCTACTTCAGAGCTTGAAGCTTGTTATGAGAAATGCGGGGGGGGGGGGAGGATAAACCCAGGCAAATGCAAAATCATTTCCTCCTCTGGCGATTATAACTCAATAAATAACAAAATAGTTGAAAGAAATGACCATTGCGTGTTTCTTGGCTCAGTGGTTCTAAGATCCTCATCTGACATTAGCAGAACATAGAAATAGCAACTTCTGCAGATTGGACATATCAACACCTCTGAAGGTAAGACTTTACAATGCAATGATAGTTCTTATTACTGTATATGTAAGTGAAACATAGACTATAATGGCAGTGCATGAGAGGAAACTCAATGTCCACCAAAGTGATGGATCGACCAGATAGGAGTTAAATGAATTCTGACAGCTGAAAGAATCACCCAAGACCATGATAAGCATCAGAATTTTGTTCTCAAGCATATGGCGAAGTTCTCTGCACATAAGTCAAGTAAGTAAGTCAATAATTTTATAAATAATAAGAGGCTATGAGCTGATTTCTGTCAATCTTTTTCTGAAATAAATTATCATTACTATAATTTTCTCACTAGGTGTTTTCACACAAGTCATTATCAGTGATTGCTCACTGACAATAACCAGTAGTGTTCTCTGGAGTCTAAGCGACAACAAGTCTCTCCAGATTTCCAGCACTCTTCGTTTATTTAGATAACCGTTGCAAATCATTCGGCCGTATCACAACAGCTGTTTAGCATAGATTTCTCGCTAGCAACGACAGTTGGTCTTTTCTGGAATTTGAGTGTCAATAATTTGTTTGAATGCTTTTCATGTGGTGGCACCAGCCAAGGCTGGTCCACCACATGCGTGTGTGTGTGCTTTTTTTTTGGGGGGGGGGGGTATGGAATTTCTTGGAGTTTCAGTTCCTTTGGGCTCATGTGATGTTCTTTCTATTCTTTTCTTCTCTTTCTGTTTCAACTTACCTGTGTCTAGTTAGCATTCATGCCTTGTGTGTGTTTGTTTCCACAGCAAATGATTTTCCTAAAGATTTTGGCTTTTTTCATCATTGCAGCACGTTGTATGGTCTCAACTTACCTTTTATTTCAATTTATCTTAGTCTTTTTCCCATGTTTTTCGAGACTGTTCCTAGTGCTTCTACAATTATTGGTAGTATAATTATTTTATTGATATTCTATATTCTTTTCACTTCTTTAGTAAGTTCCATGTATTTGCTTTGTTTTCTGCCTCTTTGGTCTTCACCCTTGAACTGCTGGGATGGCGAAATCTACGATTTGTTAGGTTTTTCCTTCTTGTTGACTCTTATCACATCCAGTCTCCTTGTTTGGATGAATTTGTCACAGAAGATTTTATTTTTATAAATAATATGAGGGTATGAGTCGGTGTTCTGTTAATATATTTCTGAAATATGTTTATTATTATTATTATTATTATTATTATTATTATTATTATTTCATAGTAGTCTTAACTTTTGAATGTTTTTAGTTGGAGTTTTCTTTTTTGAACATCAAGTCATTCCCTTGACTTTAGACATTCAATCAGTACCTTAACACTTTCGCCGTTCCTAACAGGCAAGCCTTTTGCAGAATTGGAAAATAAATTGTCTCGTAAATCTGTTTAAGCAATTAATAGTGGCTTTTCGTTATGCTTCCAAGCGTTCCAATTACAACAAGGATCAGCTTTACTTCTTTACATTTCTATAGTCTAACTAATTCTCATTTTAGATCTTGATATGTATTTTTTTTTTTTTGTGTTCTTTCTCCTGCACTCTGGTATCTAAGGGGCAGGCTATATCAATGATTAAGCAAGTTCTCTTGTTTTTGTTTAGAAAGATTAAGTCGGGTTTCAAATGTTCAAGAACGTTATCAGTCTGTATGCGCATGTCCCAAAGAAGTTTGACATTGTCGTTCTCCTGTACCACTTCTGGCTTATGCTCATACCACTTCTCATTATGGTCCAATTCATAAAGTTTGCATATATTCCAGTGTAGTACTTGAGCGACTTTGTCGTGTCTCCATTTTTTATACTGGTGTTGTGCTAGCATTGGGCATTCAGATACAATATGCGCTAAGGTTTGTTCCCTTTCATTACACAATCGGCATATCGGTGATTCTGCAGTTTTGTCAATGTAATGCTTAGTGGACCTAGTGCGGGTGGCTTGTTCTTGGGCTGCCATTAAGGTGCCTTCAGTAGATATTTTGAGATCACCCCTGACCAACCAATTCCAGCTGTCATTATCTCTAAATGAAGTATTCTTAAAGAATACACACTGTAGTTTCTTTTCAAATAATTTTAACCCTCTCTTTTGTAACCTTTGATTCTTTTTCACCCCAGTTCTTAGTATTTTCTCTCTTTTAACTTCACGGAGAAGAATCTCATTATTTTCAGAAATATATTTATATAGACAACCTTCTTCTATATTCACAACATCTTCAACACTAAGTAAACCTCGACCACCTTCCTTTCTAGGTAGATACAATCGATCTGCATCTCCTTTCTTTGCAAAAGCTCCATAAATTGTAAGCATTTTCCGTGTTTTGGTATCCAAACATTTTTAGTTCATCTACATTTCAGTCAAGTATACCGGCAGTATATCGAATCATAGCTACTGCTCTGGCATTAATAGCATAGATTGTATTTCGACTGTGGAGGTGTGATTTAAGAATACGCCTTACACTTCTGTTGTACTCAGCTGTAGTATTATTATTATTATTACTACTACTACTACTACTACTACTACACCACCACCACCACCACCACCACTACCACCACCACCACCACCATTCACTAGAGTTTTCACTCAAGTCAATATCAGTGATTGCTCACTGACAACACTCGGTGGCGTTCCCTGGAGTCTGAGTAAACAATAAGTCTCCCTAGATTTCCAGGACTTTCCACCTTTTTTCGATAGCCAATGCACATCACTTTGCACATCACTTTGCACATCACTTTGCACATCACTTTGCACATCACTTTGCACATCACTTTGCACATCACTTTGCACATCACTTTGCATTATCACAATAACTGTTTACTATTGATTTCTCGCTCGCAACGATCGTTGGTCCTCTTTGTTATCTGAGTGGCACTAAGCCTTCCCAAGGTTTCAATACTCTCCATACCCTTCCAGTAGGTCTGGTTGATGCTCTGCCTCCTCTGTCTTTCCATCCTTCTTGACCCTTTATGACAATTTTGCGTGATACCAGCCGAGACTGATATCATGCGTGTATAACTTAATTTTTATTTTATTTCTTTGTGTGAGGTGGGGGGGGGGGGGCAGTTTAATGGATTTCTAGCAGTTTTCACTTTATTGTTCTTTCTATATGTATGGTTCTTTTTACATTTAAAATAGTTTGTGGTAGATTTGTGTTCGTTGTTTGGTTTCCTCATTCAAGGATTTCCCTTAAGATTTTAGCTGTTTTCATTATTGCTGTTCGTTGCATGGTCTCAATCTTCCCTTTCATTCCAATTTCTCCTAATTGCTATTCCAGTGTTTTCGGGACTGTTCCTAGTGCTGCTACAATTATTGCTATTATAGTGATTTTCTTCATGCTCCATATTCCTATGGCAAGTTCTGTGTATTTGCTTTGTTTTTCTGTTTTCTTGTTCTTCACTCTGTGACTGCTGGAACGGTGAAATCTATGATTTGACAGATTTTGTCCTTCTTGTTTACTATTATGACGTCTGGTCTCGTTGCTTGGATAAGTTTGTCTGTTTGTATCTCCATGTCGAAGAGGTTTTGTGATTTTCTTTTTCCAATACTATCTCTGGTTTGTGTCGCTACCATTTGTCTGCATGTTCAAAGTGAAGACATTTGCATAATTACCAGTGTACTTCCTTTCCCATGCACTCATGTCTGCTTTTGTATTCTTTTGGGGCTAGTTTGCTACATTCACTTATTATGTGATTTACTGTTTAATCTCTTTGTCCACAGAGTCTACATTTACTGTTTTCTTGGGTTTTGTCTATCTTAGCTTTAATATAATTTGTTTTGATCACATTATTTTGTGCAACTGTTAGTAGCGATTTTGTTTCTCTGTTCAGGTGACCTTTTCGTACCCATGTTCAGGTGTTTTTGTGTGTCTCTTCTGTGATCAGTTCTATGAATGTTCCATGTAGCTCCTTTTCTTCCCATTCTTCTTTTCTTGTCTTTTTGTTTTTGGTTTCAAAGCTCCCTGTATTGTCCATTTTCCCGGTGTTTCTTGCTGCAATGATCAACCTTTCTGTGTTCTGGATTGTGTATTTTTCCAGTTATTTTTTTTGTGTCATCCACACATTCTTCTTCGGTCCTCTTCCCCCTTCACTCCTTTCTACATAGAGTCGGTCAATATCATCCTTTGGATTTAGTGTTTTCTGGTCCAGGTGCCTGAGTTCTTCTTTTGTCCAGCCTATGAATGGTCCAAAATATCTTACTAGAGATACTGCCCAGGTTTCTATTCCTTTTATCAAGTTTCTACTAAATAACTTAATTTCTAAGAGTTTTCTTGTTCTCAGATATTCTTTTCCAATCTTCTCTTTCATTTCTCTTCATTTGATAGCAGAACTCCCAGATATTTGTATGTATCATGTTCGCCAAGTGCCCTCATCTCCTCATGGTTAGGTAGTTTCATGTCCTTCATTGTCTTGGATGTTCCTCTTTACACCTCTAGTAGTGCACGCTTTTCCATTTGGAATTCCATTTGAATATCCTGGCTGAAGATTCTGGTTGCATTTATCAGCTTTTCCAAATCCTTTTTGTTTTTTTTTCATTCTCAATTCGATTTGAATGTCCTGGCTGAAGATTCTGGTTGCATTTATCAGCTTTTCCAAATCCTTTTTGTTTTTTTTTCATTCTCAATTCGATTTGAATGTCCTGGCTGAAGATTCTGGTTGCATTTATCAGCTTTTCCAAATCCTTTTTGTTTTTTTTTCATTCTCAATTCGATTTGAATGTCCTGGCTGAAGATTCTGGTTGCATTTATCAGCTTTTCCGAATCCTTTTTGTTTTTTTTTCATTCTCAATTCGATTTGAATGTCCTGGCTGAAGATTCTGGTTGCATTTATCAGCTTTTCCAAATCCTTTTTGTTTTTTTCATTCTGAATTCGATTTGAATGTCCTAGCTGAAGATTCTGGTCGTGTTTATTAGCATTTCCAGTTCCTTTTTGTTTTTTGCCAATAGCTTCATGTCGTCCATATACATGAGGTGGTTTATTCTTTCTTCTGTGTTAGTAAACTTGTATCCTGCATCACATTTCCTGCGTATGTTGTTGAGTAGCATCATGATGATGATGAACGATAGTGATGATAGAGAATCTTCTTGGAAGATGCCTCTGTATTTTTATCTGAGATTTTTAAAAGTTTCTTGATTAGGGTTTCCAGTCTGATTTCCCATCCAGGCTTTGTTGGTCCATTTTTCGATGAGGTTTTGTTTCTACTTTTAATTTCAGATTATTAATATGTTTACTCACTAGGAGTTCTCACACAGGCCGTCATCAGTGATTGCTCACTGATAATCACCAGTGGTGTTCCCTGGAGTCTGAGTGACAACAAGTCTCCCCAGATTTCCAGTGCTCTCCACCTCTTTCGATAACTACTACAAATGAATTTGCGTTATCACAACAGACACTTACCATTGATTTCTCGTTGGCAACGCATTATTATTATTATTATTATTATTATTATTATTTACTCACTAGGAGTTCTCACACAGGTCTTCATCAATGATTTATCACTGATATTAACCAGTAGTGTTCCCTGGAGTCTGAATGACAACAAGTCTCCCTAGATTTCCAGCACTCTCCACTTCTTTCGATAACCATTGAAAATGACTTAGCATTACAATTGATTTCTCGCTGGCAATGACCATTGGTGTTCTCTGATATTTGGGTGGCAATAAGCTCCCCTCCCCCCCAAGGTCTCAGTACTCTCCGCACTCTTCCAGTAGAGGTCTGATTAGTGCACTCTCACCTCTGTTTTTTCCATCTTCCTCGATTCTTCATGATTATTTTGTGTGCTCTCAGCTGAGGCTGATGCCTTCCTTTTAAGGGGTCAGGTGTTAGGGTTAGGGTGGGGAACAGTTTATAAGTTTTCTCGCAGTCTCAGTTCCCTTGAGCTCACGTTCCTTCCATGTTTTTCTTTTTCTATTTCTGTTGCAACTTTTACTGTGGTTGGTTAGTGTTCGTAGTTTATGTGGGTCGATTTCCACATTCGAGAATTTTCCTTAAGATATCAGCTGTTTTCATCATTGCCGCCCATTGTATAGTCTCAACTTTCCCTTTGATTTCAATTTATTTTAGTCTAGTCTTTTTCCAGATTTTTCGGGACTGTTCCTAGTGCTTCTACGATTATTGGTGTCATATTAACTTTCTTCATGTTCCATATCGTTCTCTGGCAAGTTCTGTGTATTTGCTTCATTTTTCCATCTCCTTGATCTTTACCCTGTGGTCTGCTGGGATGACAAAAGTTACAATTTATCAATTTTTTTCCTTCCTGTTAACTATTATGATGTCCGATCTCCTTGCTTGGATGACCATATCTGTTTGTACCTCCATGTCTAAAAGGATTTTGTGATTTTCGTTTCCTTGGTTTAATCTATCTTAGCTTTGATATAATTTGTTTTGATCACATTGTTTTGTGCGGCTGTTAGTAGCGATTCTGTTTCTCTGTTCAGGTGACCTTTTCGTAGCCATGTCCAGGTGTTTTGGTGATGTTCTTCTCTTGTTATTCTTATGAATCGTCCATGTAGCTGTTTCTCTTCCCACTTTTCTTTTCTCATCTTTTCATTTCTCATTTTGCTGCTACCTGTCTTGTTCATGTTGACGGTATTTCTTGCTGCAGTGAGTAGCCTTTCTCTCTTCTGGGTTTATGCATTTTTCCAATTCTTTTTTTGAGTCATCTGCAGTCTTCTATACCTACCAGTCCTATTCTTCTTCTTCTTCTTCTTCTTCTTCTTATTATTATTATTATTATTATTATTATTATTATTATTATTATTATTATTATTATTATTATTATTATTATTATTATTATCATCATCATCATCATCATCATCATCATCATCATCATTATTATCATTATTATCATTATTATTATTATTATTATTATTATCATTATTATTATTATCATCATTATTATTATTATTATTATTATTATTATCATTATTATTATTATTATTATTATTATTATTATTATTATTATTATTATTATCATTATCATTATTATTAGTAGTAGTAGTAGTATTATTAGTATTATTATTATTATTATTATTATTATTGTTGTTATTATTGTTGTTATTATTGGTGGTGGTGTTGTTGTTGTTACTACTACTACTACTACTACTACTACTACTACGTTATAAACATTTAAAAAAAGAATTTAAAACGAGCTTACTTTTTTTTTGTCGTCGGATTTAGTCATTTTCCAATATTCCTCGTAACTGCATCCCCATGAATGCAAAGTTAAACACAAGGTCGGTTTAATGTGGGGGGAGATATCCAGCTCTCCAAGAAAGGAGTATTCTGGATAGAACAAAAATAAAAATTACCTCGGGTGAGAAGGAGTTTTCCTCCTCCTGACCGAGGACAGAATAAATAACACTTCTGTTGTCATAGTACCGGATAGTAATTTTCCATTGTCAACTCCCAAATCAGTATTTTTTCGTATTTTTAATTTAATTTTTTTTACGGGTAAATACAAAAGCAAAGTAAAACATTATTCTACCATTCTTTTCGGTTGAAAACTTTTTAAGCGAAAAAAATGACAAAATAAATTTTTTCCTAAAAAAAAAAAAAAAAAAAATGGTTCCCTATCCTTTAACTAGAAAATTATAAACTTGAGTGTGTTAATATATATTGATGTTTATGTGTGCTTATCCGTGTGTAAGCTGTCGTTTACTACTA
Source organism: Sepiola atlantica (assembly GCA_963556195.1). Lineage (NCBI taxonomy): Eukaryota > Metazoa > Mollusca > Cephalopoda > Sepiida > Sepiolidae > Sepiola > Sepiola atlantica. The sequence continues at coordinate 8,374,195 of OY744537.1, read as the reverse complement.
GTAAAAATATTATTAGCAGCCACTATACACTGAACTTGTTGTAACCACATTTACACAGAAATATATTTTTTTGTTTGTCCCAAAAATAAATTTGAAACTTCACACGTGTTTTATATTTTTCCTTCACTTGATTTAAAGCTCGCATTTCATTTCTTTCCACATCATTCTATAATTAATGGATCAACGAGTTATTCACACGACCCCACTAACTTAACTGAGTTATCATCCTGGGATTTGTTTATAAAGATGGCGACTATATTTTTCCGGTCGAATTTTCATTTTGGTGTTTCACGTCTCCGATTAAACTTGCTATGACTTACTGTTTTTACTGTTGTTTTTGTACTAATACATGCTTTAAGTAAAACTAAATTGTTTAGGCGTAATACCAAATACCTATTCCCCTCTAAATAATTTGGGTGACTGAAATAGGATTTTATAACTTCATAATATATCTCGTTTACTTTCCAAATTTTTTTGTGCTACTTGTAAGAATTGAGTCCACAAGAAGTGCAGTGGAATTACTGGTAGGTTGAGAGAGGATAATCTGTTTGTGTGCAAAAAGTGTAAGACAATAGAGATGGGTGAGAACTCAGATGTGGAGAAAGTATATCTGCATGGCGAAGCTATTGAGGTTATTAAGAAGTTTTATTACATTGGAGCACATGGAGGAGTAGGTGCTAGTGTTATTGCAAGAGTTAGGAGTGGATCGAGTATTAAATACAGACTTGGATCTGAAGAATCTGGACAGTATAGGGAGATGTTTGCAGAACAGGAGACTTTGATGGTATGGCCACATTGCAAGAATGTATGAGAGTTCTTGGGTTAGTAGATGTATAACAGTTGAGGTAGCAGGTTCAGTTTTCAGGGAACAGCCAAGGAAAAACATATGAGGAAGGATGGGTTTGAGAGGAAGAGGAATAAATCAAGACCTGGCCAGAGATAGGTTAGTTTGGAAGTCAATTTCTAAAAGCTGTTTAACACATTCCAGCATTTAAAACGGGTGTTAAATCAATGATGATGGTGATGATGATGATGATGATTCCTCATTTTCAAAATTATTTTTCATTTGTTAAACTTTTACCCATTTGCCTCAATACTGTACGCTTTTTTGTGCAATCACATGTCAATATCCTGTAAATATATGGAAAAAAATTTATGATAAACAAAAATATACATATAAAACGTGGATATTTAATATTCAATTTCATATGTAGTCATAGCAATGCACAATTGCACATGGCGGAGCTCTTCTATCACAGACGCCACCATATAGAATATGTTTTTTCTTGGTTACACACGCGGGTTGGAAATAACAAGAAAAAAAGACTGTGATGAAGAGAATGGCTGCATTTGCATGCACTTATTTTCTCACGGTTTGTCAAAGACAAACGTAAGAGGGACATAATATACAAAAAGGGGTTCAATTTAACAGATATAATTCCTATGTAAAAGTCTACATCTAAAATCCTTAAACACAATTGAAACACACACGTGTTGCCAATGTTGACAAGGAGAATGCATTGGGCAGTGTAAAATAAAATACAACTTACTTTACATTGTCTGAGGAACTATTCTGTATACGAATGTTATAACCAATAAAAAAAATCGGCAGATGTCTGGGGCTCCTGTCTCCACTCCCTAGAAGCTAACTCTGATGACACAGTGTAAGCGGTGTAAAATCATATAAAAAAAAAAAACGAAAACTGGGCTAGAGATATCTGGCCAGCTTACAGTCCAAGCTGGAAAGAAAACAAGCCTTGATTTTGAATCTCGCACCACACATGTGCGAGTCTCTTTCGTACTTCAAAACTGAGTGAGTCATTCTCACTGGTTGCCAGTATAATTCTGGGGAGATACCTTAAATATGATTCGAAGAACGTTACTCTAAATATCTTGCCACAACAAAATTATTTTAGACTTTAGCGTGGGGGTTCACTTTCAACATAAATCGATCACTCGATTCTTTACCACATAGCAAAGGACAGAACGAGTAACCATTTTTTGTATTTCCAAAATAGCCGCCATTTTGGAAATACAAACAAAAATGGTTGCTCGTTCTGTCTTATGCTATGTAATCAAAGACTGGGTGGTCAATAACGTTTTCTGGTCAGAAAGTGGGTGATCGTTTTACCTTATGTTTATATAGTTAAGTGAACCCCCACTTTATATTTTATTTATTATTTAAAAATATATATTTTCCAGGTATCCCCAGGGTGTTGACGTGTAATCGGGCAAAAAAAATAATGCTATTTTACTATTGACAGCGTGGGGGCAAAGGGTAAAATTTTACGGATATTTAAAATTTTTATTTCTCAATTTCTTTTTTTAATGTTATTTTTTTTTAACACTCCCTCTTGATTTTTTTTGTTTTTTTTCCATTTTTATTACCCAGTGTCTAGTCACCTTTTTTTAAATCCCCCCCCCCCCCCCTATACACACGAACCACGTGCAGTTTTCACGTTCCCGGCAGAGTTAACTCCCCTTTACGCGAAGGGAAATAAGCTGAACTGAATTCACTTTTGATTTCTTAGAGAGAAAGACAGGGAGAAGAAGACAAACAGGGAATTTCGAACATTCGCCGGCAAACCTGGAGGCGACACACCACATAAATATCTCCCAGGAATTTTATTCTTTTTGCGACTCGTAAGTTGTTTAATCTCCGTCTGTTTATGTTTATATTTTATCAAGCAGTTTCTTTTTATTTCTTTTTAATTCATGGTTCAATACTTGCTTCTTCTATCCACTTCACTCTGATGGTTATAAGGGAGCGGAAGAAGAACCCGTAAAAAAAAATTTTTTTAAAAAAAGGAAAAAAAAAGATTTACGCGAAATTGATTTTGGGGAATTTTTTCTTTTTCTTTAAGACTGTCATGTGTAGAAAATCCTTGTTTGTGGAAGATCGAGTTATTTTTTCGTATCAAACGTAAATCGAATTCGAAATGTAAACATTTACCCTACAGTTTAAAAAATTTACATCGATATAAAACATTAAACTTTTTTTTTTTATATAAAGTTAAATTAACTAATTAAATCTAAATATTAACGAACGGCTAATATATTTTGTTGTTTAATTTCAAATATGGCAAAGAAATGGATTTTCGTCTTTTTTTTGTTTTGTTGTGCGTGTACAAAAATAGATAATTGTTATTAGAAATTAATACTTATAATCTTTAAACTTAAATATTATTATTATTTATTATTATGAAGGTCAAATCACATACCTTTGTCTTTATTCGTGACACTGGCGTCTTTTAACAGAAACACAATTACCGAATAGACACAATTGCGCAATGTGTATATTGTAGGTACGAAATACACATGTACACATAAAAATATATATATATATATTTTTTTTTTAACTAATACATTTCTCTTGTACGAGGCTCGTTGGCTAATGTCAGAGTGGAGGTTAGGGTTCTGTTCAGTCGCGGGAGACCATCCTCCCAAGCATTACTTCTTCCTATGGGAGGGTATTGATCTAATGCCGGTCGTATGAGGCGCTCCCTACCGGGGAATACCGACGGGTCCAATCACGGCAACTTTTGCAGCCATCCAGAGTTCTCCCCTTTTCATGTCTAACTTTGCAGAGGGTGGGTGGGATCAGGTAAATATACGCATATATTTATCTCTTAATAGTTAAAAAAAATTTTAAAAAGTGCTTCTACAGAATTTGAACCAAACCTAAAACTTAGGTTATGGTTAGTTTAGAGTGGAGTGAGGGTTACAAAAAACAATTTGGTTCAAATTCTATGGAAGTACAAAAAAAATGTTTTCTTTAATTAATAATACTGCTAATCTCTAATGTTAAAACTTTTTTTTTCATCTGAAGAATAATGTCATAATTAGCATTCATTACACTTCAAATGATTAATTAAGTTACAAGAACCAAGTTCACGATTGGAGTAAAAAATGTTTTTAAGATTTCTGTTCAAGCCAATTTTAACCCCATAACTGCTATGTTTTAAGATCGGTTTCTGATTGAATCGTTTTTGTGTTTCATTTTTATGTAAACATTTTAAAACTATATTTTACCAATCATGGCATTCTCGCTGTATACTGCGTATAGACAAGAGAAACCAACGTCTTCTACGAGTTGGAAGGCAAGCTTGTCACGATAACACTTTAACACAGAGATTACTGTATTGAGCACATACACACACACACACTTGCCCGGGAGTATTTTTGGTACTTATGCAGTTTACGGCCCGGGCTGAAATAATAACGTTATAATGTAGAAAACTATTCTTAACATGGGGGGGGGGGGAGGGTGATTAACTCTTTTAGCTAACAATTTAACAAAGAAAAGGTACCGTAAAAATTGAATTTAACTTGAAAATCCTATTTAAAAAATAGCTCGGTCCGTAAACTGCATAAGCACAGTATTTTTACTTTCAGTTTTGTTTTTTTACCAAATTATATTTTTAAATAGGATTTTGAAAATTAAATTTTATGATTTATACTACGATATCGTTTGACCATTAATGTTGCCAAATCACTAACTAATTTTGTTAAGGTACCTAATGTTGTAATCTTTATAAAATGATAGGATGTAAATAGCTTCCGAATGTTCAATTTTTTAATACATGAGGAAATTCGACAGTTTAAATGCGTACACATATTTTTAAATCTCATTACGGCGAAACGGAAATGAATTGTGATGGATTTAATTACGTAATTATTTTATTTAAAAAAAAAAGAAAGATTTTTAAAGTTTCGTTTTATTTTTCACTGTTGCATTTTTGCTTTCAATAAAGAATCAATTAATAGTAAATAATAATTTTAAAAAAATGTAAGTCACGTAAAGGCGAGAAACGCGCACACAGACACGTGAAGTGCTCGCACGGTTTTAATAATACGGAGGTGCCACAATTATTTAAAGAAAGAAACGAAATTAGTCCTGAAAGACCATTAGAACAGTTTCTTTTATGATTTTTGTTTATTGTGTTACGATTACTGCAAACAAATGGTCTGGGTAAAAGAGAGCGAGACAGATGTCGGGAACATTATTAACGCTGCTCATACACACGTGAAGTGCTCACACTATTGTATTAATATAGAGATGCCACATTGAAAAGAAAAAAAATTTAGTCTTTAAAGAACATATGATTTTTTTGTTTGTTACGATTGCTGCAACTTAATGGTCTATGTAAAAGAGAGACAGATGCCGGCGACGAGAGAGGGAGAATTCGGTTTTGTTTTATTTCATCGAAGCGGGTGGGATCGTGGTGACGGAAATCGAAAATTGATTGCAAAAACTCCAGAGTCGATACTAAATAGGCGTAGTAGTCGGAGTCGGCTTATCGTATTTAGTTACTTTTGTTTTTGTTTTGTTAGCAAGAAGAATGTTAATCCACTCTGCCAGTTTTTTTCAGACAATGGGTAATAATGTTGGCCTGCGCGGACAGTGTATACTGAAGCAAATGTTGCGCAATTATCATTAGCACCTCTTCTGAACCGGCATTGCTTGAGTCTAGTGAAGTCTGGAAACAATGCCGGGATAAGCGGAGAAAGACTTGAGTTTCCTCTTTTCCTAGACTAGTTGCACAACTACAGTTTGAGAGTTAGCTGGCCATGAAAAGAAACTGGAATCTTAGGAAGATCTCAATCATTCCAGTAATGATAAGAGCCACTGGACCCATGAAAAAGAATTTCAAAATCTACCTGGCGAATATACCCGGTGAACCAAGTGCGAGAGAGATCCAAACACTCTAAAAAGAACTCTCGATTGGAGTCTTTGAAATAGCGAGTATGTCCGGATCCCCATAGGATATTCCATCCCCAGCAAAAACGAACAGAAAAGAAAACTGAAGAAAGTAGAGGATATATGGATTCATATCTTACCCTAGGATATTAGTGAAAGCGACAAAACCCGAACCCAGCCGTGACCTTTGTAATGTCACAACCCAGCACACTCAGCTCACCACTACTTCTGTATATTTAACTGTCCCTACTCGGCGTTGTCCGGGAGTATTTAATTAATTTTAAATAGTATTCTGAAAGTAAAAATTCTTTCAAATTCCGTTCAAATGTCGAAGGGTCATAAATAATTCATTATTTCTGTCAACTATTGAGTAGATTAAAATGGTTGATTTGTTTACGAATAAGCCGAAATGCATTCTGGTAGATTTAATTTCGAAAGATTTTATTTAATTTTAAAAGAAAGTCATTTATTAATAGCAAAAAAATGTTTAGGTCACGTAAAGGTATGTGGTAATCATGTTGTTTCCCGACCCATGTAATTTTATCGGAAAGACGATATGTAGTAGCTCAAAATTGTATTATTTTTTTAAAAAGATTATGACATGCTGAACATATTGATGTTAAAATCAATTTAGTATTGTATATGATAGGTACGTGCAAAATCAATTTAGTATTGTATATGATAGGTATGTGCAAAATCAATTTAGTATTGTATATGATAAGTACGTGCAAAATCAATGGCCGTTCCCTAAAATGTAAAAATAGTTTGACACTCCTTTCACTTCAAAATTCAGGAAATCAACCAATTTTTATTAAATTTTCAGTATTTATTAATTAACGCTCACGTAATATAATGAAAGAATTATTTTTGTTTAAATCTTGGGAGAAAATCTTTTTTTTTTTTTTTTAAAACAAAATACACCTTTACTAAAGTTATATTTCTATGTATTAATAATAAAAAAAAAATGCATGAATTTTTAATTTTTTTTTTCTTTTATGAAGATGAAGCACTGTAGATGTTTAAAATAAAAATTGTTTTTTTTTAAATTATTTCGTATATATTACGAAAAAGGCCCGTAAATTTCGTGTTAATAAAATCACTATAACTCGAAGAAAAATTAATTTCTTGAATTAGCGATGTTATTGAATAAAGCATTGTTTAATCAATATTTTCACTATATATATATATATATATATATATATATATTGCAAAAAATATTTCGTGTGATTTTAATAAGAGTTTCTGGGAAAATATAAAATGCGATGTAATTATATTTCTCTTTCGCACATGAACGTGTCATCATCAGCGTAAGAATTTTTTTATAATCTTGAAAATAAACAAAAAATTGAAAAATTTGAGAATCAGGATCATAACGAAAAAAAGAATTGAAAAAATTGGATGATTTCTAATAACGATTGATTTGGAGAGGTATGGTAGCCTATTCTGTAATAAACAGTCGGGATTAGCTCACCAACCACCGTCCTCCAAATTCTATTTTCAGAGATTCAACAATTTCGTTAATTTCACAATTCACCGTCAGTTATTTGGAAAGATAAAACGTAAGTTTGTATTTGTTTTGTCATTTTTTTTTCATTAATAAATATTTAAAAAGTTAAACAATTATTTATTAATAAATAGAATTCAAATATGACATTTCCTTTCAAAATTGAATTCTATTTATTTATTAATTAATAAATTTTAATGTTATGACTTTTTTCAATAAATATTGTCAGTGTAGTCATTGACTTTAATTTACTTTTTCACACTTAAAATTAAAAAAAATACTGTTTTAGCTTTATTTTAAAAGAATTAATGTAATTGTTCAAGATTTTAATCAATCATCATGCAAAAATAATTAATAAAATTGATGCAGTTCGTAACGTAAAAATAAAAAAATAAAACTATTATGGCAGTTCGAGCCTTCCATACTTAGAGATTTTGTAGCCATATTTTCTGTTTACAATTACGACACTGCCAAAACATGTCCGGAACCTAACTTTCACTTTTTTTTTTTTTTGATAATTAAGCAATTTTTAGTAAAAAAAAAAAAAAAAAGGTACATTCTTTTGTAATTCACTCTCTTAAGACTTTAATTTAATAATTATTTTTGAAACAGTTCCAGAAAACTGATATTTACCTTTCCAGCGAATTTTAAACATGTTTTATTGAATCTGCAGTTTTAACTGATTTTTCGCTTTTTTGATAACATTTTCCGTTCTAATTTTTTTTAATACGTAAATGTACATTTGTTTCCTTTTAGATATTAACTTAATGTTTTTATCATTCAAACACAATCAAAAGTTAAACGAAAACTACTTTAAAAAAAAAGAAAAGGCACTTTTAAGAACTATAGTCACTACAAGCGACAACCATTTTTTGCGCGTACCTAGTATATGAAATAGGGGAAAAACATGTTTTAAATTAGAAAACACAGTTCTTCCTGGCAAAATGCATTATGGACATTCTCTAAGCTAATTAATCTAAAAAGTTGGAACGAAGAATGGTTAACACAAAACGAAAAGTAAATTTATTTTAGTGAGTTATATAATAATTTATTTAAAACAATTAAAATATAAAAAATTTGGTGCTTATCCAGATGAAGGGAAACATTCGAAAAACAAACAAACTGAGGAATATCTGTTTGATGTACGTATCTGTCATGGGCTAAATATATCCTATACCCAAAATTATGAAAATTAATCGAGTATGTTTTATTTTATAAATAAAAATTAAATTTTACCGCTAAACGAACGAATGAATGTATGCGCTTTGGCCATGCCTTTGTCTCCACACCGCTAGAAATGATGCCCAAATCAACCCTGTATGCAATAGTTAGGGTTATCTCCCTTAAATATGTCGTAATGGCGTTTGTATTTTCTCGTCATTCGTTTATCGGTAAAAAGTTAATTTTTATTCATAGAATAAAGACTACTTGATTAATTTATGTGATTTTGGTATAGGATATATTAAGCCCGTGACAGGTACGTACATAAAACAGATATTCCTCGTTTTTTTTTATTCATTTTTTTTTTTCTTAAATTTTTTTCGAATGTCTCCCTTCATCTGGATAAGCACCCAAATTTGTTTCACAACATAATTCTTTTGTTTTCACAACAACCAACTTCTATTCGCTCTGTCTTAATCATTCTTCGTTACAATTTTTTGATCAACTAGCTTAAAGAACGTCCATTATGCATTTTGCCAGAAAAAACTGTATGCTAATTCAAAATGTGTTTTTCCCCCTATTTCATACTTAATACTAAATTGATTTTAACGTAAATACGTTCAGCATGTCATAATCTTTAAAAAATATACAATTTTTTAGCTACTGCATATCGTCTTTCCGATAAAATTACATGGGTCAAGAAACGACGTAATTACCAGGCATGTATATTTATTAAAATGGCTGACTCGTTTCCAAATAAACTGACATGCATATTGGTGGATTTTGCAATTAAATAATTGTTTTAAATAATATTTTTAAAATTAATTTTATTTTTTCTTACTGCTTTTTTTATTTCAATCATCATCATATTCGGTTTAATGTCTGTTGTACATTATGACATGTGTTGGATCACTTTTAAAAATTGACTTCCAAAATAACCTATCTCTAGCCAGGTTTTTATTTATCCTTCTTTCTATCAAATCCATCCTTATCACTTCCTCTCACGTTTTCCTTGGCCTTTTCCTGTGAACCAAATCTGCTACCATAACTTTTCTACATCTACAAACTCAAGAACTCATCCATTCTTTCAATGTGGCCATACCATCGAAGTCTCCTGTTCTGCACACATCTCTCTATACTGTTCAAATTTAATCTTCCTCTTAGGTCATCAGATCTAAGCCTGTCCTTAAGACCTACATTACACATCCATTGTATCATTCTCATATCATTTCTCTCCATGCAACGCATATCCTCAACTCTCACTAGCCAGGTTTCACTTCCATACATCATCACACTACATACACATGCCTGATAGACTCTTCTGATTAATAATAGCAAAAGTTCCCTAAACTTATTCCATCCACTTCAAATTCAAAAAATATTCGATTAATTTTAATAGTAAAAAAAAAAAAATACAGGTTTCGTAACACAGGATTGAACCAGGGACTTTTAGTTCTAATTGAGCTATTTAAACTGTTGATAGTAAAAGTATACTATGAATATTTTGATGGAAGAAGTTTTGTTTAATATATTCATTGTTTTAAGTAAGTGTTTTTTAATTGTTACTCAGACAATTTGCAAAATACACTTTATTTAAAAAGTAACCGTTGGAATTGTTTCACTCAGTGTTTGGTATTTGTCACGGTTTTTGATTAAATCGATCAAGGGTTTCAAACGATATTTTTAAGTCCTGAAATAAACTTACGTTTCATGTTGATTTTTCTTGCGGCAACTATATTGTTCTTATCAAGATGTCCACGCATGCGCGCGCGGCAGCTTGCGACTTAAAAAAAAAGCAACTGTCAAGCACTTGATTTTGAAGAACTTGATTTTGATATAACAAACAGTTTCTACAGTTGTGTTTGAATTGGGACCAACTTGATTTTCAACAAGGTGCAATCTATTTCTAAATTGCAACGAAAAGGTGAATTGATTTCTTTTCTTTGCGGTCACATTTCAAAGATAAATGAATTTGTATCAAAATTACCAAAATCTTAATGTTTGTTTATCGTTATAAATGAAAAATATTTTTTCATGTTTACAACAAATTTATCAATGAAATGTTTATTTCAAATTAATGTATCGAGTATTTCAAGTTACGAACTTTGCAAAATGATAGCGAGTCGGCTACGCAAGCTAGTACTAAATAAATTATCCTGAGTGGTGGTCATAGTACATGTTAGTGAAAGAGTAAAAACTCTGCCACTATCTAAAATATCGATCCAGACTAGAAAGTCAAATCGATTAATGTGATTGAAAATGATTTTTTTTTTTCATGACACAAACCAGTTTAGGACAAAAATGATAAAACAGTTTGTTTTATGTTGCTTTTGTTAAGTTATGCTGGTCATTTAAATAGGGGAACATCTCACTTTACTTTATATATAAGATATTAGCATTCCCTGTTGATTTCTTAAATTTTATTACAGGTTATTGTCATGTAATCACATTAGTTATAAAGAGCTTAGTAAATGGAGTTCAAAACTGTTTGAATTATGCAAATATTCCTAGTATTTCAAAAGTTATAAAAATTTAAAGCTTAAAATTGACGTCAAAGACAAACCTCCTTTCCTTCAATAACTTTAAGAAACCTCTTCAACCACCGATTGCCATGGCAAATAACACCCTACCTGAGAGTCCAACATTCAAACTCTTTGAGGAAAATGAAATAGATCGTAATAAGTTCTGATAAGATAATAATTAGATATTATATCCTATATTATTATTCTTTTTTTTTATACATATTTTATATATATATATATATATATATATATATATTATAATGGTGTTCTAATCTACTATTTGTAATTATTGATTCCCATATTGTATATAGAGTGCTATTGAGCTTTCTTGACATTTCGTTTTGTTTATTCTCAATTTTGTATTGTCTCTTCCTCCCAATATTAGGTCAATTGTGTATCCGATATTAACTCTTTCTGTGGCGAAAAAATCATAATGACAAGAACACTTTCAATCAAATTTGCTGTGCTGCATTTCATCCTCCCTAATAAATTATTTTTGAAAACATTCGTTACGATCTAATCACCCAACCCTAACTGGCAGTCATTAGTGGTTTAAGACTATTTTGTTAGCTGCTCTAAAACATTAGAATGACCCGGAAATGGTGGTGTCATTTTACGTTAAACTTGTATAAGAAACCGATCATTCATTCCAAATTTAAAAAATATTTGTTTTCTTTTTTTTCCACCAAGTTTTTCGGGGTGTTCGCACGTTAATCTATAAAAAAAAACAACAAATGTACCCCAAAAACATCTTTACCAGTTAGTCTTATTCTTACAGTAAAATAAAAATAATATAACACCTTAAGAATAGGTTAAACAAAAACCCAAATTAATCGAAACAAAATTGTTCCAGTCAAAATAGTTGAAAAGTATAGCTCCCCGAGTTCAAAAAGATGCACCGGAAAGTCGGAGGTTACATCGGACGAAACGTGGAAATAACAACTAAGATGAGAATAGTAGTTCAAAATAATACAAATTATCGATCCGCATCTAAAAAAATTCCGAAACATAAAACTAAATGTTACGGTTTTGTTGTTAAATTAAGAATAATCGAATTTTGTTTATAACTGTAACTGAAAAGGTTTTAAAATGTTGCATCTTTTTTTTTGTTTGGGTCAAACTATGACGGACATTTTTTTTTTTTTTTAAGTTTTAGGTTAGGAATATGTAATCAATGAAATCGATTGGCATTTCAATTTTTTTCTGGCAAAGAACACACTGATAATTTTTGAAGATGGCTGACTAATGAGAATCGAATATCGATTTGTTAGGTGCATTGCTATTTAGGTCTAACTTGGAAAATCTGAGGGACTTAATTTTATACATTAGAAGATATATATATTTAATGCTGAATTAATAAACACATCGTGACAGCTTCATATCTATATACTACAATGATCTCTTATATGAAGAGGAAGACATGACTAAAATGCCGGCTTTGTTAGGTTTTCATGACATCATCATCACTACCCCCACTCCCACCTCACTCAGGATGCTTTTTTTCTTTTCTCTCTCTCTTTTTTTTTATTTCAATGTCAATGACCTTTAAAATTCCTTTTTTTTTTTTTTTTATCTTTAATTTATCCGGCATTGCAAAGGGCTTGAAGAAAAATAATTAAAAACAGTCAGGCTTACAATTTTTTTAAAATGGGATTATTTAAAATTCGTTTTAGTTTTCCCTTATTCTATTTTTGATTTCAATAAATATTCGATTAGTAGTAAATGATAATAAAAAAAATAATTTATTATGTATTCATCAAAGTTATGTATTGGTGCGAAACATGCACACACACTCATGACATATTCTATATAATAAAAGTGAACGTACGTCTGTCCGACTCGATTCAATAATCATGTATGTAAATTTATTGTTGTGACCAAAAAAGGGAGGCTTAATCTTAAAAATAACTATTTATAATAATAATAATTATTTATAATAATAAGAAGAAGAAGAATTAAAAATTAAAAAAAAAAAATTCTTTCACTTTTAATAGACACCATAAAATATTCCCTTAATACTAAAATAGGAATTAATCTACAGGCACACAGATGCCTTATTTATAGATTTGTGAGAGAGTGGATTATTTTTTTTTAAGTAAAACTTATCTTGCATATTTTTTTATTTTTTTTGTAAGTTTTACCACGGATTAGTTGTTTCAGGATTTACCTCGCGTTTGACAACAGTAAGAAATCAATTGTTATTGATAAAAAATAAATTACTTACTATTTCCACCGGGTAACGCTGGGTAGCCCTGCTAGTTGTCTAATAATTGTATTAATGCAAAGATGATACTTTCAGTGTAAATTAAATTATCATTAACAGTCGATGACCTTTTTGTAAAAAAAAAAAAAAAAAAAATCCTTAATCTTTAAAAATACTTCCAATCTAAATTTTCATTTCCTCCTGAGACAGTCGACAGACACTCCTGCATTTTTTTTATTTTTTATTTTTTTTTTGCATTACATTAGTAATTTTAGAACCTTTTACCAAAAAGAAAAAAAAACCAGAAATACTCAAATTTCTTCGGTTTCAAGAGTGTGTGGGGTGGGGGTGGTGAATAAGTGCGATGCATTTTGTATGTCGTTAGTCATATGTTGGTAAGGGAGATCAGAGGGCCGAGATTCTTAGAACCTCATTCGTATCTTAAGTGAAGAAAACGTCTTTGAAAGATAACAAAATAAAGAATCTGTATTAATAATATTATAACACAACCTCTTCTCTGTATGCAGCATTTATTACCATTTTCTTTCTTTTAATTTATTTACTATTATTCGATTATTTATTGAAATCAAAAAATGCAATAGAGTAAAGTACCAAAAAATAACTTTTGCAAAATCCTATTTAAAAAAAAAATCAAATCCATCAGAATGCATTTCATTTTTTTCGTATACAGGACAGCAATTTTAATCTTTTGTTAATAGTAAAAAAAAAAAATTTAAAAAAATTGAATTACTTTGCAACCCTCTGAATTTTGAAAGAAATTTAGAAGCATTTTAACTATTGTTAGGACAATTAATCGAGAATCAGAAAAATTTTAGCCTTTTCAATTCCATAAACGATTCTTTTAATTTTTTTTTTCTTTGACAATAAAATATGAAACAAACACAATGTATTTATTTATTAGAATATTGTTTATTTACAACATAAGATTAAGGGTCACAGGACCGAAGGTTAGGAATCCCATTCCCAAATTTAACATTGAGTCTAATTTAATTTTTTATTTTATTTTATTTTTTTTTTTTAGTGGTAAATTATGACAAACAAAGTAAATATTCTAGAGTTAACTTGCCTATTCCTATATCATACCTTTTGAAATGTTCAAATTTCTTTTCGCACCGATTTGCTAAACGTCTATATGACGTCTCAGAGAGTTCACAGTTGAGTATTAAAACTGTGAACAAGTTTTTCATTTTTATGGTGCTGCCCTGGCCGTTGTCTGATCACCACATCTGATCCTCTGAAATAATTAATGTTTTTTTTTTTTTCGGTTTGAAATTCTTTAAACCGAATGCTTATTTCCCTTTGAAATTAAATAAATTTTAAATTTATGGAGACTTTGAAAATGCATGACTGCTAAACTATCTTTAAAATAGTTATTTTCACATCATGAAAAGATGACACAAGTGAAAAATAGAGATGAAAATCTCACAATGAGTTTATGAAAATCTTGGATACAATACATTAAGTGAAAACATTTAAAAGTTAGTAAAATTAAAAATAAAAATTATATCTATATTTAAAAGTACCCCCTCTCCCTAAAAAATATATTTTTTTTTTTTAGGCGATTACGTGTGAACACACTGAAAAAAAAAACAATTATTTTAGAAGTTAGAGTTGAGCGTTGTGCATATAAATTTAACATAAAATGATCCCCCATTTCCGGGTCATTCTAACTTTTTAGGGCATGTAACTACATTTTTTACCACTAACCTTATGTCCGACCGGACTTAGGGTTAGTAGTAGGAAGGAGGCGTGTTTTTTATAACGTTTGATCAGAAACAATAACATGGCCAAGATTTAAAACAAACAAAATCGGTTACATGTCCTTAAAATGCTGTCTGGTCCGAAAGTGGTGGTCATTTTATGTTAAATTTATATGCGAAACTGATTTTTTTTTTTTTAAATTTATTTTTACCACAAAGTTTTTCAGGCTGTTTACATGTAATCGCCCCAAAAATGGAGAATCGCATTTTTTCTTTTTGGGTGAATTAGCATAAGGTGCAGGACTCTAATAATTCTTTATTTTCTTTCACAACAAAAAGTTATTGTGAATTGGCAGAAAAAAAACAGAAGAAAACAAGCAGCGATAATTTCATAATAATGCAGCATTTACAAAGTACCAGAAAATATTAAATCTAAAACGATTTTTTTTTTTCCGTTGGCGGGATTTTGTCAGTGTTTGAATTATTTTGATGGGCTTTTGTTCGGTCACGGTTAAATCACCCTCCTCTAAATAATGAGATTCTACTTTGTTTTGTGGACACCCTGAAAACAAACAAACAAACAAACAAACAATTATTTAAGAATTTAGAGTAGGGATAAGTTTCACATATAAATTTAATGTAAAATGAGTTCCCATTTCCGAGACTTTCTAGTGTTTTAAAGCAGTTAACCAAAAAATTTTATTTTTCTCTGAGAGATCAATTCTGTGCGTTTGTTTTTTTTTTGGGGAGGGGTACTTTTCTAAACAATTATGCATGGTTTTATTACCTTGCCAGTCGGACTTAGGGTTGGTTAGTGGTAAAACATTTTAATGAGCATCCCTAAAAAGTTAGGATGGCCCGGAAATGGTGAACATTTTACGTTAAATTTATATACAAAACTGATCTCCCACTCTACATTCTAAAATATTGTTGTTTTTTTTTTTCTTTCCACTAAGTTTTTCAAGGTGTTCACACATAATCACCTAAGAAAAAAAAGAAGTAGAATCTTATTTTTGGGGGTGATTTAACTGAGAATGTTAATCTACAGATTTGCCATTATTATTGGTAGTAGTATTACTATTATTATCTATATCTTGTTTTTATTTTTACAGTAAAACAAATCAATCTACTACATATCTGTTATATTGACAGTCGCAATAACCGACCAAATCTTTATAATTAGGATAAAAACACAGACATTCTTTGATAGAAGGAAGGCACAGAATAGTTAAGAAAGCCCCCCTGCCTCATGTTAAGAATGGTTTTCTAAATAGTAACATTATTATTTAGAAACTCATTCTTAACATGGAGAGGGGTTTGTTAACTATTCTGTTCCTGCACCGTTTTCTTATTTTTCATACTAATTGTCGACTATTTTCAATTGTTTATGAAAAAATTAAAATAGCATTTTGTCGACTAACGACGAACTAATACAAATCGACTTTGTTTTAAAAGAGAAACACATCTTTAGTTTTCTCATAATTTTCAATGATGGAAAACATTTGAGAAAAAATATTTAGAAAGATCTTGTGTAATGTGTAAATTTTACGTTTGCAAAAATATATGCCGACATTATGTGTTTAAAAAAAAATTTTTTTTACAGTAATTTGAAAATTAAAAAAGCAACTAATTTCTAATTAAATATTGAGAAATTTAAAAGAATCGGAACCGGGAAAATTTTGGAATTGTCTCGTCACTAATTTAGACTGTCAAATTAAAACTGAAATAAAAGACTCCCGGGCAACATCGGGTTGGGAACAGCTAGTTTAAAATAACGGTCAGATATCGAAAGAAATGTCAGCAACTAAATTTTTTAGTTTTTAAAGCTAAAAGTAACCAGATTTTTTTTCAAAAATCTGAGAATGTCACTTTCTAACCTGACCAAAGTTACAACTTCATGCAAAATTTCAGAGAAATTCAATGGATGGTTGCGGAGAAAAATCTAGACGGACGGACGGACATGCCTCAAAACATAAGTCCCCCGATTTTATAAATCGGGGGACCAATAAAAGCAATAATTATTAGATCAAACCAGCCTAAACGTTGGGTTAAATCCTATTACCCGTTGAAAAAAAACGTGCAAAAATGACATGGCAGTGCAACACTTTCACTGTTCAATGTAGTATCATTTTAACAGCTTACACATTGAATCTTCGTGATATGATTCATAGCACATTAGATATCAAGCTAGATTTTTCTTTTGATAGTAAAACAATAAAAATACCCTCCTGTAAAAACAGATGGAAACACAATTTGAAAATAGGACAAAACATTTATTTAGTATTTCATTCACTAAAGTTTTCAACTTGGATTTTTTTGTGAAATATAACTTAAAATCCTATATTGACGAGTGGCCCTTCTTTAAGACGGGGCCATCTTCATATGCATAAACAATCTTACACACACCAAATTTGAAAAAAAATACCTACTTTTTTTTTTTTTCCACATAAAAAATAAATTGCCCGTCACCAAAGTAGTATCCTGAAAAAAAAAATTATTAATAGGGGTGGGACATAATGGGTGAAAATTTCAGATTCATGCAAGTAGTATTTTTTGTGTTCATTTATACATAATTAAAACTAAACAATCAAACATTTTGAAAATTTTGCAAAATTCAGAAGGTGCAGGCCAAAAATAGCCGCTAGGGCTCCACGGGACTCAAAATCCATCATTTTTCGGTGAAAAAGTGGTTTCATGTGACATTGCAGGTCCTAAAACATCATCAAAAGCTATGAATGGATATAGATGGTTAAATCTGATATAGTAATGTAATTTAGGACCATTTTCAGGCTGTAAAAGGGTTTTCATGAATGTAGAATAGCCAAAAACTAATGAAAAATAGCCAAAATTATAATAGCCTGCACCTTCTGAATTTTGCAAAAAATTTCAAAATGTATAATTGTTTAGTGTTATTTATCTATAAATGTACAAAAAAAAATACTACTCGCATGAATCTGAAATTTTCCCCCATTACGTCCCACCCCTATTATTAATGACACAAGAGAAAGAATTGTACATTTATAAAGAGAAAAATGTTCAATTTTCTTTTTATAGAAAATTAAGATTTAACATATGTGTAGAATTTCAGCATCATTAGTCAAGGCAACCCAGAGAACCAGAAAGTTCAATCATGAAATCATGTTATCTGTGTGTACGTACGTACGTGCCAGCTGATTTTTGGCAAAGATAGAGGTTCTAGGGTCTAGTTGATGGCATTTTAATTTCAGTTTACCATATACCTTGATTAGTCAAACTACCGACTATATCAGTTATGAGAAGGCACTGTATTAAGGCATAGCCTTTACAAAAGTAGTGACATTCCATGAAAAATGCCAGTATACTGAAATCATATGCCCTTAATAGGGTTAAGATGAAAATTCATATACACTAAATGTACGAAAGCAAAGAAATTCCCAAATGTTTACATTTTTATTGTCATTAAGGGTATGCGAGCACAACAGGGCTATGTATTTTACTGGTAGGAATTTTTCTTCAGGGCACCTCACACACTTCATCCACTCATGCATAGAGATTTATACTGTAGTGATGTGATAATGAAATGGTTTGGTTGATATGTAGTCATACCCTTAATGACAATAAAAGTGTAAAAATTTGGGAATTTCCTTTCTTTTGTACATTTAGTGTATATGAATTTTCATCTTAACCCTATTAAGGGCATATGATTTCAGTATGCTGGCATTTTTTATGGAATGGAACCAGAGTTAGAAAAAAAAAACATAATTTTCACTAGGAAAACAGTTATATTCATTCAAAAACCAGGTGCTTATACAGATCAGGCTCCATTGCGGACAGTATTGGTTTAGTAAAATCTGGCAACGGATTAAGACAACAGCTGAAAAGCAAGCACACAATGAACCCATGTTTCTAAAACAGAAAACGTAAAAAGAAAACAAAAAAATCACTGATTTATTTACATTATTGCGTTGTATTTTGTTGCTACTAATAATTACAAAATTATTTTAATTCGGTCAAACGTGTGTCGTGATTACTTTTTTCAAAAGTGGTCAAATCTAGTCACATAGTTTTCCCATCACAGGTCTGTCATTTACATGCATCATTTGTGCATGTTTATGATAATGCATTGCGGAAGAAATGTGATGTAAAAGAAAAGAAAAAAACTTTTCCACTTGAACCGAAATGAGTGCAACGTGCTTCGCATGCAAATATTCTTGAAAGAAAAAAAGGTGGCTGTTTTATTTTAAATTTATATTAAAAAAAAAAAAAAAAAAAAAAAAAAGTGGCTGTTTTATTTAAAATTTATATTAAAAAAAAAACAAAAAAAAAAAAAAAAAAGGTGCCTGCTTTATTTAAAATTTATATTAAAAAAAAAACAAAAAAAAAAGAACAAACGATTTTGGGTCCAGTGTGATTGTAATGAGACTGTCTGGTGTATGCAGATTTGGGCTCTTTCTGAGTGTGCATATAACAAAGGGTGTTTTTTGTTTTCCTCATTGAACTCTGCGGACTGAATGCAATTAGTGCGACGGTATAGTTTTTTGAAAGTGACGATTAAAATAACCAAGAGTGGTCAAGTATCCAGATTGAAGAGTTCTAGTGAGAGACGTGTATTAGAGGCTACGAAAAAGAGGTGAAGAGACATGCAACGTAAGTGAAAATATACGCAAAAAGTAAAGACAACTACATATATGTATACTGTATCAGGGATTGATTTAGGCTTCAAGAAGGACAAGCATAAATTGCTTCTTGTACCCCTAACAATGAAAGCAATGATCCAGCGTAAAGGCATTTATTTATTTTTTTTTTACAAAATATTTGCTTAAAAAAAAATGGTAAAAAACATTAGCATCAATTTTTTTTATTAACCAATAATTAGATTTTTGAAAAAAACATTAGCATCAATTTTTTTTATTAACCAATAATAATTAGATTTTTGAAAAAACATTAGCATCAATTTTTTTTATTAACCAATAATAATTAGATTTTTGAAAAAACATTAGCATCAATTTTTTTTATTAACCAATAATAATTAGATTTTTGAAAAAACATTAGCATCAATTTTTTTTATTAACCAATAATTAGATTTTTGAAAAAACATTAGCATCAATTTTTTTTATTAACCAATAATAATTAGATTTTTGAAAAAACATTAGCATCAATTTTTTTTATTAACCAATAATAATTAGATTTTTGAAAAAACATTAGCATCAATTTTTTTATTAACCAATAATAATTAGATTTTTGAAAAAACATTAGCATCAATTTTTTTTATTAACCAATAATAATTAGATTTTTGAAAAAACATTAGCATCAATTTTTTTTATTAACCAATTAGATTTTTGAAAAAACATTAGCATCAATTTTTTTTATTAACCAATAATTAGATTTTTGAAAAAACATTAGCATCAATTTTTTTTATTAACCAATAATAATTAGATTTTTGAAAAAACATTAGCATCAATTTTTTTTATTAACCAATAATAATTAGATTTTTGAAAAAACATTAGCATCAATTTTTTTTATTAACCAATAATAATTAGATTTTTGAAAAAACATTAGCATCAATTTTTTTTATTAACCAATTAGATTTTTGAAAAAACATTAGCATCAATTTTTTTATTAACCAATAATTAGATTTTTGAAAAAACATTAGCATCAATTTTTTTTATTAACCAATAATTAGATTTTTGAAAAAACATTAGCATCAATTTTTTTTATTAACCAATAATAATTTGATTTTTGAAAAAACATTAGCATCAATTTTTTTTATTAACCAATAATAATTAGATTTTTGAAAAAACATTAGCATCAATTTTTTTTATTAACCAATAATAATTAGATTTTTGAAAAAACATTAGCATCAATTTTTTTATTAACCAATTAGATTTTTGAAAAAACATTAGCATCAATTTTTTTTATTAACCAATAATTAGATTTTTGAAAAAACATTAGCATCAATTTTTTTTATTAACCAATAATAATTAGATTTTTGAAAAAACATTAGCATCAATTTTTTTTATTAACCAATAATAATTAGATTTTTGAAAAAACATTAGCATCAATTTTTTTTATTAACCAATAATAATTAGATTTTTGAAAAAACATTAGCATCAATTTTTTTTATTAACCAATAATAATTAGATTTTTGAAAAAAACATTAGCATCAATTTTTTTTATTAACCAATAATAATTAGATTTTTGATAATTTTTTACAATGTTGATAATTCCCAAAGTATTCTTATGACACAAATTTTGATATTTTATCATTTGAGTCCTTTTTTTTTTCTTTTTTTTTAGTTGACCAATTTTCATCATCTCCAATTCCTAAAGCGATGAATTAGCTCTGATTCCTTGGTAACAAGAGTATTTATCTATTAGTATTTAGTTGCAAATTCGAAATAAATTTTGTACAAGTTTATAGAAAAACCTTTATCATTTTGATCCAGTCGCTTACCTTTAGTTTTCATTGGTCAAACGGCTTAAAAAGTCAAAAGTTCAAGATGTCGCGAGCCGATGAAACAATTGTTTATAATGTGACAAAAATGTCTCGCATTTCTATAAAATATAAACAGTGAATGAAGCAGTTATTGCTGAACGATCTGTGAAATTTAACTTAAGAAAAACCAACACTAACTTTGCCCTTTGAAATTCAAGTTGATTTATCAAATAGCAACCAGTTATTGTTTTTCAAGAACAACATTCAAACGATTGTTGATATATAATATACTAGCAGGGATACCCGGTGTTGCACGGGAGCATGCATCACAAAAGAGAAGAGTTTTTGTTTTTGTAACATGTGTGTGTAACATGTTTCTTCTCTACACATCCTCAGTCACAATACCTTTTGAACATACATCCCCCCCTCTCTCTTACTGACAACTGGTTCAAAAAAAAAAGAAAAAGAAAAAGAAAATAATTATCAGCAGCTGACTGTTTGATCTAGTTCCAATGTTTTTGGATCAGTAAGAATAAAAGAAAATAATTTTTTTCTGACATCCTTCCCCCCTCATCGCTCTATGCATTAATTTGGTCCCTAGTGACTTTAAAGGAATAAATATGACAGTATTTAAAAGAAATTATTTTACCATAATCATCTCTGAGTTTTACTCAATTAGATGAGGTAAACTTTGTAAGTGTATCTTGTGTGGTTTCTAACTTTTTAGTCAACACGCACACACATGCAGACTCTATATGTGAGGAATAAAACAACCCTAACACTCCAAAACAAAAATTTTTTTACAGCTATATCTGTTTATGCACCACAGTGTGATTTTAATGGAGATGCGAAAGAGTTTTATGACAGGCTTATTGCAATAACTAGCAAGGTTGATGGGAAAGAAGTACTTGCCATGGCAGGAGATTTGAATGGTCATGTTAGAAAGACCCCTGGTAATTTTGAAGGTGTGCACAGAGGAAATGGATATGCTGATAGGAATGCAGAACGAGAAAGAATTTTAGAATTTCGTCTCGCAATGGATATGTTGATTACAGACACGCTTTTTAGGGAAAAAAACCCCATCTTGTTGCGTATTAATCTGGTACATCAAAGACTCAAGTAGATTATCTGTTGGTGAGGAAAAAGGACAGAAAACTCTTGAGCGACGTGAAAGTAATACCTGGTGAAGAAATTGTGACACGGCACTAACTGGTTATTTGCAATTTTATGTTAAAGAAAGCTCATGAGGTAAAGAGAAAATTTAATCCCAGGCGAAAGGTGTGGAGGTTGAATGAAGAATACATGAAACGCGAGTTCAGTGACTGAGTGATGGAGATATCAGCTACCAGATCTACTACAGGAAGTTTGGAAGATTAGAAAAAGCTGAAAGATACACTGTTGGACTTATGGATGAATGAAAAGGCCCCAACGGCATAGGGTGATATAGTGGTGGAATAAGGAATTTGAGAGGTGTATGAAAGAAAAGCGGGAACGAGGGAGTCAGTGGGTAAAAGGTTTAGTGAATAAGGATATTATCTAATGGCAAAGAGGGAAGCAAGAAGAGCAATATACAAAGCCAAGAAGGAGGCTGAGCAAGGAAGATTTCCATATATATATATGATAGATGTCTTAAAGACAAGCTTAGTTCTGATAACCTGAGAGAAAGATTAAATCTGGACAGTATAGGTCGATGTGGTCAAAACAGGATACTTTGATGGTATGGCCACGTTGAAAGAATGGATAAGAGTTCTTGGGTTAGTAGCTGTAGAATAGTTGAGGTAGCAGGGCCAGTTTATAGAAGAAGACCCAGGAAAACATGGAAGGAAGTGATAAGTATGGACTTGAGAGAAGGAGGGATAAATATAAACCTGCCCAGAGATTGGTTAGTTTGAAAGTAAATTTTTACAAACCATCCAAGACATGCCGACATGTAAAACGGATGTTAAACGAAATATGATATGATGTCCACACATTTCTGTAAGAGGCCGCTTCATTTGAAATATTATTTTCATTGTTAGACGTCCAGATTGAATGGACACATCTCATGAATATTCATTATTGTTTAAGTTTCTGTCTGCTCTAATTTTCTGAATCCATGGAAAAAAAAATATTTTGAAATGCAATATTTCAGAAATAAATATAGGTTTGACTTTTTAGCTGTATTCTTTGCCTTCTCTATTTGGGGGAAAAAAACCCAACTCATGACGGAATTTTAGATTAATTTGATATCTTTGCAATCTTTAAAAGAAAAATTAATTTTTTGGACTTGAGAACATATATTCAATGTATTTATTTGTAAGCATTTTTTTTTCTTTGAGGTGAAATCAAATAAATTTACAGACTTTATAAGTGGTTTTTCTTTTCTATTTAATTTCATGCCCTGGGGAGAAGAAGAAAAAAAAGCTGAACATTCTTTTAGATTCAGATTAATTGCCTTAGTATTTTCAAGCTACAATACATTTAATGGAAGTCTATTCGTTCTTTTTACCACCATAAACCATCCAATTCAGATGCATCTTGGAAAATATTTGAGTTTTTTTAAATACTTCTTTCTTTGGGAGTATGGTATGGTTTCGGTGGCACCCCCATAAATGATAAAGTTTACAAAAAAAAACAATGTGTCCATGTTACTCACCAGGTTGTTGAGAATATATATTCCAAAATTCTTAATGATCGGTTCATTATAGTGTACAACAAAATATATTACTTAACTTTATATACGTGTATTCCCAAATTGTTAAAATTTACCAAAAAAATGTGCTCATGTTACTCAAAATTCATAATGATCCGTTAATTAGTTTAGATTATCCTGTACATAGAAATATATATATATATATAGTACACGTGTTTGTACTAGAACTTTTTCATCCCAAATGCTACACAATTATGCATTATGTAGAAACTATGCATAAATAGAATTATGTATAATAATTAAACAAGCCGCACATGCGTGGTCCCCCTCTGTATGTGACTCGATGTGGCGAGTGTAAAATGCAATAAATTTGGGCAATTTGGGGCATTTTTGACCTCCTTTGAACCCCTGGGGGCGCGAACCAGAATTTTTCTAAGGTCAAGGATGCTCATTTCATATCCAGAACAATTGCCTCTACATTTTGGTCAAGTTTCAGAAAAATTGAATGGATGGATCAAACGTTATGGGAGAAAAGGGTCATTTTTTGCCATTTTGGGGGCTTTTGACCCCCTGGGGGGGCTAACCAGATTTTTTTTTCAAAAATCGGAGAATGTCACTTTCTAACCTGACCAAAGTTACAACTTCATGCAAAATTTCAGAGAAATTCAATGGATGGTTGCGGAGAAAAATCCGGACGGACGGACATGCGTCAAAAAAATCGGGGGACCAATGAAACCAATAAGAAAACAGAAAAAAAAACGAATAGTGAATTAATGAGAGTTCGTTTTTTAAAGGAATATGCAAAGTAGTTACCCTTTTTGTAAGTCACTCGCATATCCAAGACTGAGTAAATTAGGAAGCTATCATTACTTTTTAAATAGAAAAGTGGGCTTTTAATATCAATGTCAGTGCAACAAATAACTCGACTTATGCGACCGCATAGATTGGAACGTTTCAAATCCTACAACCAATGGAACAGTTATATATATATAGCCACACTGATTATTCCTGGTGAAGATGAAACATGTGAATATTATATTTATTAAAAATAATAATTATTTAAACTCTAAGTAGCGAACACTCTGGAGGTAAATATGGAAAAGTATTAAAAATAGTATTTATATGTATATACTATGTCAGCCTCGGGAGATTTGAGGCAAGGCAATTAGAGTACTCCCTCTTGAAAGTGCTTTGCAGAAGCAGTCAGTGTTGAACGTGTGGTTTATGTGGCAGTCTGTCTGTCAAGAACTGGTCTAGTGAGTCACATGAGATCCCCTGGCGTAACCAACTACACAAGTGTCCAGCAGGAGTAAAATATAGCCACGTACAAATGGAAGCGAATGGTTTTGCATGTCAGATCTGCAGCAAGGCTTGTAAAAATAAATTGAAGCTGCTGAGCCATCTGCGTGCCCACAACCCCGGACATTGCAATCTTGTAAGGATGGCATCTGTAAAAAGGTGGCGATCACTGTGTGTGTGTGTATGGCTGGGTGTGTGTAAAAAGGGGGAAAATATCCAACAGTCTAATATAAAAAATGACTAGAAAATCCTTTTATGTTTAAAAGACTTTATTCATTCTATATGATGTTTCAATATATAAAATAATTTCTTCGGATATGCAAAACCCAAGAGAGAAAAAGATTTTGACACATCACAAATGAATAAGGAAAGACAATGGAGAGGAGAAAGAAAGAAAATATAGCATGAAATTATATCTACTGTCATGTTAGATTCGAATGTACTTTTTACTTAATGATCTTAAATATTTGAATCTCCCAACAAGAACACTTCTGTGAAAGGGTGTGTGTTGTGTTTGTGTGTTTGTGTGTGTGTGTGTGTGTGTGTGTGTGTGATGGACGGTGGCAGCCCCCTCACTTTTTGACTTGCCCCCACCCACTTTACGGTCATCAATAATTAAGTTGATTTGCATGTGTTTAATTCTATCTAATTAGTTTATTGAGTGTTGGTCTTATATTGTCATCATTACAACATAAGACCAACAATCAATTTTATCTCAAATTTGGCGAAAACCAAGCGAAATGGGTGAGTTTTTGTTAAAGGTCCCTATTCTATAGGTATATTTACGGACTTTCATTTTCTTCTCCAAAAAATCGACACCCCGAAGCAAAACACGTGAAACTTGAATTAAACTGATTTTGGCATTTCTTTAGTTTAGCTGTGAATCACTATTTATTTGCTTTCCTTTTTTGAAGACAGCGGCAGACAATCAACCGGAATAACAGAATTAGGAGTTTTTATACAAAATCTTTTCTTTTCATTTTTTTTATATATAAAGTAGAGAGAATTTTTCCCCTGTACATATTTGCTTAATAGGAAAATTACCCCATCCATCACCAATTCATTACGCTTATTCACTCGAGCGTGTTATAGTAAATTTTCATTATTTTTCACCAACAAACACTAAATATTACATTTGGCCCACCATCTACGACTCTTTGCCAAACCAACTCCATATAGGTGGTAGCAAAAACTTTTCTCCCTAAAAATTCTGTACTGTCACTCCACTCATCGACACCGGGAACTAATAAACACAGTTTAATTTTCACAAAAGACTCCGTTCTTATTTATTATTTGCCTGGTATTAATTTACTACATAATATAAAGCAATAAGCAAAGACTTAATGACCGTTCCCGTTCACTCCGATGATTTTCCGTGAATATCAGATTACGTTATTGCTATTTCTACCTATGACTTCTATATTTATATTCATTCCGGAATTAAGCGAATGAAATTGACGAACACAGTTCAAGCAACATTTAATCATTCAATATGGCAGCTACAATTTCTTGATTGAATACAATGAATCTATTTTAGCTTGTTCCATAGTTGAAGCAGTTGACTTGGTATGTCTGATTGACATTGCGGTGTCCAGTTTCATCACAAATATTACAGTAAGGCCGGGGGCATCGTGAAGCGATTTCAGGGTGAGACATTATTAACATTCGTCGAAGTATATATTGTCCTTGATGGACAGTTGCCGAAACAATGCAGCTGGACCACTTAGGAAAGACCGAACGAGCTTGTTCCAAGACTCTACTGGACTCTCACTCCATTTTGCTATCAAATTACCGTTATTCCACTTGAACTATGGACACACATTTGATGGTAGCTCGGGATTATCATAATCCATGGTTTAGCCTTCTCATCGACGAAGGCAATTCTGAGATGAAGCATTATCTCGATGCCCAAGATTTTCAATGCTTCCATATGACACATTTGTTTGTGACAGACTGGGTGATAGTTAGGATGATGTTGGTGTTACTCATGAACGTTTCAAAATTTTCGCGATCGACGCTGTTACGGATGAGAGAACATCCGTAAAAGCGATTTTGAGGGCTGAAAAATCTGTTGCAAAACGGACCATTATTTGTATTTCCTCCACTCGCACATGGTGCATCCATTAACATACCGGTGATTTTTCGGATTGCATCAATACATTTTTTTTTTCGCATTGTTGAGGATCCGCATAATATCCAAAGTTATTCATTCCATCCTTCCTCCAGTTCTTCTGTCCACAGAACAACCGATACAGTATCTTTTCAGCAAAGGCCAATGAACGCAATTTGAAGTGAAGAACAGAGAAACAATGCAAGTCTGCCTTGTTAATACGCTTCCAACGAGCTATTCCAATACATACATTTATACTTTTATACTTAATACATTTAAACTTTTTACTTTTGTACTTTTATATGCACCTTGTCAGTTAATATTTTTAACTTTATGTATTCTCTATATTTGATAAACCAATTGATTCTTGAATTTTGTCATTTTTACTAGAAGTGACTTGCTGATATATTTCAAAATGAGCCATCAAGAAGTGTCAGAAAACCATTTTATGTCTAGATTAAGTCCAAAAAGGTGTATTTGGCCAAAAATGACCAAATATGGTCATTTGGGCCTAGGCCTCCCAAAATTGAAATTTCTGATCTTTTTTCACAAGAAGCGACTTGCTAATATGCTTCCAACAAGATCTCAACCACTATCAGAAGATAATTTCATGTGTAAATTATGTCAAAAAAGGTATTTTTGGTCCCAAATGCCCTAATATGGTAGTTTGGGCCCAGACGACAAAAAGTTGATTTTTTTTTTTAATGTTTCTTAATCTATCACCAAGAGTATTCCATTCCGCTTCTAACGAGCCATCAACCACTACCAGACGATCATTTTAAACCAAAATATGCCCCAAACAGTGACTTTTTTCCTCAATAAGGTCATTTGAGCTCAGACGCCAAAAAATTTAAATATTTTGAATTTTTCTTTTTCTATCACCAAGAGAATTCCATTCGGCTTCTAACGAGCTTTCAACCACTATCCCATGATCATTTTTAATCAAGATATTGAATTTATTCCCATAGTTGGCATTCTGGGCGCAATGTGAACCGGACCCCTCCCTCCACTTTTTAGGAGAGCCCCCCCACACACACACTTTTATAACTGTCCCACCAGCCCTGTATATAATAAATATTTGTTATTGTTTATTATCTATATATATAATAAATATTTGTTATTGTTTATTATCTATATATATATATATTATATATAATAAATATTTGTTATTGTTTATTATGTATATATATATATATATTATATATAATAAATATTTGTTATTGTTTATTATGTATATATATATATATTATATATAATAAATATTTGTTATTGTTTATTATGTATATATATATATATTATATATAATAAATATTTGTTATTGTTTATTATGTATATATATATATATTATATATAAATATTTGTTATTGTTTATTATGTATATATATATATTATATATAATAAATATTTGTTATTGTTTGTTATGTATATATATATATATATATATTATATATAATAAATATTTGTTATTGTTTATGTATATATATATATATTATATATAATAAATATTTGTTATTGTTTATGTATATATATATATATATTATATATAATAAATATTTGTTATTGTTTATGTATATATATATTATATATAATAAATATTTGTTATTGTTTATGTATATATATATTATATATAATAAATATTTGTTATTGTTTATGTATATATATATTATATATAATAAATATTTGTTATTGTTTATGTATATATATATTATATATAATAAATATTTGTTATTGTTTATGTATATATATATATATTATATATAATAAATATTTGTTATTGTTTATGTATATATATATATATATTATATATAATAAATATTTGTTATTGTTTATGTATATATATATATATTATATATAATAAATATTTGTTATTGTTTGTTATGTATATATATATATTATATATAATAAATATTTGTTATTGTTTGTTATGTATATATATATATATATTATATATAATAAATATTTGTTATTGTTTATTAGGTATATATATATATATATTATATATAATAAATATTTGTTATTGTTTATATATATATATATTATATATAATAAATATTTGTTATTGTTTATATATATATATATATTATATATAATAAATATTTGTTATTGTTTGTTATGTATATATATATTATATATAATAAATATTTGTTATTGTTTATTAGGTATATATATATATATATATTATATATAATAAATATTATTGTTAATGTATATATATATTATATATAATAAATATTTGTTATTGTTTATATATATATATATATATTATATATAATAAATATTTGTTATTGTTTGTTATGTATGTATATATATATATATTATATATAATAAATATTTGTTATTGTTTGTTATGTATGTATATATATATATATTATATATAATAAATATTTGTTATTGTTTGTTATGTATATATATATATATTATATATAATAAATATTTGTTATTGTTTGTTATGTATATATATATATATTATATATAATAAATATTTGTTATTGTTTGTTATGTATGTATATATATATTATATATAATAAATATTTGTTATTGTTTGTTATGTATATATATATATATTATATATAATAAATATTTGTTATTGTTTGTTATGTATATATATATATATATTATATATAATAAATATTTGTTATTGTTTGTTATGTATATATATATATATTATATATAATAAATATTTGTTATTGTTTGTTATGTATATATATATATATATTATATATAATAAATATTTGTTATTGTTTGTTATGTATATATATATATATTATATATAATAAATATTTGTTATTGTTTGTTATGTATATATATATATATATATTATATATAATAAATATTTGTTATTGTTATGTATATATATATATTATATATAATAAATATTTGTTATTGTTTGTTATGTATATATATATATATTATATATAATAAATATTTGTTATTGTTTATTATGTATATATATATATTATATATAATAAATATTTGTTATTGTTTATTAGGTATATATATATATATTATATATAATAAATATTATTGTTAATGTATATATATATTATATATAATAAATATTATTGTTAATGTATATATATATTATATATAATAAATATTTGTTATTGTTAATGTATATATATATTATATATAATAAATATTTGTTATTGTTTATATATATATATATATTATATATAATAAATATTTGTTATTGTTTATATATATATATATATTATATATAATAAATATTTGTTATTGTTTATATATATATATATTATATATAATAAATATTTGTTATTGTTTAAATATATATATATTATAATAAATATTTGTTATTGTTTATATATAAGCATCAAGGATGCTCATTTTATATCCAGAACTATTGCCTCCACATTTAAGCCAAGTTTCAGAGAAATTGAATGGATGGATGAAAAGTTATGGGGTTAGAAATGTCATTTTTTGCCATTTCGGGACCTTTTGATTCCCTGGGGCGCTAACCAGATTTTTTTTCAAAAATCAGAGAATGTCACTTTCGAACCTGACCAAAGTTACAACTTCATGCAAAATTCCAGCGAAATTCAATGGATGGTTGCGGAGAAAAATCC
The DNA here is from genome assembly GCA_963556195.1 of Sepiola atlantica. Classification (NCBI taxonomy): domain Eukaryota; kingdom Metazoa; phylum Mollusca; class Cephalopoda; order Sepiida; family Sepiolidae; genus Sepiola; species Sepiola atlantica. The sequence goes on along the minus strand of OY744537.1, from coordinate 8,343,343 downwards.
GGACGGACGGAAATGCCTCAAAACATAGGTCCCCCGATTTTATAAATCATGGGACCAACAAGCTAATTTACTTTGCTTATTTTAAAAACAAAACTAACTTTCAGATATTTCTGAAACCCCCAGTAATTTTCAGGTTGGGCTTTATGACTCTCACTTTAAGAAGTCTTTTTTTTGTAAAATTGCTTCCTTAAAAAAATTTTTCTCCTTTTTTTTCTTTAAATTTTTTCTTTTAAGCGATTACAAACATTTAAAATTCATTTCTTTCATATTCTTTTGGGAATTACTTATTTCTGTCTTGTCTCAACGGTCTTTTGAGAAAGAAGAAAAAAAAAAGATCATGGATAAATCTATGTAATCTTTTTTACCATTTTTTAATCTGTAAATTTCTTTCTAAACCTTTTCTCCCACATGTGTATGTGCAGCACAATCAGTTTCACGTGTTATTTTATTCACTTATAATATAACGAAGAAGTTCTCTGTCTGTCTGTCTGTCTGTCTGTCTGTCCTGGAGAATTTTTTTAAACGAGAGAGGGAGGGGGCGGGGCGGTTAATTACTATTTAATTAATTTCCAAGTCAGAAACATAACAAATACATTAGGACACATATTAACGACTAAATAAACAATAAATAATTTCGACGCCGAGGTTGTGATTTGAACTCGTAACCTTAACGTCAAAGAGTATTGATTTACTCCTCTCCAGGAGTTAGGCACAAGGCCAGTTTTTATCTTACTCCCACAAGTAAGATGTGACCCAAGGTCGGGTCGGGAAAGTGGGGTTTAAAAATTGCCTGGGCAGCCCCATCGGCATTCCCCGGTAGGGGCGCCTCAGGCAGTAAGCAATAAACTTACTCCTCCCCAAAGAGGGGAGGCGAAGCCTGAGAAGTGGACCTCCTAGAACTGCACAGGACAGACCCATAGACCGGCGTAAATCAAACCCCGAAAGCCAAGACAATACCAGTCTATGGGGTGCAGTATCCATCAGAAGATACTACACTTTGATCTTACAAAGAATAATTAGGACGAATTTGTCCGAGACTATACCACTGAACCACCGGGACAAGTTAAAAGAACGATTTTGATTTAACTACTTACGTTATGGAATTGTTGGTCCCCCGATTTATAAAATCGGGGGACCTACGTTTTGAGGCATTTCCGTCCGTCTGGATTTTTCTCCGCAACCATCCATTGAATTTCTCTGAAATTTTGCATGAAGTTGTAACTTTGGTCAGGTTAAAAAGTGACATTCTCTTTTCATCCATCCATTAAATTTCTCTGAAACTTAGCCAAAATGTGGAGGCAATTATTCCTAATAGAAAATAAGTATCGCTAACCTTGGAAAAAATCTGGTTCGTGCCCCCAGGGGGTCAAAAGCCCCCAAAATGGCAAAAAATTACCCTTTTCTCCCATAATGTTTGATCCATACATTCAATTTTTTTGAAACTTGACCAAAATGTAGAGGCAATTGTTCTGGATATAAAATGAGCATCCTTAACCTCAGAAAAATTCTGGTTCGCGCCCCCAGGGGTTACAATGGGGGTCAAAAATGCCCCAAATTGCCCAAATTTATTGCATTTTACACTCATCACATATAGAGGGGGACAACGCATGCGCTGCTTGTTTTGTTTTGTTTTCATTTCTTTTACTTAGCAATGAATGATCTTAAAACGAGGCTACATATCAAAACTGGTTCTTCGATATAGTTCGGGGTCTGCGTTTGCGCTCGATTTTTTTTTTTTTTTTTTTTTTTTTTTTTTTTTTCCTCACCACCCAAGAACGCGGCAGCCTAGCAAAAATAGACGACTGTTAGGGAGTCTATTTTATGCTAGTCCACTTATAATATAGCGAGCACTTTCTTTGTCACGATGTCTGTCTGTCCGTCCTGGGGAATTTTTGTAAACAGAGGGGAGGGGGGGGCGAAATAATTACTATTTAATTAATTTCAAAGTAGGAAACATAAACAAATACATTGGGCCACATATTAACGACTAAATAAACAATAAATAATTTTCGGCGTCAACGTCGCGATTCAAACTCGCAACCTTGACGCTAACTGCCAAACGCTCTACCGAAACCGCCACTGAGACATAGTTAAAATCTAAATTTAATTTTCTTACTTGAACAAATCGCTTTTTTTTCACATCTCTCATTTAGCAATAAATGATCGTATAATAATTGGTTCTTTTTATACTTTGGGGTCTGCGTCCGCGGTCGATATGTTCTTCGAAAATACAATTGGGTCTGCGTTCGCTCTCGATTTTTTCAGGGAGGGGAGAAATTCCTCCCCTCCCCCAATTTTTTTTTTTTTTTTTCTTTGCCTCACCACCCAAGAACGCGGCAGCCTAGCAAAAATAGACGACCGTTAGGGAGTCTATTTTCGCTAGTCCACTTATAATATAACGAGCACCTTCTCTGTCTGGATGTCTGTCTGTCCGTCCTGGAGAATTTTTGTAAACGTAATTTCAGAAATAAACAATAAATAATTTCAGCGCCCAGGCCACAATTCGAACTCGCAACCTTGGCGCTAACTGCCCGACACGCTATCGACTGAACTACGAGAGAAGTGATAAAATACGATTTGATTTTCATACGTAAACAAATGTTTTTTTTTTATACTTCTTTCAGTTAGCAATGAATGATCGTATAATAATTCTTCATATAGTTTGGGGTCTGCGCCCACGCTCGATTTTTTTTTTTTTTTTTTTTTTTTTTTTTTTTTCGTCTCACCACCCAAGAACGCGGCAGCCTAGCAAAAATAGACGACCGTTAGGGAGTCTATTTTCGCTAGTCCACTTATAATATAACGAACACTTCTCTGTCAGGATGTCTGTCTGTCCGTCCTGGAGAATTTTTGTAAACGTAATTCCAGAAATAAACAATAAATAATTTCAGCGCCCAGGCCACAATTCGAACTCGCAACCTTGACGCTATCTGCCCGATGCTCTACCGTATGAGCTAAAGAGGAAGAGATAAAATCTTATCGAAATTTAAAATAGATAAAGTCGTTTTTTTTCCACTTCTTCCAGTTACAAATGAATGACGTATAACTGTTCTTAGAAAATACTTTGTGGTCTGCGTTCGCTCTCGATTGTTTTTTTTTGGGGGGGGGGGATTTCACTCCCCCCTCCAATTTTTTTTTGGGGGGGGGGGGCAGGAATTCTTAGACTTTCTTTTTCAGGGGAGATAATTACATAAAAACTTCAATGTATGTTATTTGGAAAACTGTACTCATTCTTCCGGAAATGACTGCATTGTAAGAGGCAAGCGGACGGGCATTGTGATCGTTTATTTTTATTTCGGTTTACGCTCATTTAATTGTGTAGGTAAACTTTCGATTCTTTTGTACACAGAGGCGCGTCCGTAGTTATTTAATTGTGAAGGTAAACTTTCGATTATTCTGTACACCAGAGGCGCACTCAGAAACTTTCGATAAACTACGATTCTTTTTTACACCAGAAGCGCATTCGTAAACTCTTGATTCTTTTGTACACCAAAGGCGCATTCGTAAACTCTTGATTCTTTTGTACACCAGAGGTGCAGTTGTAAACTTTTGATTCTTTTGTAACAGGTGTACACTAGGTGACGCAGTAGCCTAGCAAAAAATGCGACCGACATGGAGCATTTATTGGCTAGTCATTAGTATAGACCAGTGTTTCGGAAGCAGTCCGTCGGACTCATGAGAATGCTAGAAATCGGTGTTGGATTTTTGATCTCTGAAGAATCAACAGACGGTTTTAATATTGGAAGACTTTAAAATAAGGAGTTTGAATCGGATATTTTGGAATTCTAGGAGTAAGAGTGGAACCTTATACCTTCTGACTCTGCAACCCTGAAATTCTCTAGACTTGGACATCTTTGGTGATTTATAAAGACATTTTTTTTTAAAATTATGCCATGAAAATAGATCTGTTATTTGTGGTATGTCATGTTTATGTTGTATGGTTTAATATCATTTTAAAAAGTTGGATAAAAAATGGCTCCACACAACCTCCTGTCTTTCAAATAAGAGCAGAAATGTCCTTTTATATGTATCGTTTGCTGGAAGAATATACCACATAAAAACTAAAGTCATCTGAAACTATTTTATTTTTGGTTTATGTACTAGCGAGGCAGTACTTATCCAGGCCCAAAAACCACTCAAAAATAAGGATCAATTAGTTTGGGAGATTAGTAACGATGGTTGGAACTGGGCAGAGTTTGATATATAAATTTGTTCACATTGGACTTGAAAACGACCATGTTGTAGTCAGCTGGGAAGCAACCCTGTGGTAGTGGATTCTACAGACGAGCAGTTCTTGCAAAGAAACTTTTCCAATGGAAGTTCTGTTTAGTTTTGGGTACACGGAGGAAGAAAGGAAACTTATTCTACAGTGGTTGTAGCTAGACGAATTCTTGCTGTGAATGTTTTACAGGGGTGAACCAGAGATTTGAGCGCTGTCAAGTACCTACCATGAAAATAACGATAGGGTAGAAAAATACTACCAACCTTTCTTTAGTGAGAAAGAGGCTGTAAGGAAAGGCAGAGGACATCCCCCACTAGATTTTGAAGTCGGTTTTGTATTCTGTCAAGGAAGGAAAGATTGCTTTGAATGGCACCTCCAAGATGTGACAACAGTACTCTATCTTTGGACGTATTTGACTCTTATACAGGTAGAGAATTGCATTAAGATTATGATTCTTTCTAGAGCAGTAGCAACAGATTTGATGTAAGTCTTCCATTTTAAGTCTGGAGTGAAGGTCAGTCGTATAAGCTTACAAGGCAGGGGGCTTCTTCAAGGAGTGAACCATTCATTTCAATTGGAGCAAAGTGAGGATCCGAGCGTTGATGGTGAAAGGAGAAAAGCTTGGTTTTAGATGTGTTAAAAGTAACCAGACACTTTTTTCCCAGTGTACTATGTGCTCCCGGTCGGAATAGAGAGATATTGATCATTAATGCTCTTCAAAGTGTTGCCATAGATTGTTGTGTTATGTGCATAAATGTCAACGAATGATCTTAGAATATGATTTGGAAGATCGTTTATGAAGATCAGAAAGAGGGTTGGGTCTAAAATGGATCCTTGAGGCACGCCGGCATTGATACGATGTGCTTCAGACTTGTGCCCATCAACGACTACTTATATAAATCTAATTTAAAAAAAAAGGTTAGAAACAACTGTTAGCATTGGGGAGTCAGTTTTAACTTGACTTTGGCTCCTTCAAAAATACCTGACTTCTTACTTCCAACTCCCCATCTGAGAGCTGAGAAGTTGACTGAAGAAAAAAATACTATCTTGTAGTTAGTTTAAAAATACCTCAATCTAAGCTCTGACTCCCTCACTCTTACAAAAGTTGCTGACTTACGACTCCTGATTCGACTCTCCCCGTGTACGTTTAGCGTTGAACAATTTTTTTTTCTTTAATTCTGACTTTAGTCACCACGAACTCGTATGCATAAAACATGTATGCACTAGAATTCTCATAAGTTTCTATATTGTATTTGTGAATTCCAATTAAATGTAACTGCTCTTTAAAACTTTTACTTATTCTTTCATGAATTGTCAATTAAATGTTTTGCTTTGAAGAAACCGTTTTTAATTTTCTCAAATTTAAATATATTTACTTCCCTTCTTACAATTAATTTCTATTGCCATTATTTTCTCCTAAATAAAATAATTATGTGAATGCTTTATGACAATCAATCTTCCACTATAAAAAAAGAAATGTGTTACTGGTCTAATGGATATTGTCTAAGACTATGGAATCCTAAACTGAGTTCAAATCCTTTCAGATCTATTGTGGTCACTTTTTTTTTGTACTAATGAGTCACCGCTTATCAAGGCCCAAAGGTCACTCGAGGATAAGGGTTAATGAGTTTGTCAGGTGGACGGTGAGACAACGCCGTGATGATTGGAGACAATGGTTGAAATTGAGCAAAATTTGATTATTTAAGGAGACGGCTCGACAATTATCGTTATTATTTTTGTACCATGTTATTGGCACTATAATAACATATTTTACTACAGTTTATTTAAAAAAATGATGTAGTCCCACTTGGACAACTGGTAATATGGAAACATTTTTCAATTATGACCGAAAAATCAAAATCTTCAAGGAGAATAACTCATTTTAATTAAAGAATATAAAGAGTTGTCTCCCTTACAATTAAAATTTTATTTCTTTTTCTGTATAAGTTTAAAAATATGCAAACAAATAAAAAAATAAATAAAATGACTTTGCTGCATCCAGGCAATGCCGAGTAGGTACAACTAGTAAATAAATAAATAAATAAATATGATTTTTCAGGTGTCTTTTATCATAATTAGTAATCTCCTAGAAATTTTAAACTAAACCTTTTATTTAATCTATTGAGGATTGTTATACTATAGAATACCCACCCACCCCACCCACAACCAGGACCACCAGGAGAAATTAGCTAGAAAATGAATGACAATAAAAAGATATTAAAAGTGATGAGGCCATTTGAATTAAAGACAAAGCGATGCCATGACAATTAGCTGTTAGCAGCTGGAGGGTCAAGATAGAGAAATCGGAAAAATAAGAAAGAAAACAGACGTCTCTGATTTCCGGGGAAAAGTAGATATATTTGAGGGATGGAGAAGGGTCACGGATGACGGAGTTAATCTTAACTGAGAATTTGAAGGCGAGATATGTAGAGACGCTAGTGACAAAACCCTAACCACACGCTTACATGCACAGGTGTCTGATACTTTTATACTGTATCTGTGTGTTGTTTTTATTATGTACGTAAACTGTTGACTAGGGCTCTGTGCCTCGGTAACTGACTACACTAGAAATCTTGATACGGCCCATAAGATGATGTAGAAGAAAAACCATGGCACATGTGTTTGGGGTAAGGCAGTAGGTCGGGGCACGGGCATAGTTGCACTTTCCATTCCGCATTCTATTGATGATAGATATTTGAAAGGCATGAAATGCAGAATGAAAGCAGTGTACTCCAGTGGATTAAATAGAGGGTTTGGTTTGAAATTCCTAGAAGGTTACTGATTACGAAAAAAAGACACTTGACTTAATAGTAATAGCTAGCTGTTACATCACCCGAGGGTCATCATCGAGTTGACCCTATGCAATCATTTACTTCTTTAATTAGTTTAATCATAAATATTTCAATCACTTAAAATCATATCTTCTTGCCAACTGGCGCCGCTATGTATGTATGTTTCTTCAAGGACTGAGGTCGGTTCTATTATCTGTAATAAATAATTGTCATCGTCTCACATTTTTTATCACTCAATTAAGAAAACAACACGATCTTAGATTAAAAGATGAATGATTTATTCATCCATGATTGTCCGGTAAGCTGCAAATTCAAAGGAGGGAAAGGGTGAGAGAGAGGGGACGGGGGAAGAGACGGTCAGTTACTTTTAAGCCCATTGTTTAATTATATCCTAGTTAGGTGAATAGCATAATTAATACGACTTCTCAGCCTGGTTGCTTTCTCTGAATTGCCTAGAATCGTGCTTGCCACTTTCTCTGTTGTATATCTGACCAAAAAGCTTATACAAGAAAGATCAAACATTTGAACCCTTCATGATCCCTTGTTGGAAATGCTTCCTGTTTTTAACATCACACCAGATCTATATAAATATATTTTAACTGATATTTATACTAGCAAAGCAACGTACTCGCCAGTATTTAACATAGCAACAACAAAGACAAGGAGAACAGTCCAAAAGATTGAAAATAATATGAATAAAGACAAGAACATTAGTCAATCGTGAGACTGCATATTTGTGCCTGACAACGTAAAGAGGGGTCATAGTCTTATCTGGGTCTTATTTTTCCATATTATCTGTAGTATTCTCGAAGTTATGCCATCGAAATATTGATAATTCAAAAAATGTTAATCTGTAATTTTGCATAATAGTTACTGTTATCAAAAAGCATCAGATTCATACAGCAAATTTGAAAAATAAAAGGTAAAATTCAGTCAAAATTTCAACTATGATCAATTTTTTTCAAGGTCATATAAGATGCAGCTCTTCATTGGCTACAATATTAACCCAGTATTGAATCTCTACGATACACAGAACCAAAGTTATTGCTAAAAGTGTGACTTCACCTTTTCTATGAGCTGTAAGCATCAGATCCATACAACAGATTTGAAAAATCAAAAGGTAAAATTAAGTCAAAATTTCAACTATGATTAATTTTTTTCAAGGTCATATAAGATGCAGCTTTTCATTGGCTACAATATCAACCAAGTATTGAATCTCTACAATGAACAAAACCAAAGTTATTGCTAAAAGTGTGACTTCACCTTTTCTATGACCTTTACCTTGACATTCCAAAATTAAATCAGTTCTAAAGTAGATGATGATCGATATTTTGACCAAGTTTGGTGACAAAAAACAAATACACATGGTTGCAATCTTGACCGAAAACATAACCTTCTTGGCGGAGGTAATAACCGTAACATCTCAACTCAGAAATATTCTCAAATACAATAACCTTTTTGTAAAATTCATATATATTTTTTTATTTAGTTTATTTTTATCATTGTCTGCCATTCTTTTCCGTTTATCACTGTAGTTATTGTTCATTTAAATATGGTTAAATGATCCGGTGTCGTTTAAACCTCTTCAATTTGTATACAATTACTGAATTCGTTAAGTCTTGAAACACATTTAATCTGCATGAATACATCCGTGGCGACTTCGGTTACGTATAATGACATGACAGGAATCTTTTTGTATTTTGCTGAAACCCATTTTAAATGCTATCAAAGCAAACTACTTGTCTATTATGCTGGCTATCATATTTTTATGTCAAAGTTCTGTTACAAATTCCTTGGTTTTTAAGTGTAAAAAGTAATCTTGGGTTTCTTCTGTCAGCACATAGCGTTCTTGCCATGTCAGTTGCATCAATTTGAAAGTTAATAATTTTTAGTTGAAATAACAACGTTTTATTATAAGGTTGGTTAGGTAGCTTTACTTACTAAACTTGACATGTGATGTACGAATGGGAGGCAAAGGAAGATTATATTGCCCCAATCTTTTGAAAGGGAAACATTTTGATTTAGAGATCAATGCCTGTGGCCATAAACTGATATCCAACTGTCTCAATTACAAGATGGACATTTGTAAGATTTATGAATATTTTACGCCGACTACACCTTTTTACCCGCAAATTAAAAGGGCCTAACTTGAAATTTAAAAGTCGAAGAGAAGCTTCCCCAGCCATGTTAAGCTCAGAACGGGACCAGACTGCAGCTGTGGATCAGAGGGCTAGAGAATGCCTCCCTTCTCCTACTGACATGAGAATCTTCCCTTTCTGAAGGCCTCCCTGCCTAGCTCAGAAGCACCTTAGGTTCAGTGGCTATAAACTGATATCTTACTTTCAATTACAAGACAGGCATGTGTAAGATTTATGAATGTTATCAGTGTCATTATTACTACTGCACCTTTTTACCTGAAAATTAAAAAGACTCAACTTCAAATTAAAAAAGTGGAATTAGAAATAAAAAGGCCCTGTTGGGAAAAGGGTTATTTACCTCATAGTTCTGTGCTCAGGAGAGGTCTCAGCATAAATATTATGAGTACTAATAATATTAGGAAATGAATGCCAAGTACAATTTACACATTTATTACAGTTGACAAGATACAAAAAACCACAAACATAACATTATACATAACATTAACAGAATGATTAATCATAAGGTAGTGGCTGTTCTCTCCCTCATATAGATATAATACAAATAATAATACAGATGTTCTTCATTCTGCTGGACGTTAAGCTTAGACGTCCGATGTTACTCACTCCCAATTAATCTCTAATCATTTTTAGGGCTATAACTTGCTAGTGTCCAGTCATCAGTGTAATCGAGGATTCATTTCCCTACAACCCAACTCTAAATTAAAAAGGCTAAATTAAAAATTGACAAAAGGTGAATTAAAAATTTATGAATATTTTTCATGTATTTTTTAATTTGAAGTTCCACCTTTTTTTAATTTGAGGTTAAAAAGATGTAAAAAAAAAATCTTAATTTTAAATTCCGCTTTTTGTCAATTTCTAATTGAATATTAAATTGGGAGTAAAAAATGTTTTGGAGCCCTGTTTTGGTTTGTCTATCTTTTTAGGAAATTACAGGAATTGAACCAAAAATATCCTAAGATAAAAACAAAAAATGTTTTTCACACTCTATTTAGTAATTGCAATAAAAAATGAAAAGAAATTCTTCCTAACTTTTATTTTGTTTTCAATACTTTTATAATGGACTAAATTATAGCCTAAAACATTTTAATAGTTTTTGTCTTAAATTATTATTTACAATTTTTTTAAAGTTAACGGTTTCATTTCTGCTCTTGTTTGACTTCAAAGTGAATGACACAGAAGAGGCCATTTGACCAAATTATAGAAAATTCTATATCCTTTAAGCTTTATTTTCACATTTTTCCATAGTAATGTTTTAAATTTTTTGATTGCCATGAATTATTTAGGGGTCTGACCTCTTTCCCTTTTCTTAATGGGGCCATGATAGCGTATGACTCCCCCATTCATTTACCTCCCTCCCTCTTCCGATTTTAATGAGATTTAAACTATAAGTAACAGACACAAAATAATATTGCTCCTAAAATTTGAGCAAATTTCGCTCATTAAAGCTTAAACCCACAGAATAAAAATTTTTCTAAGCCCATGACTTCAGTTGTATAATCTCTATTTTCACACATTTTTTACAATAGCACTCAATGGTTTTTGATTACTTTGAATTATTTTGGAAGCTGATTTCTAACACTTATTAAAGTTTTCAAACGTGTCTCATTATTATAAATCTATCCTGGGACAGGTATTCTAGCTAGTAGCTTGGGTGTATCCGAGTTTCATCGATCTGGTCATGCTGAATTTGGGGTAAAATTCTGTTTGTCAAAACAAATGATTGTTGTCGAAGATTAAAACAAAAAAAAGAAAATAAACCATCTGAATCTTCCGGTGCTGATAAACCGATCTGTTTTGACCAACCGGATTTTACCCCAAATCCAGCATGACCAGATCAATGAAACTCAGATACACCCAACAAACGGTGTAATATATAGTTTTTAAATGAAATAATTTCTATTTTTCTATGGAAATAACCCTTCCTCGAAAATCGGTATGCAAAACAAGGATTCTATCTTGAGTATCAGAAGAAGAAGAAGAACAATGCCAAACTGCATAAGAAAAGATATTCTCAACAAATGTGTTGATCAAGTACAAGGGAATGATTTTATAGTCCAATCCATCTGATCATTGCTCAGCGTAATGACTGTTTCATGATCAGATGGAGATGAAAACTGGAGGAAAGGATCCCTTCAACCGTGTTTCATCAGAAACTTCGTATTGGTGGGATTACGGATGCGCTCGGCATCTCAGGTGGTTTGGCCATGTATAGCATGCCACCTCTTGCATCAACTCCATAAAACGGCTGAATATCCTAGAAAGCATGGTAGACCAACGGCGATCTGGCTTGAGTGCGTACGAAGTGATTTGACTGCATGCAACATGACTGATATAAATCTTTTGGATCGGACTGCATGGAGGTGTGAGACGTTGCCTGGTGTTACCCACCTCAGAGTCCGGGACATTCACAGTACCTTAAATACCAAAACCAAATGATGGTGAATCAATATAAAAGAATTCTTTGAAAAAAAAACCCAAAAAACTAAATCTCCTATAATATCTTTCCTAAAAGCAGTGGATCTATAATGAACAAATTTAAAGATCTGGCAAATGAAAAAAATACAAACATTATTAAAGTATATAAATAAAATGTAATATTTAAAAATCCCCGCATAAAACAACCCTTTTCAGAATTCACAGAAATGTACATAGGCAATAAATATTTGAAAATATCAAACTTGAAGCATCAAAACGTAACAAAGTAACTGGATTCTGCATTAAATAACCTGAAAAGGGCTGTTATACTGTAAAACAGCCAACAAAGAAAGTGGTGCTAATGAGGAAACTGGCAACTACTTTACTTTTTAAAGCAAGTTGAATATACATTCATTAATGTGTTTTTCTTGTTTGGGCTTGAGGCAGCCATTTTGATTTAGGATTTAAATTACACATTGGCTGAATTAGTTTGTCATGGTTTGATATTAAAATGGAAATGCATTTCTATTTGCATTTCTTTTGCTTTTCTATTTGCTTTTCTATTTGCATTTCTTTTGCATTTCTTTTGCTTTGAGAGACATTTCTTCAATTTTGAACTACTCTCTTACTCATCAGCCTGTCTTCCAATACTGCAAATATTGTTGACTCTTCAAGGTTTTACTAAAAAATCCCACCTTGGCCTTTTGGTTAAGATCAGAATTAGTATGAATGAATGCTACACTCGGTAGACCGGTACTGTCTTGGTCTTCGGCCCTTGATTTTAGGTTATTGTCTTGTGCAGTTTTAGGAGGTCCACCATCCCAGGCTTTACCTTCTCTTTGAGAAGGGGTTAGTTTATTCCTAATTGTGTGAGGCGCCCCTACTGGGAAATACCGACGAGGCATTTTTTGTAGGCCAGAGTGCGCTAATCCTAGTGTTCTGGCTAACTACACCTGACCTTGTGTCTAACCTCCTGGAGGTAAATAACTTGGGTGGAGAGTTGTCTGAAAGAAATCAGACTCATATACTCTCGACTCTGACTCTCCATCACCACTGGCTTCTTCACAAAATAATGAGGCTGAAATCCATAAACTTCTCTACGTTTCGCCTATATGAAAGGTGCTATTGAAACATGACTGTGTTCTAGGAAAAACGGAATGAAATTTAAGCCATGAGACTTCAAAGAGTTAAAAAAGATACAAACAAAACCATTTTTATAAACACTTCGTTGCTTATGATATCACAGGTGCTAAATAAATGTAAAAAATTTATATGAATTCAATTTACATTGCTTAAAAGCAATCTAGGATTGAAGGAAATAAATGTTAGACTTCTCTTAATGAGTGTAATATGAATCGAGAAACAAGTGAATATAAAAAAAATTAAATGTAATAATTTAATACAAGACGTTTATCATATTCACCTTTTGTTTTACATGCTGACATGTGTGGGACAGCTTTTAGAAATTAACCTATCTCTGCCCAAGTCTTTATTTGGTCCCCCGATTTATAAAATCAGGGGAAATATGTTTTGAGGCATGTCCGTCTGTCCGGATTTTTCTCCGCAACCATCTATTGAATTTCTTTGAAATTTTGCATGAAGTTGTAGCTTGGTCAAGTTAGAAAGTGACATTCTCCGACTTTTGAAAAAAAATCTGGTTAGCCCCCCAGGGGGTTAAAAGGCCCCAGAATGGCAAAAAATGACTTTTTTGCCCCATAACTTTTCAGCCATCCATTCAATTTCTCTGAAACTTGGCCAAAATGTGGAGGCAATTGTTCCTAATAGAAAATAAGTATCGCTGACCTTGGAAATAATCTGGTTCGCGCCCCCAGGGGGTCAAAAGCCTCCAAAATTGCAAAAAATTACCCTTTTCTCCCATAACGTTTGATCCATCCATTCAATTTTTCTGAAACTTGGTCAAAATGTAGAGGCAATTGTTCTGGATATAAAATGAGCATCCTTGACTTCAGAAAAATTTTGGTTTGCGCCCCCAGGAGGTCAAAAATGTCCCAAATTGCCCAAATTTATTGCATTTTACACTCGCCACATCAAGTCACATACAGAGGGGGACCACACATGCGCGGCTTGTTATCCTTCTTTCTCAAGTCTATTCCTATCACTTCCTTCCAATGTTTTCCTTGGCCTACCACTGTGAATTGAACCTGCCCCCTCAACTGTTCTACATCTACTAAACCAAGAAATCTCATCCCTTCTTTCAACGTGGCTATACAATCAAAAGTCTAGTGTTAATGCCTCCTAAAGACTTTAATGTGTTTAATATATTTCCAAAAAAGTTGATGTAAAAATTATGCAATTGGCTCCCTTCGAGGATGTTGACTAATAGCAGATAAGGTGCAAACCACTTTATTTAATGGCTTAACATTCTGGTTTCATTGGAGCACATTTCATTGAAGTACTTGTAAAACAAGCACAAGGATGCAACATTGCGCCGGTGGGATAGGGGCTGGAGCTTGGTGGATAGTGAGGGACCTATTAGATTAATAACTCTTTTTTGGACCTTGTCTAAGAGGAAGAGACTAGTGGATGATGTATCAGCCCAGATGTGACAACAATTTCATGCATGGGCGGATGTTGGCTTTCTATATATATATATAGGATACTGTCAGATGTGAGAAGTTTTCTAGCACGGTAGGAGGATCCCACCTTCTTGGCAGCAGCCTTGGCAATGTCTTCTATGTATTTGTTCCACTTCATGCTACCTGTGACTGTTAGGTCGAGGAGTTTGAACGTTGGACTCTCAGGTAATGTTATTTGCCATGGCAATCGGTGGTTGAAGAAGTTTTTTGTAGTTGTTGAAGCTTTGTCTTAGCATCATTAAATGTTACCATCCATTTATGACCCCATTCCACTACAGACTGGAAGTCACTTTTTAAGGATTCAGCCATTGCCTCGAATATGGGCGTGTCTGTTTTACCCACATGACGAGAGTAGAGCCATCAACAAATATGTTCATCTCAGACACAATGATTGTTAATTGGCTCATGGACCATTTAAAGATTTCTATCATAAATTTTAAATTGAGTTTTAGATCTGTGTTATTTGCTGATTTTATGCCTTCCTGAAAAGAAAAGTTTTAATCTTCTTTGCTCTATTACCTGTGATGCATCATTGTCCTGAATATATCTTGTTTCGGGTGAACAAAAGTGAAAAAGAAGAAAAAATGCGATTCATCGTCATATCAGGTTTAACGTGTGTTTTGTATGTCGGCATGTAAAGCAAACCCTCACCTTAAAAATACAAGAATAGAAAGTGGACCTTAAGTTTACTTTTTGACAGTCTCATAACTTTTGCTTCCCCCTATTTTTTCCTTTAGTCCTCATATTACATGAGCAATGTTTCTGACAAAGGGGAAAAATTGCTGTTTTCTAGGTCGGCAGTTGTTTGAGTGGGTGGTATGTGAAAATTTTTCAATCCTCTCATAGTATTCATCATCATTCTATCCATCTCATTGACTCTTATCTTCTAATTTTTTTAGCCTTGATAAGTGGTTACTCATCAGTGTAAAACAAAAATGATATAAAGTTGTAGAAGAATTAACAATCAATGAAGACATTCGTTGCATGGTGGTAGAAATAAGGGTTTTTGTAAAAAAAAAAAAAGAAGCCATTCAACAGATGTCAGCATGTAAAACAGACGTTAAACCGGATATGATTATCACTGTTGGGAAATGTATGAACGCATAATTCAACCCCGCTCTTCCCAAATGTGGGTAACGAGTCATTTACAATACGCATTGTGTTTTGATATTAAATAACTTAAAAAAAAAAAAAATTTTTTTTAAATGGTTGATTTGCTATTAAACAGGCAAAATAAAGCTCAGGGTTGTTAGGGGACACACAGCCGGACGAACAGATTCATATCTCTCCTGTTTGCGTAGAGACACGACATGTATTATTATAATATATAAGAGTTCGCGTGAACGCTGTTTATGACGTCACCAATTGTATTCAAGGGAGATAATCAAAGTTTTAAAATCTGTCATGCTTTCGTTGTTACCACCTGCGGTTCGTTGTTGTTATGTCATAGTTTTGGTGAAACTACTTTGTTGATTGTTGATAGCTCGTACGAGACTCAAAAGAAAGAAAACACGTACAACTTTGCTTTTGGTTGTAAAAAAGAAAAAGGTTTTATTGTTTATTTATATATTCCACAACGACAAAATTGCTGACAGTTCATTCATGCCTTAGTGGAGAGAAGTGCAAGTTTGACTATTCATATTAGTTTTATTTTAGCAGCTAATGAAACTTATTATGATCTATGACATCATACAGATTAATCTAAATTTTGTTTCATTAGTACATCGATAAAAACCTCTTATTTCTAACATGTAAACACGGCCCAAAGCCCAATTTGGTAGTTGGGCAGAAAAATGGGTCAGATGTACACTTTACCAAACCTTTTGTAAAAAGTTATCCACTAAAGATACACGCTTAAGACTTTTATACTTTAGTAACATTTCGATAAGGAATTAAAAAAAAAAAAGTTGATTGCTTTCTAATATTGGAAGATTATTTTGGAGCAATCCAATTTTTGGCATGTAAAAAAATAAAATAAAAAGGGATTGACATGAAAACCTTGAAATTTGCTTAATAAAATAAATCACCAATCAATTTTTAAACAAAGGCTTATTATAAAGCTTAAAGCTTGAAATTAAATTTTAAAATGTTTTATAATGCTAAATTTCAAATGTGTAAAGATAAAATATATTTATTGAATAATATAATGGAAGATTTTACTGGCAGTTTCACTCATCTTCTGTAGGTTAGATAGGTTAGTTTAGAAGTCAATTTCTAAAAACCGTCCAACACATACTTGGTAGCAGAAAGAGTCTACTACCTCCCGGGTATTGTCATCTAGTGCAATCTCTCCTACATTTGAAGTTAGGGTTCGGAACTAACTTCACCTTCAGGTCACTGCACTTTTTGTGGACCCACAGTAGGCACAGGTTACACTGTATTGCATTGCTTCTAACACCCTTACCCAGCACACAAGGATACTGACCAGAGTCCCTTAGGGATTGTAAACCAGAGCCACACACCATCACTTTGGTTTTAGGCAAGTTCACTCTCAAACCGTTGACCGTTTTTCTATATTTCCAGTTTGTATTTGTAAACCTCTAGACATGTTTGTTATTGTTTTGGTTGTGCTGTAGTCATGGTAACAACATAGAAATAGTTCTGTTGATAAATTAATGCCATATTATTCATATGAGAAGAGAATAATTTTTTTTATTAAGAAATAAATATAAATAGTCTGTTGTAAAGATAAATGGTTTGGGCTTTTTTTTTTAATGAAAAATAAAATTCTGAAACCAATTTAAAGTTGAAAATATACTTGTTGTGTTTACATTTGGAAAGAAATTCTTATCTGTAGAACATGTTACCATGAGATTGCTTTCCTGCAGGCTACAACATGGTCGTCTTAAAATCCAATGTCAACAAATATTTATCATAAACTGTCTACATAAGTAAGCAAATTTTGTTAATTCCATTCATCATTTTCGATCCTCTTATAATATAACTGACAATCTATCCGTCTTATTAACCCTTATCCTCGAGTGACTTTTAGCCTTGATAAGTGGCGACTCATTAGTAAATAAAGAATTTTGTTTTTAAGTTATAGTGCTTAAATGACATGTAGTATCATGCTAAACCCATTCCTTTCGACTATCAATATAATTGTGGTGCTTAAAATACGTTTGGTCCAATATTCTTTTGTCTTGATAACTCAAAGCTGAACAGAGTTATTGCTTTAATTACGACGTTTATGGTATGCATTGTTTTATTATTACTGATTGATGAAAAACTGGTTCGTACATGACTTTTGTGTCTCATCATTGGTTACCTACTTTCTTCCCCCACTCTCTCACTTCCCCTTAGTCTTTTAAATAAGGTTGCAAGTTTAATGTGGCCAAGCCAACATAGAAGTGTCGTTTGGTCTATCAGTCACCTAAGGTTGGGCCCGTTATTGTCTCTCGGTGCCATTCTATGATTTAAGCTTTCCTCTGGGCAGAAACACAGGTAAGTTGTTAATAATCGTGTCCAATTTTACTCCAGGTTTATTGTTCTAGTTCTTGGCACTTTTAATGAACTGTGATATTAATTGCAAAGAAGAGAAACAAAAAAAAAACATGGCGTCCGCTTTGGTTCACCATTCAGATGCCAAAACCGATCTTTGTAGAAATGTATACTAGAAATAACGGCAGACCTTCCGAATAATTCTTTACATTTTTTTTTCTTTTGATTTCCTTTCATTTCTTAAAATGTATTTTCGGTTCTTTATTTTTCATTTTTTTTTTTTCATTCTTCAGTTTCCCTACCGGCATTCTATTTTTGTTTTTGTTATTTCTTTTTTTTCTTCCTCTCCTATTCCCCCCACCCCCACACCCATTTCTTTTTCTTTCTTTTTTCTTCAAAACTGGAAGTGGGTCTTTTTTAAATTTTGGAAGAAAAAAAAATTCCAAGAAAAGATTAATTATAACTTTTGTTCTTTCATCCTAATTAATGAATAAAAAAAATTGGGTTACTGTTCACTTTGTGAGGATGCAATAGTCGCCTATCTGTCTGAGATCTGTAGAGAGATAGACGGCTATCTTCCACTTTAATGAATGTGAACATTATCAGAGGCGGTCGGTCGGATCGGAAGAGAGTAGTTGAAATAGAAATCCCTCTAAAGGTAATAGTAATGAAACACGTGTGTACAGTTGAAAGAAAGAATGGATACGATTGGGAGTGTGGATAAAATAAGTAAAAATACTCATCTTTTAAGGATGTCTGAATGTCACATCTTATCAAGTCAGAAGAGACCTGTGAAATTTTCTTCTGGAGGCAATTTATTCTGAGAACAATGTATTCTCAGAATATAAAAAATTATCCTACCTATAGAATTATATTTGACAACTTTATCATCATTAAATAATTATTAGATGGTTAGTACACAGTAAAACAAATCAAACCATCCACCAGTCTCTAGGCAGGATATTAACTTGAAGTATGCAGCCTTCACAATATCCTTCGAGACACGCCTGAACACTACTTTGATCCTGGGAATCAGCTAGTCTTTTGTGTTGCAGACAGTATGGTTGGTGTCTTTCTCAACTGCACTCCACGCATAATGGTCCATTAGGAGAGGTGCAGGGGACAGCTGTTGGAACTGGTGCAGTTGTGGAAGTTCTCAAACAACCACTTCTGGGTTTCCCCAGAGGTGTGACATGGAGCTGAGTGCTGCTGCCACAAGTATGGCATTGCCACAGTAACCCTCTCCACCCAGCGTTTGAAAACAGTAGACAAGAATTCAATATACCATCTGAATCGAGTCAGTTCTTTTTCGGGCATGTGGGGCAGCATGACGTGGCCTTCGTCTGAAACACACCCAAAGATCATCACAGTTTGAGGGAACTTGATCTTCATGATGTGTAGGATATCATGCAGACTGTCGGCTAGCCACCTGTTGTGCATCTGGTCTTGGCAGAAGTTCTTCTCGTCTGAGAAAAACAAGAGCATCCCCAAGTCGACTGGGTATTTGACCCAGTTGAGGAGTTTCTTTTACTTTCATAAGGCAGTTCTCTTCGGCCCTGGTGGTGAGTATTTGGCCCTTGTGACACTTGTATGAGGAGTAGCGAAGTTCCTGCTATGATTCTTCCTGTTAGCCACTGCTTTCACATCTTTTTTGCAATTCTCCAGCTCACATCTCACAACCTTCAAGGAGCACTAAGCTGCAGCTAAGATTTCCGAATATTTTAAGTTGTTCTGACCAAATCATTGTGATGCAGGTCACTCTCTTTCAATGTTCTGGTGCTTTTCAGTCGTCCATGGTTTCCAGTTCTCAAACCCACCAATAGTACACAAAAACAGCTATCCGTTGCACTTTACTACTATTAAATACTTCTGGTTCTGAAATGGAAAGATATGAAAAACTTATCAAATTTATCCGAACACATTTTTATTGTTCTGTTTAGTTTGACTATTCAAGCAAATTTTACCAATTGAGGATACGTCTTCGACAATCAGTCAGACAGTGGATTGCTTCTCTTTAGCTGAAGTATGGTTCTGTTCATTTCTAGGTCCACCATCCCAGGCTTTATCTCCTCTTTTTGAGAAGAGGTTAGCTTATTTCTAGGGGCTACCAGGGAATGCTAAACAGCCTGCTCAAGCATTTTTTGTAGGCCAGAGTGCACTCCTTCAAATGCACTTACTTTTCAAAACCTCCCCTGACCTTGTCTAACCTCCTGGAAAGGAGGTAAAAAAAACGCATTCATGTATTTCTGAACCTTTTTATTACATAATTTTTAACATTCTGTCTGTCATTAGTTGACCCAAAAACAGTTTCGGGGGGGGGGGGGGGGGTGATGAACGTAAACTTTCAAAATGCTCAACTTCAGCAAACGGATGTATTTTCCAACCAATTCTTGCCCGAGAACAATTGAATTTCTATGTGACCTTTGGTCAGAGGGCTGAATTTTGAAGAGCAGAGATAAGGAGTGCGAATGACTGTTCCAAAGAATTTCTCTGGAACATTATCTGGAGAAACTTGGCTGCCGGGTATCTGAGGACGGGGGTGCAACTGAGAGAAAATAGGCAAACAAAAATAACAAAAAAAGAAAGATTGATGCTTTTTTTTCTTAAGAGGTCGCTGTAGTCTAGCATATACACTGATTCTTTGAGTTATCTCTCTTTCCAGCGTCGCTCTGTTTGTCGAAACACGATTACCTATGTCTCTTTTGTTGCTAACTAGCTATTTTTGGATCGGTACTCCATGAGTTATAAGTCCTGACATTGATTTGGCCAAAATGAATAAGAGCAAATAATTATTTATGGGATTTTATTCTGTTGAACTAAACAAAAGAAAACTGATAAAGCATGATTTTAAGTATACTTGCTAACAACTGAAATGGCATGAAACCAATCCTCCCTGTACCCTTTTCAATTAACAGTTGCGGGTGGAGCAAGTGTATGTCATGAGTATAGATATAATATCAGCGATGCCGAGTTCAAATCCAGTTTTTTTTTTGTTTTTGTTTTTTAATAGAAATTGTTCCAGATAAGGCATGAGGTACAAAAATATCTAACGATAAGTGCTAGATGGATAGATTCGGACCCCAAAAACAGCAATTTTTCCCCATTTGTTAGAAACACTGCACGTGGAATATGATGACTAAAGGACAAAAATAAGGATTCATATATGCTGTAATACAGTGTGACCCCCCTCCAAAAAAAAAAGAATGTTTTCCACAGAACCGTTAATAAATTAATATTTTCTGCCAACCATATTTGCTACAAATGAACTTTAATCTATGCCTGACTTGTCCACCAAGTTTCAGTCATGAATGTCCAACAGTCTTTGTTTTATCGCCATACAACAATAAACACACCTGGATACGACATGCAAAATTGTTACTAACACTGACACAATCCTCTCTTGGCACTGCCCTGATTTTCTGCTGTGAGGGTTCTCTTCAGTTTAGAAATGACATGGCGATTGTTTTGATAGATATTATCTTTGAAATAAACTTGCAGAAAAAAAATCTGGTGGGTTATGGTTCGGCTAGTGTTTAGCTCATTCAGGATCACACCTCCTACTGATGAGATGATCACCAAAGTGCCCCCCATATCATTGAACAGCAATAAAACAAAGGCTGTTGGACATTCATGATTGAAACTCAGAAATGTAAATTTTATTAACAGTGGTTGGTATTTTTTTTTTTTTTTTAGGGAGTCGCCCGGTACCATTTGGAAAATTATGAACTTTAACATTCCCCTGGTATGGGTGAAACACCAACTTGTGTTTAATGAATTGTGTTGGCATTAAATAATCAAAAAAAAGTTTGATATGCTGAAAGACGACATGTTGGCTATACTGAGTTCTAACCAAATTACACAAATACTGTTGGGAAGGGTACAAATTCAGAGTTATCTTTCACCCCCCCACCCCCCACACCTATGGACAACAGCAACTTATGTTCAATGAATCGTTTACACTTGTTTATAGTATTGCATTTTGGCATTAAATAATCATAAAAAGGTTGATATGCCATCAAACAGACGAACCGAACCAAATTCTTTGCAGTAAAAAGAAAATGAGAGCAATTTACTTTTCCATGATCTGCTGCTAATTCTGTTGTCCGCCATGACAGTTGTGGGGAGGGGGGTCCCCATCCAAAGACTTCCTTTTGAAAATTCTGAATTGGCAAAGCAAATAGTTGAAGTTGCAAAGTGTTGGAGGAGAGGAGGAATAGGTTATCTGTTGAGAAACACATGGCAGATTAAGTCCCATGTCTCTGGCCCCAGGGCGCATCGCAGTCTTGGCTGGGGTGAGCTGTTTCCTTAACTCATCCGATTTCTCCTTGTTAATGATAGTAGAGCAGTCTGCATGCAGCTTCATGGCTGCTAACCGGCTTTTTTTCCCCCTTTTTTTTTTTGAATAGATTTGCTCATTCTTTGTTTTCGTATGAACAACTTTTCTACAATCATTGTGAGAAAAAAATAGGTCATGAGATTTCGAGTTGAAATAAAAGGAACTTTCATGTGACTCACGGAGTGTGTGAATCAAAATAAATTTAATATTAAATCTGTGTCTGTTTATGAACAACTTATTGGGAGAGCAAGGCATTCTATCATAATCTCTAACCCTATCATAATCTCTAACCCTATCATAATCTCTAACCCTATCATAATCTCTAACCCTATCATAATCTCTAACCCTATCATAATCTCTAACCCTATCATAATCTCTAACCCTATCATAATCTCTAACTTTATCATAATCTCTAACCCTAACCCTACATTTAACTGATGATGAAAGTGAAATTTTTTTTTTTTTTTAACATGATTCACCCCAAACAAGGCAGGCCGCCACTGTAAACGTAAGGGGCTACTGAGAAAAAAAAAAAGGGGAGAAGGTTTGGGGGTTCAGCTTAAATTGGGATCTGAGCAGCGAGATGTCTGTTTATATTAGTTTTAAATTTCTGCATGTCAGTACTGTCGGTAAAACAGGAGGCAGGGAGGGAGTTCCAGAGGCCAGCAGCACGAGGAAAGAAGCTATTTGAGTAGAATGCTCTCCGGCATCTGGGGACCTCCACAGTGAATGAATGAGATTTAGTAGAATGTCGAGTTAGTCTAGTGAATTTATGTCGAGGGGGCACCAGAGTAGCCAACTCATCGGACCATAATCCATTGAAGTATTTGTAAAACAAACATAAGGATGCTACATTGCGGCGATGGGACAGGGACTGGAGCTTAGCTGACAGTGAGGGACCTATTAGGTTGGCAACTCTTTTTTGGACTTTGTCAAGGAGGGAGAGACTAGTAGATGATGCACCCGCCCAGATGTGGCAACAATACTCCATGCATGGGCGAATGGTGGCTTTGTAGAGATACAGGATAATGTCAGGTGTAAGGAGTTTACTAGCACGGTAGAGGGAGCCAACCTTCTTTGCGGCAGCCTTGGCAATGTCTTCAAATTATTTACTTTATTTAAGAGTTAGGAGTGGATGGAGTAAATTCAGGTAACATAATTACTCCCATTACTAACCAGCAGAGCGTTACCACTGTCGACCAAGGTAAGGGTCTATCAGGCATGTGTACGCAGTGTGATGTATGGAAGTGAAACCTGGCAAGTGAGAGTTGAGGACATGCGTTGCATGGAGAGAAATGATACGATGGATATGTAATGGAGTCTTAAAGACATGCTTGGATCTGATGACCTCAGAAGATCAAATGTGGACAGTTTAAAGAAGATGTGTGAAGAAAATGAAACTTTTATTGTATGGTCACATTAAAAGAATGGATGTAAGTTCTTAAGTTAGATGTAGAACAGTTAAGGTAACAGGTTCATTTCACAGGGGAAAACCAAGGAAAACATGGGAGGAAGTGATAAGGATGGATTTGAGAGAAAGAGGGATAAATAAAGACCTGGTCAGATATAGGTTAGTTTGATTTTTAAAAGCCATTCAATTCATGCCAGACTAGTTACACTTTCCAGATTTAATCTTCCTCTGAGGTCATCAGATCTAAGCCTGTTTTTAACACTACATTACACATCCATTGTATCATTCTCATATCATTTCTCTCCATGCAACGCATGTCCTCAACCCTCAGTGGCCAGGTTTCACTTCCATAAACATGCTTAATAGACTCTTCCCTTTGTCGACAGTGATAACGCTCTGCTAGTTAGTAATGACAGAAGTTCCCTGAACTTACTCCATCCACTCTTTAATTCTTGCAATCACACTAGCATCTGTTGCATCCTATGTTCTGATGGTATCACCAAGGTAACAAAACGCCTGAACAACCACAATAATCCGGATATGCTTTCTTCACATCTGATTTCTCATCCATCTCCATTGTCTTACACGTTTTGCATACAAACTGGTTATCTAATTTGTAGAATTTGGTATATTCGGACTACTGTTCTCATCTTGGGTGTTTTTATCACAACGTTTCGGCCAATGTAACCCCCGACCTTCTTCAGGTGTACTTTATCGAACATCGGGAATCTTTCTGTTGAACTCGGGAATCTGGACGGAATTTCGATCTATAGTGAGATCAAAAACAATAGGTTTACGGTTCCCAAAATTCATACTAGAATTGTCCGCAAGTACGAAATAAAATTCACTTCTAAGTGACGGTCATCTGAAGGTTGAAGGTTCAATCCTCAGTGCGGGCGATATGAAGAATTGCGAATTACTGAAGACTTCTTCCCAGTCATGGCAGATGGAACGAGAGCATGCTACCCCCGTGGATTTAATAAAGGGTTCCATTCGAAATTCCATCCAGATTCCTGAGTTGGACAAAGTACACCTGAAGAAGGTTGGAGGTTACAAACACCCAAGATGAGAACAGTAGTCCGAATATACCAAATTCTACAAATTATCAACCTTCATCTCATGTATTTCAGAATTTCGATTTGGAAATAATAGCTGTACCTGGTTGGGCTCATAATACTGAAAAACTCTTGGACTCTTTACCTCAGAATAGTTCCAAAACCATACTGTGAAAATAAAACTTACATGGCTGAAATGTTTATTTGATGCACATAAACCTCAAATAAAATGAATAAAATTTATTTGAATTTTGAAAATCTTTATCATTTTGTATTATTCAGTGGTGCTTTACCGGCCTATTTGGCATAATGATTAGTGTTTGCTAATAGACCGGAAGACAGATGTACATTTGAAAAATAAAAATACTTTTTTTCATTATTTCTTCTAATTTGCTTTTATTAAACACTACAAAGCTGTCCAAAAATGTTGTCCACCATTTTGTATATTTTAATGTTCACAATGAGAATAGAAAAATTACATTTTCAAAACGAATGAATTACTATTTATTTAAAGCTTTTATTTTCTAAAGTGCTCAATACTATGTAATAGAGCTGTACAATTCTTAGTTTCAACTCTTCCAACAGGTCTCAACATTACACTGGGTGTCATACCCCTAAAATACAATCGTCAGATATTGTTTCTGATGTGGTCTAGTTCTTATCTGAATTATTTTAATATAATTACTTCAATGCAATAATTCATGTCACTACACATGGCAGATGATGATGCAATATTTCCATTACCAGACACCATTTTCAGTTACCACAAAAAGACTTTTTACATTTTAAGAACTACTTTTTTTTTTTTCATATGCATATTAATTTCAAAGGGAAGCCATTGCAAAAATGTCTGAAAATGGTGTCTGCAATGAATTTTAAGAGCTTGACTTTCTCGTTATCCTTGAAAATATTTTTTTTTAATATCTAAAAAAAAACAAAGATAATATTTTATATTCACTAGATTTATATGTACGCATAAGCACATACACACATATATAAATAAGGTTTTTGTATGATATATATATATATATATATATATAATATAAAATCATACAAATAACTTTTGTATATAAGTATTTTCACAGAATATCAAATTCTGTTCGTTTCAGATTGAGGACACATGGAAACTATTTTAAAGATACTTTTATGTAAAACTGTTAAGTTCCTTGACTTTTGCATAAAATGAATTTAGATCCACAACTATTTTTTATTTTAAATGAAAACGATTGGTACCAACTTTTTACCAAATTTTAAAATGGAAAACACATTTATTTTTCCTTAAAATTGTCTTTTTCTTCCAGAATTAAGACAAATGAAATCACATTTTCAAGTCTGGGGACGACATATGATTAGAATTTCAGCAGCAACTGTGAATTGCATTTAGTGTTCAATCTCAAAGCTGTAGGTTTCTTAAGATGTGCGTGTATTATATATATATGTCTTTTTCCAATTCATCTCGATTAAAACATAGGGTTTATTTTCAGTTTATATTACATAAACAGATATAACTACATACCTCTACAGTTACATAATCATCCATACATATTTACATCTACATACACAACAAATATATATATATATAATGATTATTTTTATTTACACAGACATGTATAAAATCTGCGACACTGGCATGTCGATGTTATCGATCAACAGCTATTATAAACTGAGATCTCATCAGGTAGAGTTAGAATCCGATCTTAACTGTAGATCATCTTTGGAAAGAATGAAATAGAGAAAAAAAAAAAATTTTTAATTTATATATATTTACAGGGTAATCTTCTAAAGTAATAAATTGATCATGAATTTTTAAATATGTATTATAGAAAATACGGTAAATAACATGAGCGAATCATTTTTATTTTGTAAATGTTACCATTTAGAGGGGATAATATATACAAAATTTATTTGGGGGGGGGGGGGTATATTCTTGGCAACATGGTGAATACCATGAGCACATAGTTTTTTTTGTAAACTAAACCATTTAGGGGGTGCGCCCACCATGAACTCGCACCCGCCCCCTAAAAAAACTTTTTAAATAAGTTAGAGACAAAAAATATAGAGAAAAGAATTGCTCTACATCAAATTTTGAGTTATATTAAGTAATATATTTTTAAAAGGATGGGTGCGCACGCATAAGCATCGATAATATGTATATGTTTGGTAAAATCCTAAACTATTGATCTTATCGTTATGAACAAGCCGCGCATGCGTGGTTCCCCTCTGTATGTGACTCGATGTGGCGAGTGTAAAATGCAATAAATTTGGGCAATTTGGGGCATTTTTGACCCCTGGGGGCGCGAACCAGAATTTTTCTGAGGCCAAGGATGCTCATTTTATATCTAGAACAATTGCCTCTACATTTTGGACAAGTTTCAGAAAAATTGAATGGATGGATCAAACGTTATGGGAGAAAAGGGTAATTTTTTGCAATTTTGGGGGCTTTTGACCCCCTGGGGGCGCGAACCAGATTTTTTTCAAGGTCAGCGATACTTATTTTCTATTAGGAACAATTGCCTCCACATTTTGGCCAAGTTTCATAGAAATTGAATGGATGGATGAAAAGTTATGGGGCAAAAAATGTCATTTTTTTGCAATTTCTAGGCCTTTTGACCGCTGAAGGGCTACCCAGATTTTTTTTCAAAAATCGGAGAATGTCACTTAGAACCTGACCAAAGTTACAAAGATTTATAAAATCGGGGGACTCATGTTTTGAGGCATGTCCGTCCGTCCGTCCGGATTTTTCTCCGCAACCATCCATTGAATTTCTCTGAAATTTTGCATGAAGTTGTAACTTTGGTCAGGTTAGAAAGTGACATTCTCCAATTTTTGAAGAAAAATCTAGTTAGCCCCCCAGGGGGTCAAAAGTCCCCGAAATGGCAAAAAATTACATTTTTTGCCCCATAACTTTTCATCCATCCATTCAATTTCTTTGAAACTTGGCTATAATGTAGAGGCAATTGTTCTAGATATAAAATGAGCATCCTTGACCTCAGAAAAATTCTGGTTCGAGCCCCCAGGGGGTCAAAGGGGGGTCAAAAATGCCCCAAATTGCTCAAATTTATTGCATTTTACATTCGCCACATCGAGTCACATACAGAGGGGGACCACGCATGCACGGCTTGTTCTCTAGTAATAAGAAGAATTACATACACCTACACATAGTTATATACTTAATACAACAGGATATTAATTTAGTATATATGTGTGTTGCTCCCCATCTGGGGCATCACATTTGTGAAGGGAAAATTATTCCCGACTAGCATTTAGGTAGTGCTTTTCATTCAAAAGTATCGCAAACAATATATATATAATATATATATATATATATATATAAAAAAACTCCAATTCCTATAATTCGTCGCGAAGTAAATATCTTTTACTTTGGGCTATGGTTTGGAAGGAATTTTCCTTTGACAAACTTTGATTTTCAAAGTTTTTGTCTAATGGCGATATTTTCACCCCCAACAAAACCTCTTTTTCGTATAATAAATATTTGCAGAATATGATTACCAAGAAGTTTGGCCCTAGAGCATATTCGGATAAACATATCTTTAATTATTTGTCTTATGCTCTATCCAATACTGAAAATTTTGTCTTGTCTGCCGGCTTAGAATTTTGCATTCCTCCCCTCCGCGTTGATAAAGTCAACATATTTAGTGAGATTGAACTATTATATTCTCAACTAAAAAGACATTCGCCTATTTCCACTGATGAATTAACTAGCGTTAAAATCTAGTTGGGTGAATTAGGTCGGAGGTTTTCTGCCATACGCACTAAATCAAGCGATTGCATTTGGCAGAAAAATCATTTTGAGACTGCAAAATTACCGAAGTTGAATTCTGATATTTATATCACTCAGACAAAGGATCAAGCGTTGTTATCCTGAACCAAGTTGATTACATCTCCAAAATGTTACACATTTTGGATAATAAAAATAAATTTTTCAAGATAGGTTGTTTAAGCCAAGATGACACTTTTCGTATGGAAATAAAAGTCCAGAAAAAAATTCTTCAACTTTATAAATGCAAGTTTATTTCTAAAGAGATTTACGAGAGAATACAACTTATTGGCTCTCAAAGGCCTAGAATGTACGGCTTACCCAAGGTTCATAAACCAAACATTCCTCTACGTCCTATTCTATCAATGTTAGCTTCTGCACATGAACTTGGAAAATGGTTAGTTTATATTCTTAAGCCCGTACTTACTTTTTATTCGGCCTACTGTATCTCTGATTCCTTTCAATGTGTGTCTTAAATACACAAATTATCTCTCTCAAAGAATACCGAGTTATTGGTTTCTTTTGACATTAATAGTCTGTTTACCAATTTACCATTGGATCAAACCATTGGTATATGTGCAGATTATCTTTACCATGGCCCCTTACAATCTCCACAATTTCCTGAACAAATTTTTGTTGAACTGATGAAGCTTGCTACCAAATGAGTTTCCTTCAGTTTTAACAACATAATGTATCAGCAAATTGATGGTATATCCATGGGTAGCCCTCTTGGCCAACATTTTCGTTGGATTTTTGGAAAACCAATTATTTTCCAAAATGACCAAGCCGGCTTTTTACACATGTTACGTTTATGACACTTTTGCTTGCTTTCCCTCACGGAGTGATGCTGAACAGTTTCTTCGTCTTCTTTGTGACTTGCATCCATTGTTGCAATTTACTATGGAGGTCGAGGATTGTGGTTTCCTCCCATTCCTTGATGTTTTAGTATCTAAAGCTGGTTTAACGTTTGAAACCTGTGTATAGAAAACCAAACTTTACAAGTCTTTATCTAAATTGGTTTTCCTTCACTCCTAAATCAAGAAAAATAAAATTTATTGGTACTTTTACTCATTGAGCACTGATGATTTGTTCACCAACACGACTCGATGCGGAACTTGGTGAAATTACTAATATTTTTCTTGCTAATGGATATCTAATCAATATCATAAAAAAACACCATTGCACGCAAAGTTGCTATATATAATGGTTGTAAATTCATTGGCCGTCACGATGTCCTATCTATTTGAAACTTCCATGGTTAGGTTCTGACGGCTTTTGACATTGTCAAAAGGATTTCTTCTCAACGTTGTTTTCCAGCAACCATGCTGAGAGTAGTTCACCATTCAAACCTTTTTCTCTTCATTTCGTAAGGATGTTTTGCCAGCCATTCAAAAGAATTCTGTTGTTTATAAATTCCTGTGTCAGTGTGGAACTGACTACGTTGGCAAGTCATCCCAAAGATTAGAAATGAGAATATCCCAACACATACCACATGATATTCGTTTACACAAGGTTTCGAGATCATTCGGGAAGTTTCAAGCACATGAATCTGCCACTGGAAATGACCTGGTTGGTACAAATAGTTGTTCTGACCAGTATTCCGATGGGTGATTTTGTGTTTTACGCAATGCTAGGTCAAACTATCATCTCAATATTATTGAGGCATTAGTTATTAACAATTCTCAACCTAACCTGTATAGACAAAAGATTTTGAAACATCAGTTGGAGATATTCAATGATTCAAATTCACAATAACGTTGAGAGATTTACCGGTTTTTTTTTTTGGTTTTTTTTCTCAATTGTTTTCTCAAACTGAAAAATGTTTCCCCTCATATCTCATTCGATTTTTTTAGCTTTTATTTTATCATTTTGACGTTTCCTCGTAGATGGTCAGACGATGAGGCCTTAAGGAAAATTTTAGCAATTTTCTTTTTTTTCTTTTCCATCCGCCCGTTTCATTGATTAAAATAATGTTTCCTCTGAAATTTATCCTGCCATTTTGTTGTACTCGAAATTTAGTTATATATTTTATTATTATTATTTTTATTTCATGTATCCACATAAAATGTTATAAGGAGATATAATCTTTTATGTATCGATTTTCAGGATTTACATCAACAGTGCTCAATATGTGAATAGAGCTAGGTAGTAAGTTATGAAAATATATTTATGGCAATTAAGCTACACAGAGGCTTCTGCGTTTCATCCCCATAGGGAATCGTCAGGCTAAAATGCATGGAGTTTGTGTTGCCAGGTGTTTTTATATATATATATACACATGGTGTTTAGTCTAGCTAGTTAACCAATCAGATTCTTTGTTATTCTCTCTCACGGGTTAATGTTTCTAGTAGCCAATCAAATTACTTTTATTCTTGCTTGTACATATTCTGGTTTAAAATTATTGAATTTCTTCATCTAATTTATCTACCCCCACAAGGTAAGATGTGACACAAGGTCGGGAAAGTGGGATTAGAAAAGCCAGCACCCGAGAGGTGAGCACTCTGACCATTTAAAAAATTGCCTGGGCAGCCCTGTCGGCATTTCCCGGTAGGGGCGCCTCAGGCAGTAAGCAATAAACTTACTCCTCCTCAAAGAGGGGAGGCAAAGCCTGGGAGGGTGGACCTCCTAGAACTGTACAGGACTGTCCCATAGACCGGTGTAAATCAAGCCCTGAAGGCCAAGACAATACCAGTCTATGGGGTGCAGTATCCATCGGAACAGATACTACACTTTCATCTTAGCTAAAAGGCTTCATATTATACTATAACTTAATACTTGTCGCATGGCGGAAATAAAGAAACCTGTTTCTCTCTTCGAATTACACTTTAAATATGAATATTTTATTTACAAAATACAAACATTTATTTTATTTCTGAACATTTATTTTATGCTCACGTATAATAATATGCAACACATCAGTGTTTTGTTTGGTTAAGATCAGAGTGTAGTATCTGTTCCGATGGATGCTACTATTGTCCTGTACAGTTCGAGGAGGTCCACCCTCCCAGGCTTTGCTTTCTCTTTCAGAAGGGGTTAGTTTATTGCTAATCGCCTGAGGCGCCCCTACCAGGGAACGCCGACGGGGCTGCTCAGGCATTTTTTTGTAGGCCAGAGTGCGCTAATCCTAGTGCACTGGCTAACACCTGACCTTGTGTCTAACCTCCTGGAGAGAAGGTAAATAAAAATACTTTGACCTTGTGTCTAACCTCTTTGAGGTAAATAGCTCGACCAAATTTAATTTAATTTATAGTTCTTTTAGCAATTCCCTTTTTTTTTTTCTTTTAAATTTATTCAGACCAAACAAGGCACATTGCCACTGAAGCGTAAGGGGCTACTGTGATTAGGGGAGGGGGACATCTTAAGTTGGGTGAAACTGGGAGCAGGGAGGGAATTCCAAGGGCAAGCTACCCGAGAAAAGAAGCTATTAGAGTATTGATTTACTCCTCTCCAGGAGTTAGGCACAAGGCCAGTTTTTATCTTACTCCCACAAGTAAGATGTGACCCAAGGTCGGGTCGGGAAAGTGGGGTTTAAAAATTGCCTGGGCAGCCCCGTTGGCATTCCCCGGTAGGGGCGCCTCAGGCAGTAAGCAATAAACTTACTCCTCCTCAAAGAGGGGAGGCGAAGCCTGGGAGGGTTGACCTCCTAGAACTGCACAGGACAGACCCATAGACCGGCATAAATCAAGCCCTGAAGGCCAAGACAATACCAGTCTATGGGGTGCAGTATCCATCGGAACAGATACTACACTTTGATCTTTGCCAAAAGGCCAAGAACAAGCTATTAGAGTAGAAAGTTTTCCAGCATCTGGGGACGTCTACGGTGAAGAGGTGGGATTTTGCTGTTCGTTTGGTTGGTCGGGAGTATTTACATTGAGAGGGTACAAGTGCAGTATGTTAATTGGAGCACATTCCATAGAAATACTTGTAAAACAAGCATCTGGGGGACCTCTACAGTGAAAGGGGTGAGATTTTGATGCTCTTTGAGTTTGTCGAGGGCAGTTTTGTCCTACAGATAGAATGTAGAGGACAGACAGACAGACAGAATTTCAATGTTGTTGATCTATAATAGACTACAAAATTCTACATAATTTAAAACCTTTTTTATTTGTGCAGTCACTTTTGCGAGTCGTGATATTCTGAATGTATACAAATACAATTTGTGTTGCTAATAAATAGGACGTGTTTAATGAAAAGTGATCACTAAATAAAACTTGTTACTAATTTCCTTACATGAGAATGGCATGACTAATTTTATTTCTCTGATATCGTATTTATAGTAGCTACGTGGACTGTCCTAAATTTGTAATGATTTATTAAGGGCAGGCCCATTGGGTCTAACACGAACTGCTGCTATGATGACACATTGGGATTGTCTGTTTTTGTTGATTTTGTTTTTTGGGTGCGTCTACACATCACAATGAGGGGTGCTGTCTGTAGGTCTGAAGTTTGAAATAGCATTTTTAGATGTCGGTCCAAACAGCTGAGAAAGTTGTAATGAGAACTAAATACCGAGATCTGCTGTACGACATAAAAAGAAACTGGAATCTTGGGAATATTTCAATCATTCCAAATAATCATACGAGTCACTGGGTTCATGAAAAAGAGCTTAAAAATCTACTTGGCGAATATACCCAGTGAACCAAGTGCAAGAGAGATCTAAACAATTGCACTTAAGGGACAGGTAGAATACTAAAGTGATCTCTTGGTTTGACTTCGAGTCTCTGAAATAGCAGGTGAATGTCTGGCATCTTGTAGGATGCCCAATCCTCGGCAAAAACAAAGAGAAAAGACAATTCTATAAAAAGCGCCTTTCATTGATTTGTCATGCATGAATTTGAAATAGCGTATTTAGTTGTATCCACACAATTCTATAATAGGCTCTATCCACTCTCCTAACTCCAATCCGCTTTTTTTTCTCTTCCCACTTAACCACCACTCCCACTTAAAAATTGACCTGTTTGTTTTTGCTACTAAACCGGAAAACAGTGGAAGGTCTACAATTAGCAAGATTTGGAAACACTTTACTAATCTACCCCTTATCTCATTTTATTTGGTTGTTTTGTTTTTCTCTTTGGATTTTTTTTTTAAATTCTCCCACACTCCATAATTTTCACATTATACATATTCTATTTGTAAATAAAATCCATTCAAAACACTGGGTATATTTTAAGTAGTTAAGCCCACAGAGCAAATGAGGTATTGCAGTGAAAGTGTATAATTTACACTAGCTTAACCCCCCCCCCCTCTATTTTTTACCGCTCTTGTTTTAAATTTGTTATTAAAGGTCTTTGTAACAAGTAAATAAAAACAATGCTAGAAAAGGCTAACTTCATTGGTCTGTCATACTTAAGTTTGAAATAGCATTTTTAGATGCAGTCACACAATTAAATGTACTGTTACAACACTTCAGTTTGGTCTGTCATGCTTAAATTTTAAATATCATTTTTAGATGCAGTCACACAATAAGATGTACTGTTACAACACTTCAGTTTGGTCTGTCATGCTTATGTTTGAAATAGCATTTTTAGATGCAGTCACACATTTCTATAAAATGCTCCATTCCTTGGTCTATTATGCTTCAGTTTAAAAAGCATTTTTAGATGCAGTCACACATTAAAATGTGCTGTTACAACACTTCAGTTTGGTTTGTCATGATTAAGTTTGAAATAACATTTTTAGATGCAGTCACACAATAAGATGTACTGTGACAACACTTCAGTTTGGTTTGTCATGATTAAGTTTGAAATAACATTTTTAAATGCAGTCACACAATAAGATGTACTGTTACAACACTTCAGTTTTGTCTGTCATGATTAAGTTTGAAATAACATTTTTAAATGCAGTCACACAATAAGATGTACTGTTACAACACTTCAGTTTGGTCTGTCATGATTAAGTTTGAAATAACATTTTTAAATGCAGTCACACAATAAGATGTACTGTTACAACACTTCAGTTTGGTCTGCTATGCTTATGTTTGAAATAGCATTTTTAGATGCAGTCACACATTTCTATAAAATGCTCCATTCCTTGGTCTATTATGCTTCAGTTTAAAAAGCATTTTTAGATGCAGTCACACAATAAAATGTGCCGTTACAACACTCTGTTTGGTCTGTCATGCTTAAGTTTGAAATATCATTTTTAGATGCAGTCACACAATTAAATGTACTGTTACAACACTTCAGTTTGGTCTGTCATGCTTAAATTTTAAATAGCATTTTTAGATGCAGTCACACATTTCTATAAAATGCTCCATTCCTTGGTCTATTATGCTTCAGTTTAAAAAGCATTTTTAGATGCAGTCACACAATAAAATGTGCTGTTACAACACTTCAGTTTGGTCTGTCATGATTAAGTTTGAAATAGAATTTTAAGATGCAGTCACACAATGAAATGTACTGTTACAACACTTCAGTTTGGTCTGTCATGATTAAGTTTGAAATAGAATTTTAAGATGCAGTCACACAATGAAATGTACTGTTATAACACTTCAGTTTGGTCTGTCATGATTAAGTTTGAAATAGAATTTTAAGATGCAGTCACACAATGAAATGTACTGTTACAACACTTCAGTTTGGTCTGTCATGATTAAGTTTGAAATAGAATTTTAAGATGCAGTCACACAATGAAATGTACTGTTACAACACTTCAGTTTGGTCTGTCATGATTAAGTTTGAAATAGAATTTTTAGATGCAGTCACACAATGAAATGTACTGTTACAACACTTCAGTTTGGTCTGTCATGCTTAAGTTTGAAATATCATTTTCATCACTAAAATTGCAGATTAAATGGATGCTACTTAAGAATATCTATTCTCGTTAATAAATGTTGACTATAAAATTGTAAAAAGTATCCAATAAAAACATGTTCGTTTTAATAAATATGTCGTCTCAGCTGTTTCGGCTGACATTAATTTAAGCGTAATTGAACATGACTGTAAAATTATACTCACAATAAAATCCTTCTAATGTCCATAAAAGATTTCGAGAACAAACACTATTCTCTTCCCAGTCTACAACGGTTGTTGACTGGAAGTATTACGTTAATTGCTTCTAAAAAATTTAAATAGAAAGGTGTTTCAGCATAACTCGTGGTTTTATAGGAGTCATATCGTAGCAT
This sequence comes from Sepiola atlantica, assembly GCA_963556195.1. Taxonomy (NCBI): domain Eukaryota; kingdom Metazoa; phylum Mollusca; class Cephalopoda; order Sepiida; family Sepiolidae; genus Sepiola; species Sepiola atlantica. The sequence continues at coordinate 8,308,017 of OY744537.1, read as the reverse complement.
TTAGTGCAAAAATGGATTTCTGAGCAAAATGCTGGTCAACCTTTGTATCTGAAATTTGCTGTTGAGAATCAAAATGACTGCGTCTACGCACACATGATGGAATGTACTGTTTGATTTGCTCAAGCAATTGTCAGGATTTGCATACTGTATATTCAGACTTTGAGAAGAAAAAGAAAAAGGATTTTTGTTGTAGTTATTGTTTCTTCTTTCCCCCCAATTCTTGCTATTTGAATACTGATTAAAAAAAATTTTTTTAAGTCATCAGGAATTTTCAAATGATTTAGCGATTATTCTGTACTCACCCATTCCCCGCTACACAAAGTGTCTGATGGATCCATGTTCATAATATATTTTCTGATTAACGTTTATGATACTTTTCTGGATGTCTCCTTTTAATAATTTTTTTTTTTTTAATGTTTGAAATATTGATGTTCTACTTTTAAAGAACAGTAATGAAAAGATGGTAGATCCTTTTTAGTCTTGACCACTAAACGTAAATTTGGTGCTTGAAAACTCTACTTGAGATGTAAACTTGTATGTCAAAATGTAGATTCAATATAGATTCATTGTTGCCCCCCCCCTGCCTTGGTAGAGTACACAATTTTAGGCCCAACCCTTTTTCTGATCTTCATTAATGATCTCCCATATCACATTCTAAGATCATTCGTTGACATTTATGTAGATGATATAACCATCTATGGCAACACTTTGAAGAACATTAATGATCAAGATCTTTCCGATTCTCTCTTCTGACCTGAAGCACGTATAATGGTGGAAAGGTGGCTGGTTACTTTTAATACATCTAAAACCAAGCTTCTCTCCTTTCACAACAAATGCTCAGCTCCTCACTTGGGCCCAATTGAAATGAATGGATCTCTTCTTGAAGAAGCCCCTTGCTTTGAGAAGGTTCTGGGACTAACCTTCACTCCAGACCTGAAATGGAAGACTTACATCAAATCTGTCACTAAAATCGCTAGAAAAAATGGTTGGATCATTCTATCACTCCAGAAAGTATCTCTACTTTAGTATTTTGTGTTATCTAAATGAATAAATGTGAAAGTTGTGATCATTTCTCGCACTAACAGTGGCGGCAAAACAACTTGTTTCAAGTAAATTATCGTACTGTTGTCATATTTGGGCTGGTAAATCTCTCTCCCATTTTGGAGTTCTTGATAAGGTGCAGAAACGTATCTGTAATTTGATTGGCCCAACCCTTTCTTCTTCTCTACACCTTCTCTCTCAAAGACGTCTCAGCCTTTTCTATAAGTACCATTATGGAATGTGTTCTTCAGAATTATGTGATCTATTCCCTGCTTCCTTTGTTCCAGCTCATTTGACTCGTTGGTCTCCATCAATTCGCTGTTTTGATACCTCATTGTAATACAGCTTCTATTCTAGTAGCTTCTTTCCAAGAACCGCAGGCTTGTTGAACTTTCTTCCTGCTGACTGTTTTCTTCCTACCTATAGCCTTGGTCTTTTCGAGACTAAGGTCAATAGGCATCTCTTGCCTTTGCGATAATCATCTTTCGTTCTTGTTAGCTTCTTACATTAAGTGGCTTCATGTCTTGTCTGGAGCGATTTTCATAAAAAAAAATTCAAGTTTAAACAATAACAGCACCTTATCTTAAATTTAACTAATTTGCATATTGCAGTGCAAAACGATACTTTAATACAACACAATTCTGTTTAGGAATATTGCTTTATTTCGTGGACAATTGTTTATCGAGTCGATAGAATTCAGAAATATAAATAATGGTTGGTTATCCTCAGTTACGATGGCAGTACAGTTGTTTATGCACCACTTTTGTATTGGTTTCCTGCGTATTCGTTGAAGGAACTGACTTGATAACAAAGTCCCCAACTCAAACACACTCACCATCACTCAAGCAAATAGATTTATTTTTTCATTTCGTTACGGTCATATTTAAAGATGAATAAATTTGTATCAAAATTACCAAAATGTTAATGTATATCTATATGAATAGATGTGAAAGTGTTTGTTTTGTGTTTTCAACAATGAAATGTTTATTATGTAAAAGTTTTGTTTCAAGTATTTTAAGTGGAGAACTTTGCGAAGCGATAGTTTGCTGACAAAGCCATCGAGTTAAAGTAGTATCATCATCATCATCATATTCAGTTAAACGTTCATTTTACATGCTGGTATGCATTGGATGGTTTTAAGAAATTAACTTCCAAACTAACCTAATTATAGCCAGGTTTTTATTTATCCCTCTTTCGCTAAAATCCATTTTTGGTCCCCCGATTTATAAAATCAGGGGACTTATGTTTTGAGGCATGTCCGTCCGGATTTTTCTCCGCAACCATCCATTGAATTTCTCTGAAATTTTGCATGAAGTTGTAACTTTGGTCAGGTTAGAAAGTGACATTCTCAGATTTTTGAAAAAAAATCTTGTTAGCCCCCCAGGGGGTCAAAAGGTCCCGAAATGGCAAAAAATGACATTTTTTGCCCCATAACTTTTCATCCATCCATTCAATTTCTCTGAAACTTGGTCAAAATGTGGAGGCAATTGTTCCTAATAGAAAATAAGTATCGCTGACCTTGGAAAAAATCTGGTTCGCGCCCCCAGAGGGTCAAAAGTCCCCAAAATGGCAAAAAATAACCCTTTTCTCCCATAACGTTTGATCCATCCATTCAATTTTTCTGAAACTTGTCCAAAATGTAGAGGCAATTGTTCTGGATATAAAATGAGCATCCTTGACCTCAGAAAAATTCTGGTTCGCGCCCCCAGGGGGTCAAAAATGCCCCAAATTGTCCAAATTTATTGCATTTTACACTCGCCACATAGTCACATACAGAGAGGGACCACGCACGCGCGGCTTGTTATCATTTCCTCCCATATATTTTCCTTGGCTTTTTCCTGTTAACTAGACCTGCTACCTTAACTGTTGTACATCTATTACCCCCAAGAACTCTCATCCATTTTTTTTCAACATAACTATATCAATGAAGTCTTTGTTCTGCACACATCTCCCATACTGTTAAGATTTAACTTTCCTCTGAGCTCATCAGATCTAAACTGTCTCATATTACACATCAATCGTGTCATTCTCATATCATTTCTCTCCATGCAACTCGCTGGCCAGGTTTCACTTCCATACTTCGTTACAATGTGTACGCATGCCTAATAGACTCTTCCCTTGGTCGACAGTGATAACGCTCTGCTGGTTAGTAATCGCAGAAATTCTCTGAACTTATTCCATCTACTCTTAACTCTTGCAATCACGCTAACACCTCCTCCACCCTGTGCTTCTTCTTCTTTCGTGTGAATCAGATGATTCTGGTGTTGGCATTAGTTTCCCCGATGTTTTTCTAGTTAGAAATCTTTCTGGAAAGACATCAGGTAATTACGGGAAGGACCACGAGAAGGTTGCCAACATCCCTAAGTGAAAGTGGTACTGTGGAATCGACTGGATTCCAACTTGGAACACCCAGATCTTCAGTCCATGTTGTTATCCACTTGACCACCGTCACCTCCCTGTGCTCCAATGGTATCACAAAGGTAACAAAACTTCTCAACAAACTCAATAGCTTTGTCATCCAAATATACTTTCTCCACATCTGAGTTCTCATCTATCTCTATTGTCGTACCTTTTTTTGCACATAAACTGGTTATCCTCTCTCAACTTATCAGTAATATCACTTCTGTACCCAATGCTTGCAAGTATTACACAAGATTGAATTGCACCCAACTCCCTTTCTACAAACTGAGAAGGGGAACTTTCCTTTTGTTTGGGAGCTTTCCAACACTACAACCACTGATCATCACTTTAGTTTCGATAACATTTACTCCTGGACCTTTATTTTCCATAGCATTCCTCCAAGTCTTTCCTTGGTGCTACCAGATCATGATGTCTAAAAATACTAGCTTCCTGACTTAAAATGCACCAAACATTGGTGTTATTGTTTTTTTTTCCTTTCCCTTTGCAAAACTCTATCATGTTTTGTAAAGCCAAAAACTAAAACAATGATTTTTCTCTACAAAACAACCAAACCAAACAACAATTTTCTTATATAAAACAACCAAACTAAACAACAGAAATAAAAATTTGAAGATATAAAGAACTTGAAGCACAAAAATCTTTACGAAAATAATTTTATTTGGCATTAAATAACCTGTAAAAGGGTTGATATGCTGTAAAACAAAACGACCAACCTCCAAGTTAACTATTAGGTCTGCCATTGTTTCACAGGCAGGTATTACATCATAAACATACAGCATCTCTTCTGAAATAACATTTCAAAGTATCTCTATAAAAGGATTTCTTTGTTGTGCTTAATTTTGAAATAGCATTTTCATTGCTAAATGCACAGATTTGAAGAACACATCCTAAGAATGAATCCATTTTTTTTTTCATTTCTTTTTTTCATTTCTTTTTTTCATTTCTTTTTTTTCATTGCTAAATGCACAAATTTAAAGAACACATCCTAAGAATAAATCGATTTCTTTTCTTATTTCCTTTTTCTTGTTTGCACTGAATTCCAACACGTTTTCTCTTCTATTTTTTGGTATTTTATTTTTGTTGATGATTAAATTTTTATTTCTTCAGATATGCCACGGAACAGAGGCAATATATATGAAGTAGAAAACTAAAAAGAGCAAGAAATAAGAAAAGAAGCACTGCCATTGTTGATCCACTCGGAAGAAATGATGCCGGAAGATGATCGGAGAATTACTAACCCAAAACGTAGTGTTGAGGAAAACCGTATGAATGAAAATTATATTCCAAAAAAACCTGTGAGTATTTTTATGACTGGTCACTTCTCATGTGTTTACCCTGTGATATCACCACGATATGTATGTATGTATGTATGTATTTTTCTTCTGTGGTGAAGAAAAATATGTCTTAACTGCAGGAGAAGAAATTAATATTTATAATAAAGTATGAAAATCCTCCTCCATCACAACCAGTCGTTGATTGCCTTAAGTTATAAAAGACCATTACCTTTTGATGTGTTTGTGAGATATGGGACGAATATATATATAAAAGAATTGAATAAAACTAAAGTATAATTCAACAATTAACATTTATTCTTCATTTACAAGTGAAGAAAAGAATTGCTTCTTAGTCCAAAACGTCTTATTTAGAGAGAGGTCTGTTAATCCAAGATTGTCTCTTTCTGGAAATGTACAAGGGACATAACTCTACTCTCCAAATCTCTTTGAGGCAAGATATATCACCAAAGAGTAGCAAAGAGCTACTTCCTTTTTAATGTTATCTAGATAAAAATTTGTTTCATTTAACACCTTTTGATGAGGGGATTTCTTCAACGGCAAATTGGTTCGTAAACGAGTGATAGTCAGTTGTATTTATGTATTTGGTGGTGACGTTTGAGATGCGGAAGCAACTTCGGTTTGTTTGTTTGTTTGTTTGTTTCTAGACTTTTTACTAAGGATGTGCAACCTTCTTTATTATTATTTACTCACTAGGAGTTTTCACACATCAGTGGTTGTTCACTAGCAATAGCAAATGGTGTGAACGAGTGTCTGTGTGTGTTCATTGCAAACGCTGTGATCATCAACTCATTATGCTGGTCCAAAATCGTTGCTCAATTCCGACACCGGTCGCAGTGTCAATTGTGTGGTCTGTCATTGCTGCAACAGAAGAATTCTCCCTCCAAATAAAATTACAACTCCAGTTTAAAACAAGAAACAAAGTTTTACTTTTTGGAGGTTACAATGATACTCGTTTTCTTTTACTGAGCAACAGACTTACAAATAAAAATTCTTAGCCAAACCAAATCAAAACACAAGTCCAACCAAACACAATCGATTAACTAAGATCCCCAAGGCCCATCTGTCTGTAAGGGACACACAAACCCCAACTGATCGTGAGATTCTCAGAAAACCAACTAACTGCCTTCTGCCCATTTTCTGCTGGAATATATAGATATTCTGGTCCTTTGTAGCAGACCACCCAGTTAACCATCTGAAAAGGCTAATCTGCTGCCCATCTATGGACATAAAAAAACCCACTGACCAGGGGATACCACAATCTGGGATGATCGTAACTTTTGGAATGTCTCAAGTGGGTCATAATCACAGCAGGGAACCTTGTATCTAAAGGAACATTACTTTTTATGGACTTCATCCTTCAGCATAAACCCCTATTTAAAGAGACACTAACTTTTCGAAAAAAAAAATCAAATTCTGGGTGGTCAAAATTCAAAATCAGACATATTTCCAATTTCTTCTGTGGTTTCTCTTCCCTTAGTTAAATATTTCTCATTCTCAGCAAGCCTATTATTCGCATGCATTGCAAACATGCAACCCACTAAACATGCCGCCTAATGTATGTTTACATCGGTCTTCCCTGGAGACTGAGTGACAACAAATCTCCCCGGATTTTCAGCATTATCCACCTCTTTCAATAACCATTGCAATCAATTGTCTAAAATAAGTAGAATCCCATTTTTTGGGGGGGAGGGGGGGCGTTAATCTAAAATATTGTACATGAGAAAGCCCATTTTAGAGTGTTCACACGTAATCGCCTAAAATAAGTACAATCTCATTATTTGGGGGGGGGGGGTTCAACGAAGGGTGTTAATCTACAAATTTACTCAATATCATTCACTGCTATGTTACTGCTTTGAATTCTGTGTTTATCTGATGTGAAAATAGGCGCACCACCAATGATTCTACCTCAATAAAACAATGTAGAAACGACCTTAGAAAAAATTATCAAAAATGATAAAACGTAGATGTGTAACGATGCATCGACGTAGCGTCATTTTTTTTTTTTATGCTGCCGGTACTAATCACGATCCATGAAAAAAAAAACACGATACACATGACCAATTTAATGAATGTAAAACCTCAAATATTCTTTATCACACCTTTTAATTAAATTCATTCTTTGTTTCTTCTTTATAATAAAAGTGAATGTAGGTGCGTCTGGCTTGCTTCAATAATCACACATGCAAATTTATTTAATTTATTTTTATGAGCAGAGAAGAGGAGGCTTAATTTTAATAACTGATAATAAAAAAGATGTTAATCTTTATAATAACTGATAATATAATAATAATAAAGAAAAGAAAGAATAATCAGGTATGCAAATTTAATTTTTATGGGCAAAGAAGAGGATGCTTAATCTTAATAACTGATAATAAGAAATAAAATAAAGAATTTCTTTCACTTTTAATACACACTAAAAAAATATTCCATTGTTCTTAATAGTTTTTGACTAAAATAGGAATTAATCTACGGACACACGGATACTTTATTTACAGGTTCAGGAGAGGGAGCAGATTAGTTATTTTTGTTATTTCTTGAAAAATATCTTGCATATATTTTTATTTTTGTAAAACTTTACTTGCATACTTGTTCTTTAAGTAAGATTTAACCCACATATTTTTTAAATTTTTTATTTTATTTTTTGGGGGGTAAGTTTTACCTCAATTAGTTGTTTACGGTTTCTGCTTATTATTGATAAAAATAAATTATTTACTACTCACCCAGGCAATGCTGCGTATTAAATACATACGTTATAGTTGATTTATTTAATTTTTGTTTTAAATGTGTTTGGGGGGTTATGTTGTTATGGTTATATATGAAAACATGTTTTGGTGCTTGTCTACTTGTGTAGATCTAGATTTCTGACCTCGCTCTCACGCCCCTATTCCGAATTCGTAACCAACAGTCATAAACAACGTTTTAAGTGTAATTTACACGGTTTATTCGAATTATTTGATGATTTTCAGTAATCAAGTAAAAATTCCATTTTTAATTGATATTTAATTTTCATTAAAAAAATTATTCCAGCAAATTGTAATACATTTTAATTATAAAATTTTTCAATTGAACATTTCCACATATAATCAATACTAAAGGTTATTTAAAAGCTGATGTCAAAGTTCAAATTTGATAATGGATAAAAAGAAAACTAAAGGTATCCATAATAATTAATAATGAAATTTTTCCTGAAAATAATAACCTTTAGTATTGATTACATGTAAAAAGGTTCGATTGAAAAATGTTATAATTAAAATGTATTACAATTTGCTGGAATAAATTTTTAAATGAAAATTAAATCTTAATTAAAAATAGAATTTTTACTTGATCACTGAAAATCATCAAGTAATTCGAATAAACCGTTTAAATTACACTTAAACCGTTGTTTATGACTGTTGACTACGAATTCGGAATAGGGGCGTGAGAGCGAGGTCAGAAATCTAGGTCTACACAAGTTGAAAAGCATCCATGTTTTTTTTTTTTGTTTCTGTTAATTTTACTCGGCACTGGTTGTAACTAACTTAGCCTACTTAACATATTGCTTAGCTGCAGGGTAAACCACAAAATATTGTTCGATTCCAGCCATCCCAATTTTAGTTCAAATAAAATATAAAACAAATACTACATAAAATATACAACAATAATTTCAAATATGAAAACAATGCTTCTTACAGAGATGTGAGTTCTTTGCTTTTTAGTGAAATTCTGCTTTTTCTTTTAAATCCAGAAAAGGTGGATTTCCGTTTAAATTGCTAGAGCCTCTCATGGATGTGAGTTCTCTGCTTTTCTGTCAAATTGCTAGGGCCTTACGTCCTTATTTTTTGTAGTTATTTGGCTGGATTTTATATTCCTTTCTCTTTATTAATTACTTGCACTTTCTTGTGCAATTCTATTTATTTTTGAGTCTGTATACAGATGTCTTTTTATTTAAAAAAATTTATTTGTGTAATATTTATACGCTGATGAAGATATCTTAAAATTATCAATTTGGTATTTCTTTGGCGTGAGCAGTGTATTTCTATCTGTATCGTACCGTTACATGCCTAATGAAAAGGAAATTTAACAGAACGAAAGTAACTCAACCTGTTACTACATGTTAGCTGTCTGATTGTCAAAGTTTTACCCAAGTTAGATAACTCTGATTCAAGAAAAATAATTTCATATACCTGAACCTTCAATAAGTTTTTATTTTTGAACTCCTTTTTTGTCCAATTACGGTCATAGTTATTTATTTTCTACGTTTCCTAGGAATTTAACCCTGCTAAATTTCCTCTAGTGATTTATGCAATTTAATTATTTTCTATCTAAATAGGATCACTGAAGAGGAAAATTGTAAGAGAAAAAAAAGGTATGAAATTCTGGTTAATTTTCTGGAATAAAAAAAGAAAGAAAAAAAGATGTTTTATATCTAAAGAAATTATTAACCCTACCTGAGATTTCTCTATAAAGATATTCTGATAGGAATAAATGAAAGTATTATAATCCTTATAAATATAACCCTTATTTGCATCTAAGGGCCATGACTCAAGCTACTTTTGTTATTTATGTTTTCTAAAATTTATGTAAAAACAATTAGATTGGTCTTTAAAACAGAATACGAACATACCAGTCACAGAGTACACAAACAAGGTATTGGCAAGGCATATTTCAAATTGGACTTTTGTGTTTTCTTTAAAGTTAAATCTTTGTAGTGATTATTACACCTACACATACCCTAAAGTTGGGTTCTCTCAACTGTGACTTATTTTATGACGACTGTAGATCAGAGAATAAAAGACCATTTAAAATAATATTTCAGCTGTTTATAGTATCTTTCCCAAATAATATGTAGATGTAATAATGGAGCTATACTCTGAGGTAAAAGTTATGTGAAATAATCTAATTTTTACAAACTAATGAATTGAAAGTGCTTCCTCTAAACTCGATCCTTGAAAGGGCAAGTAGAAGTGCCATTTTCAGCTTTCTATCTTGTTTGAAAATAAAGATACGCTCTCCCCAAAACCCTAAAAATAGTATGAGCATTTTCTTGTATGCAAAAAAATAGGTATAACATCCAATTTTCAAAAGGCCATAACTTCAGACTGCATGAAAATATTTCATTCAAACTTGAGAGATTTTCATATCTCTTTGTAAAATTAATTTATATCGAGTTCTCATCAAAATCTGAGTTTGTGACCTGGGAGGTTTTCTGGAAAGTGGTTGATTTGAGTGGAATGGACCAATTATACTAACAAAATGTGATCCGGCTTTCAGGCCAAGATCAAAATGTAGTATCTGTTCTCTCCTCAGTCAGAGGAAGAGAAATCCTTGTAGACTGCAGCAATTTTAATTTTTATCCTAATCTAGTGTGCCTCTTTTTGGGAGATGAATTTTCCCCACATTAAAAAACCGACCTTGTTTTAACTTCACCCTGTGGAGAAGCAAATAAATATGGATCCTATTACAATAACATTGTTAACAACAACGATAGCAACAGATAACATTAGTGTCCCCCTCTCATTTCTTTTCTTTTTCTCTAATGTCCTCCATATTGTTTCTGTATTGTTTTAACTCCTATTGTTTTGTTTTTATCTTTGCTATTGTTCATTTATTATTATTATCTGCATTGTTTGTTTTTTTATTCATTTTTTTCATTTTTTTCTCCTCCTCCTCCCTCATTTATAAAGTTATATTGACTGAACTTTATTCTTTGCCAAATGGGCCAGTCCCATTTGGCATAATAGTAAGAGTGTTTGTTATGGGTCAGGAGACCAGGGTTCAATCCTCAGTCGAGTCATGCCAAAGACTTTAAAAAAAAAGATACTTGATGGCCCTTATTAAACACTCAGCATTATAAGGTCAGTATCAAAGGTAAGTAGAGTAATCCTGGGAAAAGAGTGGCACTCTTCCCTACATTTCAGTGTAGTAACTAATGAAAAGGGCGCCTTTTGGTTTCCCTCGATTATGGTCACCCACTTTACTTCTTTTTTTTAAAATTCTTTGCAGACCATGTGTGATTCCTTGCATAATCCAACCCGTGAACAGGCTAAAAGTACCGAGAACACATCTCAAAAGGTAACTTAATTCCACTTTCAACAATTTAAAAACTTTTCAAATGTTGGGTCAATTTTATGAATTTCTTTTTTATTATTTTTACAGACTTCAGACTCTTCTTGTGATACTTGTGACAATTCCCTGGGAAATATAGATCCTGCTATCGATAAGGTCAGTATTTAATCATCATAAACTCTGAATGAGTTTCTTATTTCAACCTGTGTCATGCTTAGTGGCTGAAAGAGATCAGTTTTTAGTTACTTTTAAGATCTTGTATCAATTTTCATTCACTGATCTTCAATTGATTAATGTTTACTTTATTGTGCATCTTATGCATTTAATAAAATTTTATATGTAAATATAATGGCATAATCATGTTGATCACCAAAGTTAAGCAAAGTTGAGCCTGGCCAGTACTAAATGGGTGACCATTTGAGAATACCAGGTGCTGTATTTGGGAGAGGCTCTCTGCTTATCCTGAAATGTTACCAGTCACCTTGGACTTTTTCTTGTTACTGATTCAAGAGAGGTGTGGTTCTTGATTGTGCAACCCTTGCTTCACAATACTCTCTATGCATGCACCCTTACAGGGTTATCCATTCTCTATTTAGACTGAACGAAGGCCTAAAATATATATACTTGACCACTCATCGCCCAACATTAGTTAGGAGCAATAACTTTAAACTTGAAAGTTTGATACTTTTTATCACATTTTTTACTTTATTTGGCTTCTACAAAGTTTTATTAAATTATTTTTTTTTAAATTCAGCTTCAGCAATTTCTTTTTTTCTAGTGTCCTTTTAATTATTAAATTATTGTTAGAAGTTCTGACTTCAAACATTTGTTTTCCGATATACAAAATAAAAAAATTAAACAAACTTGCTACTACTTTGCTAAATTATAGTGTTTGACAGTGCAGACCACAATTGTGTAAAACTGCTTAACTTGAAATGAATGACAACATTAAATTCTTTGTAAAAAAGTTGGTAATTAGTGTTTTTTCTAACCTCAGGTATTTGCATGCATATATATATAAATAAATAATAATAAAGTAAAATACAAAAGTTATGACATATTTAATATTTTGTAATGATCATGCTCCAAAAAATTCAACATGAACAATATTTGTCTTTGTTGGTGTTGGATTTTTTGGAGCATGATCATTACAAAATATTAAATATGTCATAACTTTTGTATTTTATTATTGTTATTATTATTATATATATATATATATATATATATTATATATATGCAAATACCTGGAGAAAGAAATTGAATTGGCGTTTTGTGTCTGGTTACTCGATTGACGAGAGTCGTGTTTTAAAGAATTGGTAATTACAATTCTAGAGTCCGATTTTTTTGAGAGTTAGAGTCGTCGTGTTTTGGAGAATTGTTAATACAATTCGGGAGTTGAACATTTGATTTTTTTTCATGTGCGCGCTTTTTTTCTTTTAACTTTCACTTCTACAGTAGGAATACTACGCAATTTTCTTGTCAGTGTCTAATGACAAAAATATGGGACAATGGAACTCTTCATAATATGAAGATAAAAAAGAAAACTATAAAAATACAAATAAAATTTAAAAAAAAAAAGTTTTCAATTTAATTAATTTTAATTAAATTAAAGTTAATAGAAATAAATCTAAGAAGAATAAATAAATAATTAAATAAGTAAAGTAAGTAAATAAGTCAGATAAAAAACTTAAATCAATAAGTAAATAAATTTTAAAATAAAGGTATCGGTGGGAGTATTTCTGAATATGCCTAAAAGTGTGTGGGGATACAGAAATCATCATCATCATCGGTTTAACATCTGTTTTACATGTTGGCATGTGTTGAACAGCTTTTAGAAATTGACTTCCAGACTAACCTATCTCTGGCCAGGTTTTTATTTATCCCTCTTTTTCTCAAATCCATCCTTATCACTTCTTTCAATGGTTTCCTTGGCCCTACACTGCCAACCTACATTGTATCTCCACTGCTCTACATCTACTAACTCAAGAAATCTCATCCATTCTTTCGATGTGACAAAACCAACAAAGTCTCCTGTTCTGCGTGCATCTCCCTATATTGTCCAGATTTAATCTTTCTCTGAGGTCATCAGATCTAAACCTATCTTTTAAGACTCGCATTACACATCCATCGTATCATTCTCACATCATTTCCTTCATGCAACATATATCCTCAACACTCACTGGCCAGGTTTTACTTCCATAATCATTACACTGTGTACACATGTCCGATAGACTCTTCCTTTGGTCGACAGTGAAAACAATCTGCTAGTTAGTAATGGCAGAAATTCCCTGAACTTACTCCATCCACACCTAATTCTTGCAATCACACCAGCACTTGCTTCAATAGTATCACCTCGGTAACAAAACTTCTGGACAACCTCAATAGCCTTACTCCACACCTGAATTCTGATTCGTCTTCATTGTGCACAAACTGGTTATCCTTTCTCAATCTACCTGTAATTCCACTGCACTTCTTGTGTGTAAGACCATATGCTTCCCTCTCATGTCATTTCTTCATGAAATTCTTATGTCTGGACCAGATACTACTTCTGCAACTTTAAGATTTTCTCTGTCCCATGAAAACAGAGTATTCTACAATCTCTCATAATAGCATTTCTAATTATCTCTCTTGTCCTGTTAATTTGTTGCTAGTACCCTATTGTTATTTCGAATATACTTCTCTCCAACAATATCCATATTTGTCTTTGCCATCTGTATTAGCTATCCTGAATATTTCATTCTTCTGATCATCCCTTTGTAGTATATCTGGAAATCTAGCTTACTCAGCCTCTATCTTGGCTTTGTATATTGTTGTCCAGAGAAAGAGAGATAGAGGGTGGGATAGCATTCATTGTTCTAGTCATGAAACAAGGTCAAGCACTGGGAATCATTGAAGTTTTCCTGTGATAGTACCTCTGTGTTTGACTAATAGATAAAGGAGTGCAACCCGGGCAATAGGCAGAGCCTGTCTACTCCTTAAGCAATTGCAGGTTTGCAAACCGGATACTTTTGTTTGAGTTTCTAACTCTAGGAAGGTTGTCATCCAAGAATAAGAAGGCCTTCCTCCCCCAGTTTTACGGTGATAAGATGACTGAAGTCACAATGTAGAGTATAAGTTTGACATCAGTGTTTCCTTCTCTTAAATGGATGATCTGACAAGATCTACGGATCCATCTCAGAGTGGGGTAATCCCGCACCTGGGTACTATACCAGTTATTTCCTCGTCCTCACTTGGTTTAAAAAATATAAACCCACACATTAAGTATCTACTTAGAATTAATTTTTTTTTACTTAAGTAATACTAATTTAAAGAAAATTTGTTGAAATATTTAGCTTTGTCATCGTCGGTTTCATTTACGTTATCAGTTTGTGCTGTGTCACAATTTCTTCACCAGGTATTACTTTCACGTCACTCAAGAGATTTTTCCTTTTCCTTATATATATATATATATATATATATATAGGCAGAGAGGTATTAACAATATATATATATTACCTATAATCTCACAGAATTTAAAATTTCAAGTAAAAACACTATTGAGCAACACTGGGTAGGTACAGCTAGTTAAATATAAAAGTATCCTAATACTTTTTACTACTACTACTTTATTTATCCATTTCATCTTGTACCTATCAACCTATATGCAAGAATATGTGCAAAATTAAATTTGCAAAAAGCATTAATGATATTTGACTAAACTTTTTTGTTTTTGCTGCAGATTCTTTTGGAACCGTACCATTATATCTGTCGAGTTCCAGGAAAAAAATTTAGGACTCGACTAACAGCAGTAAGTATACCTTATCTACATCTTGCATTAGGATGGTGTACCTTTAATTAGTCCAGATGATAAAAGAAAAGGATGCCATCTCGCATCTTTATAAAGGGCATTGTTGGTCGGTCACACTTCAGTTTGGAATAACATTTTCATCACCAAATGCACAGATTGAATGTACACGTCTTATTTTATGATGAACCGCTGTCTGAGAAAATCTGCTTGTATCAAAGAATCGGTTCACCATAGTGCTACTCACATGCATACAAGTCAGTTGGGTTTCTGTGGTGGTAGTTTGGTAGTTTTGTTTTACGGCATATCAACCCTTTTCGGGTTATTTAATGTCGAATCTGGTCATTATAGTAAAAGTTTTTATGCTTCAAGTTCTTTATATCTTCAAATGTTTAATCATCGTTTTTGGTTTGGTAGTTTTGTTTTACAGCATATCAACCCTTTTCGGGTTATTTAATGCCGAATCTGGTCATTATAGTAAAAGATTTATGCTTCAAGTTCTAAAAATAAAATAAAAAAGGGGAGGGAGAAAGGGAGAGGGGCTGTTGTTTTTGTTTTTGGTTTTGTAGAACATAATTAAGTTTTACAAAAAAAAAAAAAAAAAAAAAAAACGTCAATGTAGGTGAATTTCGTCTCAGGGAGCCACAGGGCAGCCTGATCTGGTATCACCAGGGGTTTCTGTGAGTCTCAGTCTTAAGCTGATGGACTGTTTGTGTTTAGTTAGAGATGTTTGTCCATTTTGCAAGTCTGTCATTCGGTGGAGAAAGCAGGTGTCATTGTAACCTCAAAATAAAACATTGTTGCTTGTTTTAAACTTTTTGTTTGGAAGGAAAATCCTTTTGTTACAGCAGTGGCAGAGATCACATGATTGACACTATGCACAGTGAATGCACACAAACGCAGGTTCAGTTTTATCATGGACTACAGCAAGTTTGGATGAGCAATTTTCTTTGCATAACCCACAGACTATCTCATCCTTTGGAATGAGAATTAACGAAGTAAGCAGATCACAAGCTATGGAAAATTATAAATAACATTTCACAGATTCTCAACTGGTAGGGGGGTTACAATGGATACCGACGTAAATTATGGAATTAGCTAAGACAAGTTGGTACTTATCCAGATTACGACCCAACCTAAAATCGACTTGGTTAGGGTTAGCTTGAGTCTTAATCTGGATAAGTACCGACAAGTTAAAATCTAGTCAGATCTATTGCGTTCGCTTATATGATAATACCATTGGAAAAAAATGATGACCCCCCTCTCCCTCTCCAAATGTTGGATGTTTTTAGAGGATGTGCTTTGATTAAGAGGCAAAAAAGCAACTTTTGTTCAATAAATCATTTACAATAAATATTTTGTGTTTTGGCATTAAATAAGCTGAAAAAGGTTGATGTGCTGTAAAAGAAACAACTCCACTTGATATACGGCTACAGTCATGTTCACAAACTAAAGTTAAGCTATGTTGAATCTGGCCAGTACTAAATGGATGACTATTTGAGAAGACCAGATCCTGTATGTAACAAAGATCTGTTCAGATTCAAATAAATCTATAAATCAATCGTGTGTAAAAACATGTACAATTTCGGCATAATTTGAACCAACAACAACGATACCCGAGAATTGTGTGCACTAATCGCTATAAAAATTAGTGTTTTAAAATCTTGATCTGTGCTTATTCATTATTTCTGTAGTTTAAAAGAATAGAAAATGTAGGACTGTTTGTAGTCACCAATTCCTGCAACAGAAGAGTACAAGAGGGGAAACTAAATATTTGAGTCAGCAATATAAGATCACTTGTCACTTTTTTTTAGTTGGAAGGGGTAAATTCTTAATTACTCTCAGCTTCTTTTTCCCTTCTATTCTGTTCTTTCTTTTTTACTCCCACAATAATGGCATGGAAAATATCAATTCCAACAGAAACCAATTTCAGTGAATAAATAGGAAAAAAGGCTGCCACTTATTTTGGTGTCAGCAGGGAAACTGAATGGAGAGAGATATTGATTGATCGATTGATAAGAAGAATTAGGAAATGTAGATATAAAAAAATTACATGTTTTTGTCAGTATTGACTAGACACAAGCCTTATGACTGTCAGAGTTGTGGGAATAGAGAAAGAATGGAAAGAAAGGAATAAATTGAAAAAGAAACCTAAAATGATGGCAAGAATTGAAAAGGTGTGGTTAGCAAAGTATGACTTACCCCAGCCAGGAATGGATTCATAAAGAAACAGAACCTTAGTGAAATGGCTAGTTATAGCAAAGACCTCCCATTACTTCCTGATCTCTCTGGCAGAAGAGCTCACTGCTCATTTGCATGCTCATTTGCATGCGTGCAATGTCACTGGCAATAACAGGGGAATGTTTTGAAGGAAGTGAGCGACTATGAGTTGGTGATTTGAGTTGGTGACTACGTTGGTGTGTGCGCTGGATGAAAGACTGTTCGGAGAGATATCATTTGGCAGAGCAAGACCGTGGTGATATTTTGTTGCGATAAGGAGTACGGACACGAAGAAATCAGGAGAAAGAAAAATATAATTACAAAAGGAAAAGAAAAAAGTGGACATGTGGCACAACAGTTAAATGCATTTATTAACAATAAGTTCTAAGCGACAGTCTTCTGGATGTTGAAGGTTCAATCCTTACTACAGGCGATAACTAAGAATAACATAATAATTAACATTTTTACCAAATCATGGCTGATAGAATGAGAGCAATTTACTCTCGTGGATTTAAGGGTTGAGTTAGAAATTCCATATAGGTTTCTAAGTTTCATAAGATTCGTCTGAAGAAGGTCAAAGGTTACATCGGCTAAAACGTGAAAATAACAACAAAAATAAGAATAGTAGTTAAAATAATATCCTGGCAGTTAGAAAACTTGGGTCTAGTTAATACTAACCAAAATATGTGATTTTTTTTTTTACTTATATTTTCTAGTTCTTCTCTTCAATCAATCGATCAGTCTCTCTGTCTCTCTTTCTCTCTGTCTCTCGATCTCTCTCTCTCTCTTTCGATCTCTCTCTCTCTCGATCTCTCTCTCGATCTCTTTCGATCTTCGTCTCTTTCGATCTTCGTCTCTTTCGATCTTCGTCTCTTTCGATCTTCGTCTCTTTCGATCTTCGTCTCTTTCGATCTTCGTCTCTTTCGATCTTCGTCTCTTTCTCTCTCTCTCTCATTCTCTCATTCTCTCTCTCTCTCATTCTCTCTCTCTCTCTCTCTTTCTTTCTCTATCTCTCTCTCTCTCTCTCTCTCTCTCTATATATATATATATATATATATATATATATATAAATCCTGATACAAAAACAAAAAAAAGGAGTTTTATACTGCCGTCTCCAGTCTTATTGTTTTCTGTTTCATGAATCGATGAGGCCAAGCAGTCCTTAATTTTTCTTCTTTAAAGCACAAAATTCAAATAGATTTGAAAACTTGAGTCACGTAACATTGTTATAAATGTATGTACTGAAAAATTATTGTTGTTTCTACTTTTTTTTAGGCTTTTAATCACTGGCTAAATATTCCTGAAGAGAAACTTCAACTCATTGCCGAAGTGACACAAATCCTGCATAATGCTAGTTTACTGTAAGTATTCTTAAATAAAAGTAAATCGGAATAGAATGGTGATCTTGTAGAATTATTTAGTTCAGTCAAATGTCTTACTGTTATATACCTACGTTGTCAGTAGGAATGGACAAACACAACATAGTTTTGTATATAAAAAAATACTAGCTGTCCCTACCCGGCGTTGTCTGGAAGTATTTCGATTTCATTAATAATATATGTGACTGAAATAGGATTTCTTCGCCTGCAAAACGATGTTATTTTTTTTATGAATAAATATAAAAAAAGATTTTGCATCCTCTTTAAAAAAAAAAAAAAAAATGTCAACCATATATTTTTTCCCTCTCAGAATTAAGAAATAAGGATAAATGTAAAAATCATTTTGCGTCTTCAGACAGGAATTAAACTTTGAATCGCATTTTAGCAGGTTGGTGTCTTATCAATTTGCCTACTGCACCAGTATTTTTAATACATAGATTATAGAACATGCTACAGAAACGTTATTGTAAAGTAGGTCAAATAACATTAAATTAAGGAAAATCACTGTTTTTTTTTTTTTTTATCTTGGTTTTCAAACTTTTTTTCTCTAAAAAGGAGGTTCCTTCTCTCCCAGAATCTTGTTCTGTTTAACCTCTTCTGGTTGAACCAATTTGAATACTTTTAGGGTCTTCTTCCCCTAATATTCTTTTCTTTTTTTTTTTTTTAAGAACCCCTGATAATTAATTTCCGTTTCGAGAATGTCACTCTGCAAACGATGGGATCCGACTAAAAAGTCCTTTTTTTTTTTAGGGTAATTCTCTGGATATCTCCCTTTTTAGAGCCTTTTTGCTCTTAACTTAAAAGGGGGTAATTAAATTACGTTGACTTCTCAACGGAGCACAAAATACGTCCTCTCTCTAAGGCTCTGCTTCTGGTACTGAGGTTTAAATTGGCGTCAATAGCAGAGATTTACCGGTAAGGGGACAACTTTGATTACACAGGGTCCAGAGGTCCCTTGGTACGTCATCGCCAATGCCAACTGCTAAAAGATCAACTTCATTTTTGCATAGGAAAGAAAAAAAAATAAAATGGACAAAGACGATCAAGATGATATTAGGGTCAAAGGACTAGCGAGCCAACCCATAAGCCAGAAACGTTGACCACCACCACCACCACTTCAGCACTGCTCAATGGAGAAGGAAATAAATTTTGAAAAAACCTATAGGTCTATAGATCAAAACTACAACTGGAATTCGATACATATCTACACACACACACAGATGAATGTACTCGGCAAGTGCTAACTTCACCAGATACCAATGACCCAATCATCCAAGCAAACTATATTGCATTGAACTACCAACAACAGAAAGGAGCATCTAATATCATATGAAAGTTGAAAATATAGAAAAATATACAACATACAAGTAACAATATAACAATCCCCCCCTCCCCCATTTCGAAAAATGAATAAAACAAAACAACTTTGGCATAAAATAAACCGACAAATTATTTTTTCATCAAAAAATGTGGTTTTAATCTCGTTAAAAACCGGTAATATATTATATGAAGACAAAATGGGAAAAACAACTTAAATGGAGGATAAAGAAAAACAAATAAAAGATTAACCGGTTTTGTTTACAAACATCTTCAATCTCTTGTTTTTCTTTCTCCTGTGTTTAACTTATTTTTTTCATTTTGTCTTTCGCCACATTTTGTCTCAACAACATTTCATTTTATGATATATTGTGCATTTTATTCTCACATATATAATCATGCTCTGATAGGGATCCCTTCATAAGAATAAAAGATATGTAATTTTATATATAAAATAAAGACAAGAATCCCCCTTGTTCCGTTAATGGGAATAGCTTTAATAATAAAAGATATCTGTTTTGTCACTGATTTAGGCTAATTATTGGTCTGTGTTTAAAGAAAAAAAATAATTTTCAATCAATTTCATAGATTTTACTATTTAGTCCTGATTAATATTTCATTTGTTTAGTCAGAGACAAAGAAAATCTGGAGGAGTTTTTACCCTCTACCATACATCTATTTTTATTTTCTCAATCAACACTGGGAAAACATTTTATAGGAGACACATTTTCCATTATACACTGGTTATTAATCATACTTTTAGCATTTTCATTGGCTCCACAATCTAAGAAAAGAAAATTTATACAGAAACAAATCTGGCATAAGTCGCTTTTTTTTTTCTTTCATATACTTATGTTATTTTCTTTTAACAAAAAATTATTTAAAAAAATAAATAAATAACCAAATATATAGAACTACATAACTTTATAACCTGGTATGTATTATATATATTTTTTTTTACTTTGTCTCAAATTAAATTGATGCCAGCTATGTTAATCCATTAAAAATTACATAGAAATAAAATTTGACAGAAAAGTGAATTTGAAAGTAAAATTGATTAGAATTTGAAAGTAAACTTTTGATTAGAAAAGTGGTTGCTGGCTAGAGTTTAAAAAAAATTTTTTTTTAGTACAAATAGTATATACACCAAAAGCGTTGAGTATAACCACAAATAGTAGCCAGAAAAGTCTAAATAATAAAAGTCGTACATTCATTTCACATTAACTTTATGAGCACAATTTGATTGTTTTAATTAAATCACTTACAGGTGTAAAAAAACTATTAACAGAAACAAAACAAATAAAAACACTTATGCCATTTTAATTGTTTAACATCAAATTAAAAAGAATGAACCACATATTTAGAACAAACTCAACATAACTTGGTAATGTGTTCTTTTTTTTCTTTTTTACTTCAAGTCACAGAGTAAACTGATGTCGGCTATTTATATATACAAATAAAATTTCCCAGGAATCAATGACGACTCCTGTGCGCTTCTGCTCCAAGCCCTGAACCCCTTATTAACCTGGTGATACCAGATCAGGCTGCCCTGTGGCTCCCTGAGACGAAATTCACCTACATTGACGTTTTTTTTTTTTTTTTTTTTTTTTGTTTGTTTGTAAAACTTAATTATGTTCTACAAAACCAAAAACAAAAACAACAGCCTTTCTCCCTCCCCTTTTTTATTTTTATTTTTCCTACCCTACTCCCGGTCCTGGATATGACCTTAAACTACATCCGATGGTGAGATCCGGCTTACGGACTTTGGGGAATGTGGAGCCTCCTCTTAATTACCATTGCTCCCAGGTCCACCCTGACCCGGAGTGGTAGTACCTGTTAGGGTCCCAACTATGGGTTAAATAGAAACAGATATTAAAAGGGGAAAGAAACAAAAAAGAGAAGAAAACAAGACCAGATTCGGCATTAAATAACCCAAAAAGGGTTGATATGCCGTAAAACAAAACTACCAAACCAAAAACCCTGATTAAACATTTGAAGATATAAAGAACTTGAAGCATAAAAACTTTCACTATAATGACCAGATTCGGCATTAAATAACCTAAAAAGGGTTGATATGCCGTAAAACAAAACTACCAAACCCCTTATTAACATTTCTATTATTTTTTAATTTCTATTTTAAAGTTATAAAACATATTTCCTTTTTATGAATGTCAAGCGTGAACGCAGGTACCTATGATAATGTTGTAACCGCTTTGATAAAGATGAAATATACTTGTCGCAGTACTCTAGGCTAATGTAGTTTCAGAGGAAATATAGTTATGAAGATCTATCTCCAAAGCCCTAGAAAGAGTTCATGAACTGGCAGACAGAAATCACAACTTGATTATATAGATACTTCATGGTTGAACAAAATATCAACGAGGGAATAAACAACTTTCCTCAGAAATAGTTTATTTTCAACATTCCTTTTCCTACATGTCCTGTTTGATAGCAATTTCTATTTTCTATCATTAAAATATACTAGACCACTTGTGACCTGTGGTATTTGCTATATATATTATGAAATATTTGTGAAAACATTTTGAAATTTCAAAATATTTATTAAAATCTCTTGTGAGGGCATAATAGACTCTCTCCTTCTCTGTGTTTCCCTTTTACTTCTCCTCTCATTTTCTCCCTCTCTCCTCACTTTCTCCCTCTCTCCTCACTTTCTCCCTCTCTCTCTTTCTCTCCCCTCTCTCTTTCTCTCCCCTCTCTCTTTCTCTCCCCTCTCTCTTTCTCTCCCCTCTCTCTTTCTCCCTCTCCCTTCTCTTTCTCCCTCTCCCCTCTCTCTTTCTCCCTCTCCCTTCACTTTTTCCCTCTCCCCCTCTCTCTCTCTTTCTCTCCCCCTCTCTCTTTCTTTTCTCTCCCCCTCTCTCTTTCTTTTCTCTCCCCCTCTCTCTTTCTTTTCTCTCCCCCTCTCTCTTTCTTTTCTCTCCCCCTCTCTCTTTCTTTTCTCTCCCCCTCTCTCTTTCTTTTCTCTCCCCCTCTCTCTTTCCTCTCCCCCTCTCTCTTTCCTCTCCCCCTCTCTCTTTCCTCTCCCCCTCTCTTTCTTTTCTCTCCCCCTCTCTCTCTCTCTTTTCTCTCCCCCTCTCTCTCTCTTTTCTCTCTCTCTTTTCTCTCCCCCTCTCTCTCTCTTTCTTTCTCTCCCCCTCTCTCTTTCTTTCTCTCCCCCTCTCTCTTTCTTTCTCTCCCCCTCTCTCTTTCTTTTCTCTCCCCCTCTCTCTTTCTTTTCTCTCTCCTCTTTTCTCTCTCGTGTTTCTTTTAATTATTTACATCATTCGATTACTTTCATCACTTCTATCATTTATCCTCTATTTACTTTATTTTCCTTTCCTCTCACCATCTAAAACATTCGTATGCAAATAAAGTGAGTACGGTGACAAGCAAGATAGCATCATTAAAGTTTTAGTAGTATATAGTTTCATAATCTATCAAATCAACACACCTTACTTTCACTTTATTTAATTCAATTTGTTTTCTTTTTTGTTTTTCAGAATTGATGACATTGAAGACAATTCCAAATTGAGACGAGGTATTCCAGGTAAAATCTATCTCTGCTCCTCTTTTATAATCTATATAGACTAGCAAATATATGCGCCTGGAGCACGCATATACAGTGTTCGAGACAAATTTGTCACTTTTTGGAAAGCAAAGAACAAAACATATTTTTGCCAATAATTGACGTATTTTCAAAATTCATCTCTTAGAGCATCTTTTGCTAATACAACTCACTCAAAGAATCAAAATACAACTCTCAAAGAATCAAAATACGACTCTCAAAGAATCAAAATACGACTCACATCAAAGAATCAAAATACGACTCACATCAAAGAATCAAAATACGACTCTCAAAGAATCAAAATACGACTCTCAAAGAATCAAAATACGACTCACCTCAAAGAATCAAAATACGACTCACCTCAAAGAATCAAAATACGACTCACCTCAAAGAATCAAAATACGACTCACATCAAAGAATCAAAATACGACTCACATCAAAGAATCAAAATACGACTCACATCAAAGAATCAAAATACGACTCACATCAAAGAATCAAAATACGACTCACATCAAAGAATCAAAATACGACTCACATCAAAGAATCAAAATACGACTCACATCAAAGAATCAAAATACGACTCTCAAAGAATCAAAATACGACTCTCAAAGAATCAAAATACGACTCACCTCAAAGAATCAAAATACGACTCACCTCAAAGAATCAAAATACGACTCACCTCAAAGAATCAAAATACGACTCACCTCAAAGAATCAAAATACGACTCACATCAAAGAATCAAAATACGACTCACATCAAAGAATCAAAATACGACTCACATCAAAGAATCAAAATACGACTCACATCAAAGAATCAAAATACGACTCTCAAAGAATCAAAATACAACTCACCTCAAAGAATCAAAATACGACTCTCAAAGAATCAAAATACGACTCACATCAAAGAATCAAAATACGACTCTCAAAGAATCAAAATACAACTCACCTCAAAGAATCAAAATACAACTCACATCAAAGAATCCGCCCTTGGCATACACCTCCAGGTGAAATCTGAACCTGGAGTGCGTGGCTTTCATGGTGTCCTTTGAGAGACATTTGAACACCTATTTGATCCTAGCAATCAGCTCGTCCTTGGTGCTGCAGACGGTATGGGTAGTGTCTTTCTCAACTGTGCCCCACACATAATAGTCCATGGGGTTTCAATCAGATGAGTGAGTTTGTGGGAGGGGTGGGGCAGATGTTAGAACTGGTGAAGATGTGAAAGTTCTTAAACAGCCACTTCTGGGTTTTCCTAGTGGTATGACATGGAGCTGAGCCCTGCTGCCGCACGTATATCCTTCCTGCAGCTACTCTGTCACTCCAACGCTTGACAACAGTGGACAGCAACTTAATATAGCTATCTGAATTAAGCGAATCCCTTTTCAAAATGTGAGGGCGACATGACGTGCCCTTCGCTGGAAACACACCCAAAGACTATTGTTGTATGATGGAACTTAGTCCTCATGATGCACAGGACTTCATGCAGACCCTAGACTAGCTACCTGTTTTACACGTTGTACAGCTGGTCCTGAGAAGAAATAGAGCACCCCTGTTTGACCTCGTTACGGATTTTCTTAGCTTTCATAAGGCCTTAGCCCTAAAAACTCTTGTATGAGAAGTAGCGAAGATCCTCATTCAGAGCTTTCTTCATAGTCATCACTCCGATGCGTATCTCTCTCGCCAAGTTCGTATTGCCTTGCCAGGATCTTGCCGCACCTTTTTTATTTGCAGCTTTTCAATGAATTTCATTGTGCGGACACAGTCAGAATGCCTGCTATGATCCTTCCTTCTAGCCACTGCTTCCACATCGCTGTCGCAATTCTTCAGCTCACATCTCATGGCCTTGAAAATATTCAAGCAGCACTGATCTACAGCTAAAATTTCCAAATTTTTTAAAATCTGCCGCAAATCTCTTGATGCAGGTCACTCTCTTCCAATAGTCTGGTGCTTTCCAGTCGTCCATAGTCTCCAGCTCTAAAACCTACCAATTGGACACAGAAATAGCTACCCGTTGCATTCTATTGCTATTAAATACGCCAAATGGAAACAGACAGAAGTCATTCACGAAAACTCTAACCTTAGCATGAGACAAGACGACGAAAAATCAAAATAATAATAATAAATTGTTCTGAAATTGAAGAATATAAAAAAATTATCGAATTTTTCTCGAACACACTGTGTTTGCTAGTATTAAACTCTTCTCAATATTCAGAAAATGAAAATGTGAAAATATCAAGTAATATCTTTTAGAAACTGTGACATAGTTTTGGTTACAGACATGCACACTGAAAATCTTTTATATTTTCTTTATTTATTTTAATATTTTTATTATGTGCAAATTTATGTATTTAGAAAATATAATTTGAATGTTTGACAGCTTGCTAAAATGTGAGGCGAGGTTAAAAAAATAAAATTAGTCCGTGAACTGAAAATTGTATTCATTACTTAATCTAATTGAAAGAATATTATGTTGAGTAAAAATTATTGTATTTATCATATGAACTATTAATGAATATTGAAAAATTTAATCTTTTTTTTATATATATATATATATATAAAATGGAGTTGATTCCCCCCCCCCCCCCCCAATTCAGTTAGACTAGACTATAAAACTAATGTATCAAACGCATTGAAACACGTCGCTTCAGTCGCCTAATATCTTCGGTCATGTTTCCAGAAACTATAAATCATTTTTATAAGCTAAACCAAAAACATTATTTTTATTCCGGACTGTAAGCCTCTCCCAACTAATTGAACCAAAGAGAGGGTAGCACGCCAATTTCTCTCTATATATTAATAACTTACCCTCCTCAAACACCGTTTGGCAATTACTTCACGAGGAACTGTAATCAAGTTTCACCCTTTCAGAATTTGTAAAACATCCAATCACAGCAAAGCTTACATAGATATTACGCATCAAATTGTTCGCCATAACACTGCGTCGCATTTTGATAAAAAAATAGACCTTCGATAAGAAACCAGATAAGTATTATTTTTCTTTCCAATAATTAAACACCTAAACTTGTTTTGTTTTATTTCTTTTCCGAGGATTTCTAACATGAATTGATCTGAATAAATATTGAAGCAAGCTTATTTTTTCGTTTACATAATATTAAAAAATGCGTTTTTCGGGTATCACTTTTCCCCCCTAAAATGAGATTCTATTCTTTTAGGCGATTGCGTGTACACGCATAAATTTTACGTAAAACGATCTGCCATTCACGCCCCATCCCAGCGTTTTAGGTTGGTTAATCACAATTATTACTTTAACTTTTTTGCAAATTTTAGCCAACTTTTAAATCTCGAGATATTTGATTTTTTTTTTGATTTTTTTTTTTTTTAAATTCAAGGTGTAAAAAGTATTTTCAACTGATTTTCCATCATACTGATGTGAAAAAACGGGAAAAAAAAAATTCAAAAAATCTAAAATCGCAACATGTCCGGACCTTACAGAAATCGCAAATTTTAGCCAATTTTTAAATCTCAAGATATTTGATATTTCTTTGAAAGTCAAGGTGTGAAAAATACTTTAAACCTATTTTCGACTGATTTTCCCTCATATTGATGTGAAAAAACGAAAAGAAAAAAAGATTAATAAAATAGAAAATCGCTATCCTCTCTTGGAGTGTTGGACCCGTAGACCTTGTCAGGTCATCCATCTAAGAGAAGGAAACTCTGATAATAAAACCTTGCTACTAGCCACTTACATCTTGGCAGCAAACCATTGGGGAGGGAGGCCTCCTTAGTCTTGATGGACAACCTTCCTAGAGCTGGAATCTCGAACAAAGTATCCGGTTTGCAAACCTATAATTGCTTAAGGAGTAGATGGGCTCTGCCTATCACCGGGCCTTTGCACTCCTTCTCTGTCTATTAGCCAGGCGTAGAGGTACAAGCACTGGGACGCCTCTAAAGACACCTAGCTTCTTGGTCTTGTTTCCTGACTAGGACAATGAACGCCGTCTCTCTTTCTCTCTATCTGGGCAACTTGGGGAAAGTTTTTTCGTCACTAAGTCCTACATGACTAGTCTGGGTCGCTCTTGTTTCAACAGGTTGAGGGTACAGGTGCCATTCGCAATTTCGTGCGAGATGATCTCTTCCCTGCAGCCCCTTTCTCACAGAAAAGATGTTCCTAGTCTTTTCCTACTCTATTCGTATTTCCATGGTAGGTGCTCAACTGAGCTTCAAGCTCTGATCCTCCCCTCCCCATAAAACCTTCTCAGCAAGAACTCTTCTTTTTTACTCTGTGGACCCAAAATCAAATGAAACTTCCATGAACAGAGTTTATTTCCAAGAATTTCCTATCTGCGGAACACGTTACCGTGGGAATGTTACCCTACGAACTACAAGATGGTTTTTTTCAAGTCTAATATCTGTCGAATTGTCCTGTGAATTATAGTTCTCAATCATTTTATAGTATTGTTCTATCATCCAACTGAAAATCTCACTCACACTTCTCTAGGGTGACTTTTGATCTTGGTAAGTGGTGAACCATTAATATATATATATATATATATATATATATATATATATATATGTGATTTTATGAAGGCTTACCAAAGCATTCCTTTCAGGACACCAATGATCACCATTAAAGATATTTTTTCTTACAAATATTATTTAAATTTGAATAAATAATATTTGTAAGAAAAAATATCTTTAATGCTGATCATTGGTGTCCTGAAAGGAATGCTTTGGTAAGCCTTCATAAAATCACATATAAATGCTCTGTACTCTGTAATCGAGTATCATCGAGCTTGTTTTTATTGGAACAACCCCGGTCTTCACTGAATGATCTATTTTATAAGTGAAAAATCTAAATCTATATATATATATATATATATATAAAGAAAGAAAGCTTCCCAATCTTTTAATACCTGAGGATTTGATAAGAATTTTAAAGTTAAAAATGACTTTCTATTCGACAGTTGAAATGTTTTCAAATTTCGTTACTTCTACAGAATTTGAACCAAACTGTTTTTATGTTTTTATCTTAACCATAAACTAACCCTAACCTAAGTTTTAGGTTTAGTTTGGCAAAAGTCTGTTTGGTTCTGTTCAAATTCTGTAGAAACACCCAAATTTCAAAGGGTCACAAAATTATTCATTTTTTTTTTTTCAATTAGCAAAAGATTAAAATGGTTGATTTGTTTATGAAGAGACAGAAGTGGATTTCATTTCATATTTTAATTAGTTAACTATTATTTGTTGTTACATTCTAGAAATGTTATTGACGTTCGACATTTTCCTCTTTTATATCATTTTTTTAATTTGTAATATATTCCAATTTCTGTTTAATAAATTTTATTTCAGTTTTTTCATAATTAAATTATTTTTTAAATATGATTTTTGACATTTCGTTTTATTTTATGCTATTGCATTTTTTTTATTTCGATAAATACTCGATTAATAGTGAAAAAAAAAAAAATAATGTGTAAGTCACGTAGAAGTGAGAAACACAGATACAAACACACTGGAAGTGGTAACATAAGTTTATTAATATAGAGCTTATTTATTTACATTTTATTATATATTTGTTCATGTGCTGATGTAAATATGACACAAAGATTAAATGATGTTTTTTATATGTATACTAGCAAATATATGCTCCATCCAGTCGCATATTTTTGTTAGCCTGGAAGAATGGTATCATGGCCAATGAACATATACTACACTGCCCCCTCCCCAAAGAAAGAGGTAACGCGTGGAAAGATGGTCTTGTGATAATAAAACATACTACACTAACCCCCACTCCTCTTCAAAAAAGAAGGTAATGCTTGGGAGGATGGTCTCATGATAACAGAACAGATACTACACAATCCCCCCCCCCCGGAATTGAGCATTAAAAGATAGTACAATAGTGTATTAATAAAAGTACTAGTATAGTTTCGGCTTCAGACAGACAGATACAAAATCTTCATTATTAATAGATATTAGTAGAGAGCTAATTTGCATATGTAAAATTTTTAAAAATCTCCTTTTATAAGGAGGAGCACAAACAGTTCTTTCATCCTGTTTAAAGATGACAAGTATTATGTACTAAAAAAAATGTACTAAAAAAAATGTACTAAAAATTCAACTTTTGGTCATCCATTTTCAACCTTAATAATGGCTGACAAAAGTATGGATGTACCGATTTTTTTAATATCTGAAGTACGATTTAGAGGAAAATTCGCCACTGACAGCAAACACGAATGCAGGAACAATGTTTCACATGGGACTCTATCACATGTACGCAGCAAAAGAGGAACTTTCCTCCGAAGACAAATCTGATCAGCAAACGGCTCAAAAGAAAACTGACTCACAAATGAAAATCTGCTCTTTTTATGCCGCCTTCTTTAACTTCAGTCCAGTGCAATAAATTTGCATTTCTAGCCTGGTAAAGCATGTGCCGTGGCATTCCGATATTAGTGTGACAGAAATCGCCTCACACATCAACGCACATGCGACTCCAATTCTCTTGCTTTGCTGAGGTAGGTTACCATACCAGCAAATCAATCGTACCAACATTACTGCGAAACCCTTTACTCTTTCTCTTTTTTTTTGTGTTATTTTCCTTTAATCAGAAACTCTTGTCTCTCTTTCCAGTAGCCCATAGTATCTATGGTATCCCCATCACCCTCAACTCCGCCAACTATGTCTACTTCATGGGACTTCAAAAGGTCCTCACACTCGGTCATCCAGAAGCCACAAACATCTTCACAGGTAATTAAAAAATTTTTTTACTAATCACCAAAAATACTCATCTAATAAATAAAGGCATAAAAATACTGCCTACCCCAAGTAATAGTAGTAGTAGTAATAGTAGTAGTAATAAACAACAGTTGTTTTATGGCTCAACTCAGAACTATTTATCCATTTTCCTATTTCTTATTTCGCATTATGTTTTCCGGTACATAATGAGTTTGAATTGCCTACTAGACACCATCCTCGAGTGTCTTCAATCTCTCTGGACAACCTGACATGAGGATACTTTACCCTGGCCGAATATTCAAAATAACATAGTATTTGAAGCCCAATGATTATACACTGGCTCATACGAGGAATGGTGAACCTTCTCCAAGTAATGTTACCTCGAGTAACAGAAGAAAATTAATATTCTTAAATTCTTTACAAACTCAATGTTTGACAGGTAAAGGAGAACTTTAATGGAATATTCGAATATCTATGTATCTCATATAGAGATTAAGTGTTAGCCCCAAGAAGGGTCTCCTTGATTTCTGAGAACTTCGTCTGAAGTAAAATGAAACAAAACATTGTAAAAAAAAAAGATAAGAAAATTGAAAAAAAAATATATAAATTACATGTATATAAAACTCTGATATAACCCGTACAGCGACTGTTGCTTCCAATGATGTAGACTTGCTTTTTGGAGGGAAGTCAGGGTAGCTGTTGCTTAGAGAGTGCGATTGGTTCTTTGCAACGTTTTTTCTTACTTAAAAAAAAAAAAAAAAAAAATTCACACATAGGCATTGCTTGAAAACTTCAAGATCTTATTGTGTCAACTTCCAGTTGGTTCTCCCAAAACCATTGGACTATTTTTTTATATTTACTTCATCATTTTAGCTGCCATCTTGGGAATGACTTCTCTATGCACATGACAACTCTGTGTTGAAAAAGAAAGATAAAAGGAAACAATCATTAACACATTTCTGTTCAATTAAAGGTTGCCTGTGTTATATTAGTAACGCCAACTAAACTTTAAAGCATTGTTACAGGCATGCACATATTTTATGTATTAAGTTGATTTTTGTTGTTGTTGTTGTTGTTGATGCTATTGTTTGCACGGATAATACGAGGCCTGTCTAAAAGTTATCCAAACTTAGGCCAGAAAAAATATTTCAAATACGTGACGGGGTTGAGACCCTAATCCCCCTCAAAGTAGGCCCCTTGTGCTTGCACACACTTAGCCCACCGATCCATCCACTGCTGGAAACACCTCTGGAAGTCTTCTTTTGGAATGGTGTTCATCTCCGCCGTCGCGTTCCGCATTCTCTTTTTTCGCACCCTCTTAACAACAGTTGCACTCCGAGCAGTTTGGGGCCTGCCAGAACGCTGGTCACTCTCCGCTGATGTGCGGCCATTTTTGAATCGGTTGAACTACTCCTTAATTTGTATTACACCATCACATCTTCTCCAAACACCTGCTGAATCGAATGCGACGGCGGAGATGAACATCATTCCAAAAGAAGACTTCTAGAGGTGTTTCCGGCAGTGGATGGATCAGTGGGCTAAGTGTGTGCAAGCGGAAGGGCCCTACTTTGAAGAGGATTAGGGTCCCAACCCCGTCATGCATTTGAAATATTTTTTCTGGACAGATACTTTTTAGACAGGCCTCGTATTACTAAACAAGTGATTATTTAGTCAGCGAGGCTGGGAATAAGCAAAAAATACTACAAAATGAAAAATGAGACTCAAATGATTCAAACCTGTGCCTCAGAAGAGGGAGCGCCTAACATGGGTGTCATCTTGGACCACCAGACCAATGAACAATATGCCCAGAGGAAGCCAGAATTGTACAAAAAAACTCATCTCCCAAACTTTGCGGTAAATCTTTGTTTACGATTTTACCAACAATGTAACCCTTACTGTATTAGTAAAATCATAAACAACGATTCACCGCAAAATTTGGGAGATAAGTTATTTGTGCAATTTTGACTTTCTCTGGACATATGGCTCATAGGTCGGGTGGTCCATGATGCCGCCCATGTTAGGCGGCCCCTCTTCTTAGATACAGGTTCGAATCATGTGAGTCTCATTTTTATTTTATGATACTCTTTGCTTATTTCAAGTCTCGTCCCACAGACTAAATAATCGCTTGTTTAGTAATTTATCTGCATAAACAATAGTATTAACAAAAAATCCAGCTTAATACATAATATACTGTATAAAAAAAATTTCCAATATTAAAATAAAAACAGCAAAACAAAGACTTGTACATACATGAAAGTGTGAACCACAGGAAATACAATATTGATTGCATCTATAATTCGATTTAAAGAATAAATATGAAAATTATGTTTAAATCTTGTTTTTATTCTTAACCACTTGGAGGACGCGGGAGTAACAAAACTCTCATGTTCATAGCGACATCTTGCATTAAAGCCAATTATTTCCAAGGGAGATAATTCAGAGTGATTTAGTTTTGAGATTCATGTTTGATCATTGTTTTATGTTGTCCTTCTTTATAATTTTGTGCACCGTTTCTACTCATTCTGTTTGGTTATTCTTCGCCAGAGCAAATGTTGGAACTTCATCGCGGGCAAGGAATGGATATTTACTGGAGAGATGCAGTTCATTGTCCTACAGAGGAAGAATACAAAGCCATGGTTATTCGAAGTAAGGCAATTTTCTTTAAAAGCCTCTAACACCAATTTCACGAGTTTTTATTGATTGTTTTAGTTTGCGCTATTACCTGTAATTATTTTAGCCATATAAATGACAGTTAATTTCTGATTCTCAATCTTTTAAAATGTAAATTTCTGAACTAAAAAGATATTGTTCATAAAAGACTGGAACTTTTACTCTTCATTCCAATTTTGACAGCCATAGATGTGAATTTGCGTTTATGTGCACAGATCGTGATTGTCTGCTTATTGTCTTTTAGCTGAATTTCCACACTGGCTGTAGTGTTAATCATATGGCCTTGATCACTGCTGCATCAAAAGGATTTTCCTTCTAAACAAAATAACAACTTATGTTTAAAACAAGTAATGTTTTATTTTGAAGGGTTACAATGATACTTGGTTTCTCTACCAAACGACAGACTTGCAATCAGGACAAACATCTCTTCCAACTGAACAAAAACAGTTCCTCTGCTTACTCCCCTCCTTTCTCTCTCTCTCTCTCAGACCAACAGAGACCAAATTAACATCCTCTGATCGAATGCATATAGATGTTGCTGTCATTTGGGGTAGGCCACACAAAAATAACGATACTTCTCCAAATTAGGACCCAAGCTGACCCTAATCCTAATCCTAACTCTAACGATGCCAAGTCGATTTTTACCTCTGGTCCTAGTCTGGAGAAGCACCAAAAAACACTTGAGAATGATGTTGTCTTATCACTTGGCATGAGGGTGTTTATTATCTTGAGGTAACATTAATTCTGTAGGATCTCAAGTGCTTTGATTTTCCAGCATAAACCTTCATATCCAAGAAGACATTATTATTTCAAAGACACCAGCCAGTTTTTTGGCTGGTCTCCTCTCTTAGCTAAATATTTACCTATTGCAGGCCTGTCGTTTGCAGCATGCATCTAAGCACCTCATTAAACATGCAACATTGTGCATGTTTACATAGACACTGATTACTGACAACAATATATTGCTTGGATTTATCTCCTGTCTAAGAATTAATATTTCTAAATTATTTCTAAAATAATGATCAAATATTAATCAAATAAAGGGTGTTTAAAAAATTTGATATAATTTTAAATATAAATATCACAGAAACTCCAGAAAATACCTCACCCCTGATGCAATCATCTACCTGTATAAAAGCCAGATACGTCCTATAGAATACTGCTGTCATATCTGGAGATGTGCTGCTCTGAGCACTCTTTCCTGTCTTGACAGTGTATAAAACTGACTTTACAATCTAGTGAGGGATAATCTCTTCTCTTTCACACACAAGAGATATTGCTAACTCTAACCATTATGTTCATATTAGGTGCTCGACTGAACTCCAATCCCTGGCCCCCTCATTCACAGCAAGAACTCGTCTAGTTAAAACCACAGCAAATAACTTTCTTTTCTCTCTCTCCTTACAAAAAACAAAACAAAACTTCCATGAACAAAGTTTCTTTCCTAGAACATTCCATCTATAGAAACAAGATACAAGTCTGCTTCCCAACTGACCACAACTTGATCGTCTTCAAGTCTAATGTGAACAAATACTTGTTAAGCTCTCCTCTTGGATAATCAATTCTTCTTAACTAATCTTCTGCCCATCCCATCCATTGTTTCCGGTCCTCTCGTGGTTATGATCATCGTCCAACTGATGACCTCTTTAACCCTTATACTTGCGTGGCATCCAGGCCTTGATTAGTAAAAAAAGAAAAATTTCTTTAATAAAAAAAAAAATGAAACATAAAATGTATTCTTCCAAATTTGAATGAGAAAATAGAATGTATATGGATTCCATGAACGATTTCACAAATGTTTAACATGCTCAATGCCGATCCAGATCCTTTTACCCTGCACAGACATCCTTCCTCTTTGAATTTTCTGTGGCATGTCTAAATGTCATGTGTGACTTTGTAAAGAACTCCCCCACAAATACATGCTACACAGTCTCATATTTAGCAAACTTTGTGGAGGTGGTTGCATATATATACATCCACGACTAAAGTTTAAAAAAAAAAAAAATTGTTATGCATTTTCACAAAATAAAGAATATTTGTAGAAAAAAAAGACTTTTTTTTTTAGTCCTGGTCTTTTTAAAGACTCACATTTTAATTGTTATTTCTTTTCTACAGAAACTGGCGGCCTTTTTGGTTTGGCCGTGAGACTTATGCAGATCTTTAGCGCAAATACCTGGTAAATCATTTCTTTATTTCTCTTTCATTTACAAAACTATCAGATCAGGTTATCAATACAATTGATAATAGAGGTGGGAGCTAACCTTATTTACTTTTTCTTTTTTGGAGAATCTGGTATCTTGACACTCCAAAAGAATAAGAAATCTCCCACTGAATTCTAAGACTTTTTCACAGATTTGTTTGGAAAGCCACAAAAATATTAAAACAAAGTTTAAATTCTTTAATTTCCCATATACAAGTACTTTAAACTCATGTTGAATTATCCTTTGTATCCTTCAGTGTACAATTTTTTTAAATTTATTTATTTATTTATTTTTTTAATTATAATTTAATCATCTAAAACCGGAATTGTCAAATACAGGTGTATTCATTAAACTTCTCAATTATGAGTGGTAAATGTTTGAAATGTCATCCAAAGGTATTTAATAACTTTAACAGCCAACATACAAATATAAAAGGGTTTATTATTGTAAGTGAACAATAAAATAGGTAGTTATAAGTTGGGTAACTTAACTGGCTTGTAATGTATACGAGGAATGGTTGTACTCGTACTATTGTAATATTCGAGGTTAGCATTTTCGTCGCTGATATATTCTTTGTATATAGGTGTGTGAGAGATTATTTCCCTACAAGATTTAGACTCATCTGATAAACAAAGACTGGGATAGTTCATTGTATAAGGAAGGGGTGCCTTTACAACACAAGTAAATTTTGTATGGAAGTGAAACCTGGCCAGTGAAGGTTGAGGACATGCATTGAATAGTGAGAAATGATATGAAAATGATACGATGGATGTGTACTGTGAGAAGGCAGTTCTGATGAGCTCAGAGGAAGATTAAATCTGGACAGTATCAGGAGATGTGTGCAGAAGAGTAGACTTCAATGATGTGGCCACGTTGAAAGGATGGATGGAAGTTCTTGGGTCAGTAGATGAGGTAGCAGGTTCAGTTCACAGGGGAAGGCCAATGGAAAACATAGGAGGAAGTGATAAAAATTGACCTGTGAAAAAGAGGGATAAATAAAGACTTGCCAGAGATATGTTACTTTAGAGGTCAATTTCTTAAAGTTGTCCAACACATGTCAGCATGTAAAACTGACGTTTAATTGATGATGATCATCATCATCATCAAACATTTATTTGAAAAAGGAGAAGAAAACATTTTTTCCTCTATTTCCAATTTTAAACAAATAAAAGATATTGTATGGTTCATCTAAACTCTTGTGTGAAAAAAAAATTGTTGGACAGATCCTAAAATTGGTTGGCATTTGGAAAATGAAATATAAGAAAATGTTTCAATGCATTCAAGGCTCTCTATAAGAGGCCCTGTCTGTTGGTCAGTCATGCTTAAGTTTGGAATAAGATTTTTCATTGTTAGATGGACTTAAATTGAATGAACGCATTTTAAGAATATCTGTTCTTGTTTTTAGAAAAGCAAATCAGAGCGTTTTAAATATTTATTTTAAAATAATGTAATTTCTGTTTTTTCTTTGAAAGTGAATTCAAACAGCTGATTGATCTACTTGGGCTGTACTTCCAAATTCGAGATGATTACTGTAACCTTAAAGACAAAACGGTAAGATTTCTTTCCATTAATTTTTCAAAACATGCTCAATCATAAATAATTCTTTAAATTATATTTCTAGCTTCAAAATGACTGCACATTTCTTGTAGCTTTTAAAAATAATTTGCAGAGGTGGTTGATTGGCCTTAATAAACACTGAGACGACTACCAATCAGATCTGTTGTACTCATCATGTATTTCTGCTGTGCTTAAAAGAATAGCGACCTACTGATATATGAAAATATAATGATCTATCTAATTGTCAGTGGTAGTGAAGGAGTGTGAGTTAATCAGGAAGGAAGATGCATGCATAGGAATTTGATGGGTGTTTTTTGGGGGAGGCCCAGATCGCCAACCAACTGCCGATATTAATTTCAGGTTATTATATAACAATTTGTGACCCCCTGCAAACGCCCACCGTTGGACTTCACTGCCAATGTACCCACACTCCCAGGGCATTTTATTTAGCAATGTAGTGCTTTCTTCCACCGCTAACTTTTTGCAGGTGGTTCCAATCAACAATTATTTTATTTTAGACAATCCACCATATTTGTTTTTTCCTGGTCAGGTGCCCGACCTCAACCATCGATTATTTTATTTTTGACAATCAATCATATTTATGTTGTTTTCTTCCGGCCAGGTGTGTGTCCATGCCAAGTGCACCTATTTCTGAAATGACCTTTTCCATACACCCGGCCTGAATATTAACAATTAAAGCTCTAGTATTACTGTTGAAGAAAGGTATACACCCACAATTTCTCTGTTTATGGGTAAATAGCAACTTCTGTTCAATTAATCATATATAATGAATTTACTTATTGAGATATTGTGCTCTCAGCAATAAATAATCTAAAACAGACAAACCAAAACAAATTAATTTTCTTAATCTAAAGATTGAGTAAAATGTTCACGGTTATGTTAAGATTATCTTTATATTAATAAAATTCTGTGACCACTTCTCATGTGTCTGTGTTTTTCGTCTCTACATCACTTACATATTATATTTCGATTATTTATTGAAATGAAAAATGCAATGTAGTAAATACTAAAATCCATCAAAATACATTTTGGTTTCTTTGTAAGCAAGTCTCATTTTACCTTTTTTAATAGTTAAAACAAAAATGAATTACTTTGTGACACTTCAAAATTTGAAAGAAATTTGGAAGCATTTAAATTGTCAAATAGAAAGTCATTACTGGCTTTAGAATACTGAGCAAATCCTCATATATTGATGTTTTGGTTTGATTGAAAGTTTTGGAAGTTATTTACATTCAATACTTTTATAAATAGAGATTAAAAACATTATTGTAACAACAATTAGTTATAGTTTTATGACAATTTGGTCCAATTTATAATTTAATGACCAAACGATAATTAAATTTAACTTTTTAAAATCGTTTTATTTTTTTAATAAATTTGTATAAAAAAGATAACGTTTAAAAAGGGAGAAAGGAGGCAAAAATCAAAGTAAAATCACATGAGCAATGCCAAGTAGTTACAGCTAGTTAATAATAATAATAATAAAAAAACAAGTTAACACATTTTTCTATTTAAAAAAAAAAAGTGGTGGGGGTGGTGCCACTCCTTTACCAGGATTTCTCCATTTATCCTTGATCCTTCCCCTTATAATTTTGAGTGTTTAACAAGGGGGGATCAAGTACCATTTTTTTTTTTTAAATTTAATCTTTGGTATGACTTGACAGAGGATTGAACTCTGGTCTCCCAGTCCATGAGCGAACACTCTAACCATTATGCCATATGGGCCGGTACAAATGAAATAATTCTGGAAATTTCCTGATATTAGTTTAGTATGAAACGAATCGTCATAATTATGGATTATTATTTTAAAATCCTTCATCTTTTTGACCGCCCCATATGGCATAATGGTTAGAATGTTCGCTAATGGATTTGAAAACTGGAATTCAATCCTTGGACGGATCATACCAAAGACTCAAAAAATGGTACTTGATGCCTCCTTGTTAGACACTCAGCATTATAAGGTGAAAGATCAAGGGTAAATGGAATGATCCTAGAAAAGGAGTGGCACCCTCCCCTTAGATTTCAGTGTAATAGCCAATGAAAAGGGAACCTTTGAGTCGCCCTCGACTATGGTCAGCCACTTTACTTTTTTGATGTTTTTATTATTAAAACTTCACTGGGGATCTATTGACGAAAACATCTGTGGTGTCCCAATCGTTAAAATGATTTTGAGATTGTGAATGCATAAAATCAAAATGGATCCAAAACTAAATTGAAATTTATCTCTTTCTTTTATTTCAGTACGAAGTGAACAAAAGTTATTGTGAAGATCTCACGGAGGGTAAATTTTCATTTCCCCTCATCCATGCAATCAACTGTAGTAAAGACGACAACCAAGTGCTCAGTATCCTTTTTAAGGGATTTGACAAATCCCCCACCCCCCCGTTCCCTTTTTTTTTAATCATTTTCATACTTTCATCTGAAGATGGCCGCGATCACTAGATCGAGATCTCAGAAGGAAATACATTAGAATCTTGTGAAGTTAAAGGAGACTCCAACACGTGTTATGCCTTAGAAGTATCAAACTCTTTGTTTCAAGCAGCTGAAGAGATGACATTTTCGGAATTAGCATGACTAAGGCATTTAGTTTGTAGTGGAAAAGGCATTTTGCAAAAGTAATGACAAAGTCTATCCATGCATAAGTATATCAACTTTATTTATGTCTCGTTTGTAATATTTAATCGTACGTTTTGGGAACGACAACGGTTACTTCCCTTGCACCAATCATTCTGTAATTATCTCCCTTCTATTTTTTTGTATAAACAATGAGTGCTTACGTGTAATCCTCTTACGCACCGAGCGACCGATCAAGTAACATCGTGTTTGTGTCCTTTTTGACCTCTGTCCCCTTTGCTCGTATTACTTCTTACTTTCAGTGAATAACCACATCATAACATCGTTGAACAACCAAAAGTAAAGAATCAAGAAAAAAGGTTAAAAAAATGTTCAAAAGTCTAAACGTTATGTTCATATGTACATGGACTTGTGAGGGAGTTCGTGAAACTGACAAGCTGTCGCTATATTTAGAAGTTCATGACTGTGACTTGTGTTGTTTTGCCGAGATGCCGTCAGCCAGAGCCTACCAATCAAAGTTCGTTTTTTAGGATTGTTTTGAATCACTTACTGTCATATTTGTTGGAACTTAGGTGAACAGCCTGACTACATCAAGGCTCAAAATCTGATATTAAAGAATTGGTGTCTACTTGATCAGTTCTGTTAAACAGTCAGAATTATTTACAGGTGTTGTTTACTGCCAATGGGTTGATTATATATTCTAGGAAGCCGCTTGGTGAGTGGCATGTTGAGTCCTGACAATTCAGTATATGTCTTAGTTTGGTAGGATCTTTGATCAAAGAATATTTAGCAGTTAGTAACACTGTGTTGTGAATAACATAGGTTCCTGTGGCAAGTTTTTAGAGGAGGTCTCACTGCATCTGACTTTGACAGCGTTTGGGTGCTTGATTATATAGAAAACTCAGCTCTAAGAGGTGACCCTTTTGAATTGGTTGAATTCCGATATATGCAATATAATATAGTATTTTGATCCAATCAGTATTTTTTTTTTTTTTTTAACATGATTCACCCCAAAACAAGGCAGGCCGCCACTGTAAACGTAAGGGGCTACTGAGAAAAAGGAAAAGGGGAGAAGGATTGGTGGTTCAGCTTAAATTGGGGTCTGAGCAGCGAGATGTCTGTTTACATTAGTTTTAAATTTCTGCATGTCAGTACTGTCGGGGAAACAGGAGGCAGGGAGGGAGTTCCAGAGGCCAGCAGCACGAGGAAAGAAGCTATTAAAGTAGAATGCTCTCCGGCATCTGGGGACCCCCACAGTGAATGAATGAGATTTAGTAGAATGTCGAGTTAGTCTAGTGAATTTACGTCGAGGGGGCACCAGAGTAGTCAACTCATCGGAGCATAATCCATTGAAGTATTTGTAAAACAAACATAAGGATGCTACATTGCGGCGATGGGACAGGGGCTGGAGCTTAGCTGACAGTGAGGGACCTATTAGGTTGACGACTCTTTTTTAAGTATTTCAACCAAGTGAACAACGAGATAATTCCTCTGCTGTTGTTTGTTTGTTAGGCGAGTCAGATTTCTGCATAGAGCTCACGAAGATCGTGCCTTAGGATTGTCTGGTCTGCATGAAGTTCTCCTCATTGGTCGCAGCTATTCGTTCACCTGCTGGATTGCAGGTGTTTACCCTCAACACAAAGAACAGCAAGGCTCAGCAGTTGCATTCGAAGTCAGGGAAGGTTTGGCCCAGAACGCACAAAGGAATGGTACAGAAACAACGTTGCTACTTTCACTCCATTGATTTGTGGTTCTGTGCCTGATATGGCTTTTGCTTGCCACACGCAGAGGTGGAAACGACCAGAGGATGACGGATCTTGATGTTGACTCCTCCTGGATTTTCACCAAAGTCCTGTTAGCCAGATAGCTCTGACACTACCACATTGCCACCACCCCCTTCTACAGTGAGGAAGGGTTGCACTTTAGGGAGGGGGGGGGTTGTAGTTACTGCTGAACTAAAGTTCCACAAATTGACTTAAGTACTCGAGTAGTAAAGTGGGTCAGAAACCAATACACAAGGCTAACAATTACAACTGGACTGTGAAATAAAATCGAAATATCCTTCACAACAATTAGAAAATGTGAAAACATTATTTTCGAACTAGTCGAAGTACCTGACATTGCACCCGTGGCAAATTTCTAGAAATTAAAAAAGAGTTTCTTTCCAAGAATTTCCCCATCTGTGGAAAACGTTGCCACAAGATTGCTTCCTTGAATACTATGATCGTCTTCAAATCTAATGTTAATGAATACTCACCATAAACCGTCCTCATAAGTTATCAAATTTTATTCATTCCATTCATTATTTAAAATTCTCTCATACTATTCATCATCATCATTGACCCATATCTTCGAATGGTTTTAGCCTTGATAAATGATGATTTATTAGTAAAAAAAAAAAAAAAAAAAAATGAAAAAAATCCCAGAGAATTTTAAAGTCTTAATTGTTTGGGGACATATAGCAGATATAACTTCACGCTCAAAGATTGCTCTTGCAAATATCCATTCCATTATCACGCCTCAAGACAACGGATCAATTTTGCTTCTTAAGCAAAACATCAAAAGAACATCTTGACCACAAAAGACTGACCACATATAGTCTTCATTAAAGTTGCTAGCAATGATACGCCCCCTCTGGTCGCATATTTTTGCTAGTATATATATAAATATATATGTGTGTTGCTAATGAACGGCCAATTGTGAAAATTTCTTGATGTACACTAACCCCCTCAAAGGAGAAGGTAATGCCTGGGAAGATGGTATCATGACAAGTACTACATTACCCCCTCCCCAAGGAGGAGATAATGCTTGGAAGGAGGGTCTCATGACAACAGAACAAATACTACCCCCCCCCCCCCCAATAAAAAAAAAAA
Source organism: Sepiola atlantica (assembly GCA_963556195.1). Lineage (NCBI taxonomy): Eukaryota > Metazoa > Mollusca > Cephalopoda > Sepiida > Sepiolidae > Sepiola > Sepiola atlantica. The sequence continues at coordinate 8,266,368 of OY744537.1, read as the reverse complement.
GGTAATCGCTGAGAGGATGATATGACAATAGAACAGATATTACACTAACCCTCTGAATTGAGCATCGAAATATAGTACATTAGTCTGAAATAGTATGGTAAACTGAATTTAGCATTAAAAGATAGTACAATTAATAGAAGTAATAGTATAGTTTTGGCTTCAGACGGACATATACCAAATCTCCATTAGTAATAGATGAGATTAGTAATAGTAGTATAGTTTTGGTTTCAGACATACAAAATCTCCATCACCAATATATCTAACACAATGATAATAGTAAGGCTAGATAAAAAGCAATAGTTCATCATACAAGTTTGTAATGCCTACTTCAACTTGTCTCTGACAGCTGCGGAAGAAAATGATTTGAACTTCAAAGTTACCAAGGTTTTTATAATCGCAAAAATGATCCCACAGTTAAGTTCAGCATGTGTATGTGTGTTTATAAATGTTCACCTTGAAGTACAGTAGAACTCCACGTAGGTTGAAGGATGATAACCAGTTTGTGTGTGTAAGAAGTATGAGACAATGGAGATGGATGAGAACTCGGATGTGGAGAAAGTATATTTGGATGGCAAGGCTATTGAGTTTACATATCTTCTCTCCAGGAGGTTAGACACAAGGTCAGGTGAGGTTTTAAAAAGTCAGCCCTCTGGAAAAGTGCACTCTGGTCTACAGAAAATGTCTGAGCGGCCCTGTCATCATTCCCCGACAGGAGCACCTCAGGCAATTAGCAATAAACTCACCCCTTAAAGAGAGATGGTAAAGCCTGGGAGGGTAAACCACCTCGAACTGAACAGAATCATACCTCAGTCTGACAGAAGCAAGGCCACTGTTGTCCAGAAGTTTTGTTACCTTGGTGATAGCATTGGAGGACAGGGAGGAGCTGGGTGTAGTCTTATAGTAAGAAAGAGTTTGAAGTAAGTTCAGGGAATTTCTGCCATTACTAACCAACAGTATAACTGTTGTTGACCAAGGGAAGGGTCTATCAAACATGATTGCGCAGTGTGATGATGTATAGAAATGAAACCTGGCAAGTGAGGGTTGAGAATATGTTTTTGCATGAAGAGAAATATGAGAATGATATGATAGATGTGTAAAGTGAGTCTTAAAAACGGACTTAGATCTGATGACCTCAGATGAGGATTAAATCTGGACAGTATAGGGAGATGTTTGAACAGGAGATATTGTTGGTTTTGTCACATTGAAAGAATGGATGAGAGTGCTTGGGTTAGTAGATGTAGAACAGTTTAGGTAGCAGGGGCAGTTGGCAGGAGACGGTCAAGGAAAACCTGGAAGGAGTGATTAGAGTGGATTTGATAGAAAGAGTGATGAATAAAGACGTGGTCTGAGATAGGTGGGTTTGGGAGTCACTTTCTCAAAGCTGTCGAACACATGCCAGCATGTAAAACAGCCATTAATCTGAATCTGAGTAAATGACTGTATTAGATGTTATTTTCTTTTATATATTTGTTTTGCTTATTGAATTCTTTAATGTTTTAATACAATTTTCTATTTTGTTGGATTCCTTAACTCGAGACAACAGGCATTTTACGCCAGAGAACCGAAGACAAAGATCTCAAGAAGTACTGCGTTGATTTGCTAGAAGAACGCGGAACTTTTACTTATACAGAATCAGTTCTGATTGAAATGGAAGAAAAGTAAGTTATTTTTTTTTATAATTTATCATTTTTTTAATACAAGTTGTTGTACTTTCGGAATTTTGAAATGAGGATTGATGATTTATATCGTTTAGATTACTATTTTCATCTTCGCTGTTAGTTTTACAACGAATGCGGCCGATGTAACCTCTGACCTTCTTCAGGTGCATTTTTTCAAACTTGGGTGTCTTTTTCGAACTCTGGAACCTATATACAGAATTTAAAACTGAACCCTTTATTTAATCCACGGGTGAAGATTGTTCTCGTTCTGTCAGCCACAACTAGATAGTGTTAATTTTTATGTTATTCTTAGTTATTATCACCTGTTGTAAGGATTGAACCTTCAACCTCCGGAAGACTGTCATTTGAGAGATCATGTGACCAGCGGCCATGATTGCCCATTCCAAAGTTGAGAAAGTGCCTGTGCATACGAGCGAACTTGGGCCATCTGATTGCAAACGCAATGACTGAGAATAGACTGAACAGCAATTATGCAAATAATTTGGCTTTTCTCAGCGTTCTAGCGCTGGAGGAATGATTTTGGTGTGAGAATTGGTAATCGGTAGCCTGCCACACGGAAAATGTCTTGTGTTTGGTTCCAGTGTCTCGACTGTGTTCATTCCGTACAATTAGAAGTGTGTCAGTGTTTGATTTTTTTTGTCCATCTCGTATGTTTTTGGTGTCTCATCCCATATGGAATTCAAGTACAAAAAGGTAATTTTGTTTTGAATAACCTTAAGAGTTGATATGCCATAAAAAAAAACAACCTCAGTCAGAAGCATCACAGCCGATTAGCATTTTCTAATACTTAGTGTCTATTTTGAATGAGACATCATCATCATTCGGTTTTGGTATTTTAGATGCTACAAGTGTCCCGGACTCTGTGGTGGATAACACAAAGTGATGTCACGCCTGCTCTCCATGTGGTCCAATCCAAAGGGTTGATATCAGTCATGGGGTATGCAGTCAAATCACTTTTTACGCAATCAAAAAAAGTCTTCTTTGGTCTACGATGCTCCCGACGTGTTATGAAGTTAATGCAAGTGATTGCATGCTGTACATGGCCAAACCACCTGATATACCAAGTTCGTAAGGCATCCAAAATCCAACAATACCAACCTTCTGAAAGGATCCTTAAAACATTTTAATGTGATAAAATTTATTTGAAATACTCCTCAAGTATTGTCTACTGTTTATCTGCAAACAGCACATTCTGAATACTGTTCATATCCATACTAAAGAGTTTCAGAACTTTTGAGATTAGGATTTATAATTTCGATTATTTGGACTACAATTCACATCTTAATGTTATTCCCACAACGTTTCAACCGATTTAACCTTCGACCTTCTTTAGGTGCATCTTGTTGAACTCAAGTATCTATACGGAATTTCAAACTGAACCCTTTATTTAATGCACGGGAGTGGATTGTTCTTGTGCCGTCAGCCATGACCAGATAGAAGTCTTAGTCTTAAGTAATTTATATTCTATTCTTAGTATTGCCTGTAGTGAGGATTGAACCTTCAACCCCCCCAAAAAAAATTGTCATATAACTGATTGTTACTTAACACCTTTATCTGTTGCACCAAGTGTCCGAAACCAGAAGCGCCTGAAAATCGGAGGTTACATCGGCCGAAACGTTGTGAGAATAACATCCAAGATGAGAATAATAGTCTGAATAATCCAAATAATATATACTAATGAGGTCTTTTTTTTTTAATTAATTTTTATAGAATATTTTGGAACCAATTAAATTTGACGCTAAACAGTTTATAAGATTATATGAGATTATAATAAGTAGCTGAATTTTAAAATTACAATTTTGCAGGCAGTCGTCTGCCTCTGTGGTTATCTCCCTTTGGAAAAAAAAAAGAAAAGAAATTGCATTAGGAAGTTAGAAAGTCTGTTTTTAGGTGATAGTGCATAACAGGTTTTTAAGAAGAGGTTATGACATACCAACAATGTGGGCGAATGTGCAAAGTGTGACTCCCTGCAAGAGATGGGTTCCCACTTCATTAGCATAAGATTAGTAATGTAAAACCTTTACTTTATGTAAATAAAATATGAAGAAAAAATATATATATATAATTTTTATAAAATGCATGAGAATGAAATTCTCTACCGAACCCACCTAGTTTTAAACGTGTGGAAATGATTTGTAAGATATTTTTAAACTGTAAAAGTACAGAATAGTTAACACTCGTAAACCAAAAATAAAAACATTGTGGAAATCGCCTAGTTTTAACATGTGGAACCGATGTGTAAGATTTTTTTTAAACAGTAAAAAAAAATCTTACTAATCAGTTCCACGTGTTAAAACTAAGCAAATTCGGTAGAGAATTTCATTCCAATGTTTTATATACATTATCTGATTGGGGGGTGGGGGTGGGGTTACAAGTTCTTGAATGCTAACTATTCTGGACTTTTACTTGTGTCTGAAGTAAATTATCAGTGAAAGGGGGTAAAAATCCCGCATTGAAGATACATTATCAGAGATCATTATCACAAGTTTAATTTCAAGAGTCCAAAAATTCCATGCCAAAATTCCACACTGCCCACTTACGTCATAATCCAATAAACTTTTATTATCAAAGGATTTGATTGATTGTAACTGACGAGGAAGGGTAAAAATTGGCATATTTCGAGATCAACTAAATGGCGGAAACTGACTATTTTTAATGTGTAGAAACGATTTGTAAGATTTTTTTGAAACAGTAAAAACTCTTAAAAATCGTTTCCACACGTTAAAAACTAGATGAGTTCGGTAGACAATTTAATTCTAATGCGTTTTATATAAATTATGTTATTGTGACTGATGAGGAAGGCTAAAACTTATATTTCAAGGTCGACTAAAATCGTCTCATTCCCGATTGTACTTTCCCTTTTGACAGATGACACGCAAATCCTTTTCCCAAGTATTACTACTTCCTTCATTACAGTTTCTGATATAGAATATTATACATACTTTAATTTTCAGGAACATGTGCACGATAATAGAATTCATATTTCATTTATTTTCTCTAAAATAAACCAATTTTTTTCTAAATTTAAAATTTGTGTAAAAACCAACTCATTTGGCAAGGGTAAAAGTGTTCACTAATGAGTTGGGAGATCAGAGTTCAATCCTCGGTCGAATCATACCAAAAACATTTTTTTAAAAAGATGGTACTTGATGCCACCTTGTTAAACACTCAGCATTATAAGGTGAGGATCAAGGGTAAGTGGAGTAATCCTGGGAAAGGAGTGACGCCCTCCCCTACATCTGTGTATTAGCCAATGAAAAGAGAGCCTTCGGGTCCACCACTTTACTTTAATACTTGTGTATTCCATGTGTACATTCTCATTCTCTTTTGTTCATTTTCTTTTTGTGTTTATTGCTGTCTTTTGTATGCGTAGATAAAGAAAGTTAATTGCTTATATTATTTTAGGCTTATGAGGAGTAAAAACTAAATTTCTCAACTCTAGGGGACCAAGACAAGATTAGGGAAATACTTTTCACAATTAAATTGACAAAAGTGCAAACAATAATTTATGAAAATCTTACCTATCCAAATAACTTATGTCTCCATTTTATCCTTGGTTAAAAACTAAAAATATATTTCCTTTTTTTTTTCTTTTTCCAGAATTCTCCAGCTTATTGACTCATTTGGCGGAAACCCACATTTAGTGGCGATGATCAATGAATTTAAACAAACTTATCGAAATACTAAAAAAAGTTGATGATGCTAATTATCAAAAAAATTTTTTTTTTACTTTATACTGGGTGATGTTTCGGATTTTGATGGCCGTGAATCACCTTGTTTTTTTTTTTGTGGACACACCGATGATGGAGATAAAGTGTGGCTTTAGCCACTGTGCCTGAACTGGCCTCTCGTCCAGTTAACCAGCAATAAATGTTTTGTTTGTTATTTTTTAACCGTAAACTTTTTTTCTTTTTTTTTTAATAATTCTTTTTGCTTTTGGTTTATTTAATATCAATTGTTGGACAATATCTTGTGGAAATGTTTGTAGAATTGTTGATCTTTGAATTGAAATACTCATCAGATGCGAATGAGGAGACTTTCTCAAGAATCCACCACACATACGCACCAGCTATCAGGAAAATAACAATTTGTCTTCAATGTTTTCAATAAGTTTTATGTTTTGGTATTAAATAAACGACAAAAAAATATTGATATGCTGTAAAAAAAAAAATAAATAAATAAATAAAAAATAAAATAAAATCGTCTGTCTAAGAAAAGAAAAACTTCCTGAACATTTTCTTCATTTATATTTTGAATGAACAGATCAAACTTGAGTGGCGAAAGTGGGTGGGAAATATTGTTAATTCTGACTTAGGTTATATAACAGTACTAAAACAAAGTTAGGTGGTGTCTTTGTCTCATTTAAGACTAGCATGCTAGCAGGGCTACCCGGCGTTGCCCTGCTAGCAGGGCTACCCGGCGTTGCCCAGTGTTATGGATAGCAAAATAAAAGAGTAAAAAAAAAAGTGTGAGTAACATGTTTCTTTTAAAACTTCTCTCTACACATCCTGAGTCAAGTTACTTTCTACCGGAATGCCTTACTCTCTCTTTGGCAACTGGTTCAATATAGTAGAAAGAAAGAAAAAGTCAGCAGCAGCTGACTGACTGATCTAGTTTGGGTGTTTTGGAAAAAGATGACAATAAAAATGAAATTAATTTTTTTTTTTTTTTTTTTTTGCTCACCTCACCCTCCTTATGCACTAATTTGGTCTCTGGTGATCCCAAGGGAATCAATATTAGAGTATGTTTTTTGGTACCATAACCAGCTTAAGGTCATATGGAATTTAATGATAGTTTCTGATTTTTAACTGGACACACAACTTTCCTGAAACGTTATTTTTTCATAAGCGCATCTCAAACCGTAAATTGGTTTTTATTCACAAACAAACTGTTACTCTGGTCAGTTCATTTATATCTGTGTGAATTTTTTTTTTCTACCATTTAAAATTTTATAAATTAAAAAAACAAATATTATCAACACTAAAATTAAAAACGGTCAGCCATATTGTTTTTTTTTGTTGTTTTTTTTTTAAATTAATTATTAGTGAAGAAAGGTTTTTTTAAAGTTTAAATTATAAACGTTTCCCGAATTTAATATTTTTTCACAATATACTATACGTAGATATATTTATTTATTTTTTTGTTTAACCGTCACAAAACAGACATTCGATTTTCACACACACACACACAACTCTGTTCTATTTATAAGATAAATTGTTAAACAATATCTTGTGAAAATGTATGTAAGATTCTTGATCTTTGAATAAAGGAGACTTTTTCAAAAATTCCAATCCTGCCATCTATGTGTAAAATAAATGTTTGTCTTTATCGGTTGCAATATGTTCTATGTTTTGAAAAATGGTTCAGTCAGACTAAATTCAAGTTTTTTTTTTTTAAATGGTGTTCTGAAACATCTCGTTCAATCAAGCCTCTGACCGCCAAAAACTGTGTGCCATTCCATATAAGTGTGGAAAAATATACAAAGGTGAGACATGCCGCCCACTAAAAATAAAGCTAGAAGAACATCGGAAAACCGTAATACATGAAGATATTGAAAAGTCAGGTATGGCTGACCACATATCAAGGTAAAGGGTAAATCATCTGCCTTTGTGGGACGAAGTAAAAATTATAAACAGAAGGATGGTGGAGAATAAGATGTCTCCCAAGAAACAGTTGACTGACAGTGTCTTCCTAAGTAGACCTAGTATAGAATTAAATACAATATGGGAACCAATAATTATACACCTCAGTTTATTTGAAAGAAAAAAAGATTTCCTCCATATTTTCTTTTATTTTTGTTTTAAATTAGTCTTTCCAGACTATTAATGTTCTTTTTTTTTCTTTTTTTTTTTTTTTTTTTACAAATTATTCGGCTATTCAAAATACGATTTACAAATTTCATATATATATAAATAACTTAGTACATAATCGATCTCTTGAGAGAACCAGCTCCTTCAGACCTTTAGGAAAAACTAACTAACTATATATATATATATATATATTATATAATATTATGATATATATTTTTAGTTCTTATCCACATACACGTGTTTGAACCTTTTCCAGGAATCATCAGTGTCAAGCCTGACTGCTTTGCCGGTCGCACAATTCGAACCTCAGACCCAAGTCATCTTTTAAGTCTGAACCCCTATATCGATGCAGCCAACCCAACAGCCATGGGAAAGAAGATGATTAAAGTCTATTTATGTCTTCACAAGCGGACATATCTAGCAGGCTGTCATACGAGTGTTCAATAATCAGACAGAATATCGCATTACGCATTAATTTGGCAGCCTGTCTCTACTTCTCTTAAAGGGTCCAGCCTTGCATTAAGGGGGCTATAAATAATATGATAAATATTTTTAATTCTTATCCACATACACATGTGTTTCATCCTTTTCTGGGCATCATCAGTTCAATCTTATTTAATATAAAATAAAACGCTTTATTTCAATAAATAATTTAGTGCTTTGAAATTAATAGATAATATAATTTTTAATCAAGGGAGGCGCGAGAGCACTCTATCCCTTAATAGACTTCAAAAATGGCCTATGCTTGAAATCTCATTTCTTTGATCAAAAACCAAATTAGTTAAAACTTTGCACAACATTTTTATTTGATAGGTTCTATAAGTGTGTAGAATTTCAGCATCATTAGTCAAGGCAACCCAGAGATCTAGAAATGTCAGGCATGATTTTGTGTTATCCGTGTGTACGTACGTACGTGCCACCCTGTATCTCATTAACTATTTGATGGATTCAGCTGATTTTGGGCAGAGATAGAGGTTCTAGGGTCTAGTTGATGGCATTTTAATTTCAGTTTACCATATACCTTAGTTTTCCAGAAAATTCAAAAAAAACTTAAAAATGACCATTGTATTGAGGCATAGCCTTTACAAAAGTAGTGACATTCCATGAAAAATGCCAGTATACTGAAATCATATGCCCTTAATAGGGTTAAGATGAAAATACATATACACTAAATGTACAAAAGCAAGGAAATTCCCAAATTTTTACACTTTTATTGTCATTAAGGGTATGCGAGCACAACAAGGCTATGTATTTTACTGGTAGGAATTTTTCTTCAGCGCACCTCACACACTTCATCCACTCATGCATAGAGATTTATACTGTAGTGATAATGAAATGGTTTGGTTGATATGTAGTCATACCCTTAATGACAATAAAAGTGTAAAAATTTGGGAATTTCCTTGCTTTTGTACATTTAGTGTATATGAATTTTCATCTTAACTCTATTAAGGGCATATGATTTCAGTATACTGGCATTTTTCATGGAATGTTTAATATACTTCAACAAAGTAAAAATTGCAAAATTTTATTTTTTTAAATGAATTAAATTAATTTTGCATTCATTTCGTATCTATTTCAAGTTGAGCAATGTTTAGAATACCAATTTTACACCTTGTCAACTGGGTGTTGTGAATTTCAGCTTAAATGCTCTATCGATGCAGGTTATGGGATTGTCAGCCAAAATTCAAATCCCCATCCGGAATCTAGTATGCTCACTTATACGCAAGTTTCTCTAGGAAGTGTATGACCTACCTCCCCTCTTCCTCCTCCTCCATTTCCCAACACACACTTCCCCTAGCTCTATGTAACATAGGCAACATTCTTAATAAGTCATTTACAACTGCACTTCTGCGATGGCATTCTATAATAGAATGTTAATGGCTTCTGCATTAAATAACTTCTAAAGAGTCTTGCTATGCTATAAAATAGACCACCAAATAGGGTTTAAAGTCAAATTAAAGAAAATCTATCTAAATGAATATAAGCACAATTTTTTTTCATTCATCACACCTATATTATGATCAAAATGGCTCACTGTTATTTAAATCAATAGTACAATATAATTTATTTACCTCCTCTCCAGGAGGTTAGGCACAGGGCCAGTTTTATCTTACTCCTACAAGGTAAGATGTGACCCAAGGTCGAGTCGAGAAAGTAAGGCTTGAAAAGCCAGCACCCAAGAAGGTGAGCACTCTGGCCATTAAAAATTGCCTGGGTGGACCTCCTAGAACTGCACAGAACAAACCCACAGACCGGCGGAATCAAGCCCCAAAGGACAAGACGACACCGGTCTATAGGGTGCAGTATTCATCAGAACAGATACTACACTTTCTTCCTAGTGAAAAACAAAATAATCTTTTGAAATACTGTATATATAGTAGAGAACAAAGAGAGCAGTGCAAGGCAAGAGAAGGAGAGGTAGACAACACAAAAGATGGACGGACAACATCAAAGAGTGGACGGGCTACAACTTCGCTACAACCCAGTCCATTGCCCATGACCGTCAGAAGTGGAGACAGCTGGTGTGGAGTTCATTGGTGCAGCGCCCCTACGACCCAGGAGGGGGTTAAGGGACCAAGTCAAGTCAAGTTAAAGATCCCCCAATACAGTTATTTGTATGCCTAATTTGCATAACTATTTTTTCAACAGTTTATAATAAATTAATGCTTGGTGTTATTCATTTGTAATTTTATTATCCTATTTTCCTATATATATGTAATAATTTTGGTGATATTAATAATTAATTGCTCAATCCTAGCCACACCTATTCTGAACAACAGTCTGTAGTGTAGGGACTTCCAAAGCTAACCATAGAATTTACCCTACCTACATGTAACACGATGTAACTTTGATATAGGATAATATTATCATCATAATATTTTTACTATTCAAAAGAAGAAACAAAATGAAGATGAGAAACTAAAAACGTGTACATTATTAACGCCTTAAAACAACGTTCCTATGTAGTGGCGATTATCGCACTCTGATAGACACGTGTTTAATAAATCTAGTAAAAATCAAGTAATGGTCAGATTTTCACGAAATTTTCGGTACTTATTCACTATAGAACTAATTTATGTTTAAAATGATGTTTTCGTAAAATATAAGAGGGGAAATATTTTTTCTGTGTGATTCTCTACCCCCACCCCCACCGGCCTTTATTTCATTTTATGAAATCTGAACAAAATATATTCAGGTCGATCGAAATTTTAATGCTATATAAAGCTAAAGAGTCTTAAGGAACATCAGATTTACCTTTTATTATTATTGGTGCCTTTTTTGGTAAAATATCTGTGAATTCATAAAGAGTAGAAATAAATACAATATTATGTTTTGAAAATTTTTACTTAATTTTCTCATTGATATAAACCTGTTGAATTGCAAAGAAAAAATGTTTTTATCAGCAATTCATTTTTCAGAGATTTTAATTCATTTAAATTACTTCATCATTTAGACATTTTAAAATTTAAAAATCTATTTTGAAAATACTGTTTCCCAATTTAAAAAAAAACATTTGAATATAATATAAACCTAACTGTTATTAATCGTAAAAGACCAACATCTATTTTGACCTACTAATTTGTACTTTTTAATAGAATGTTTATTTGCTTGAGGTAAGCAAGCTTTTCGTCAAATTCCTCTGAGGCTGGAAGACTGAATAGATTTTATTAATGTGTCAACTCATTAAGAGAAAGTAGTCGCTTTTGCAAACACACATGTGTAAATTTTATTTTGTTTACAAGTTTTTTTGGGGGGTTTTTTGCTTACATTCTTTGTATGAAAAAAGTAAGTATTATATACTTTTTATTATTTTTCTTTTTTCAAATTTAAATTCTTATCCATGCAAAATTCTTTTGAATTTTAATTTTATTCGTCGAAAATGCGACCTGACTTTAAACTTATTTTAACTTTGATATAATCTCATTTATTTTTAATTGACAAATAATATTAAATCATTAACAAACCACAATACTTTTTCAATTTTCATTTTTGTTTGATTTTTATTATATATAAAATTTAAGTCAAACGCAAACAAAATAATAACAAAAATCATTACTTCCATTATTTTTTATATTTATTTTTTATTTTTATTTTGATGGTATTCAAAAGTTTTTTTCCTATTAAAAGTGTTAGTTATATATTTCTAGTGTAGTATTTTCAATAATACAATTATTTATTATTGTATGAATGAATCTTTGGCAAGCAAAATTATTAAAATGTAATTTTAGTGTTGGAAATTATTTTCAAGGCAATCAACTTAGTTAAAAATTATTCCAGTATTATTGATAATTATGTTGTAACAACTAATTACTTTCAAAATATATTGAAGAACTAACTAACTAGTTACTATGAAAACGTTTTTTAAAAATATTTAACTAATAATTCTTTTTCAGTAAAAAAAAAAAGTAATAATTTGCTTCAAGAATGTGCAACTCAATAAAAATTTTAAAAAGAGGGGTACAAAAAATTCTTTAAAAAAAATCGTTAATTTTGTCTACAAAAACATTATGTAAGTAATTTGTTTCCCTTTTGCTCATCCATACATATTTAAAATTTCACAATGATCTCATTTTTTTGTAAACAATAGTAGAAGAAAGCAGATTTTGTACTTATATCTCAAGATAAAGAATGTGATTCTTTCCCAGTTCGATAATTTAATATTTAAATAAACTATTTTACTTTAAAACAGCTTCCTATAAGTATAACTTGATTTTAGGGAAATTTAGAAACACAATAAAATTAACGCAGATGTATGGATTTCTGAAAGAACGGTGACGTCAGCAATTCTATGTTATGTTTTGGAGGTCCCTATCGTACCTTCAAACAGTTTTAAATTGGTTAAATAGTTTTGGAACATAATGCTATACAAAAATTGTATATAGACGATAAATATTATTTCCTGTTGATGTTTTTGTTAAATATTAGTAAATTTGAAACAATTTCAAGTTAAAATCTAATTAGTTTTACACATGTAAGTGTGATGTCTGCTACATAGAATAAATAGTACCTGTTCAGTCGAGTGAGGAACTCATCAGTTAGTTATGTCAGATAATTTGTACTCAATACACTTGATCATAAAGTCGACACAAAAGCAGCATTGATCAATTTAGATCAGTCCAAAGCTTCGATAGGGTGGACCATCATTACCTGGATTCGCCTCTTTTATGCAAACCCTGGTGCACTGATGAAAGTGAATGGTTTGAGGTCAGAGCCCTTTAAATTATCTAGATCTATTTGTCAGGGTTGTCCGCTTTCACTGATGATCTATACGCTTGTGTTGGAACCTTTCCTTTACAGGCTCAGGGTGAACTCGGTCCTATGCAGGGTTACTTTGACAGGTGCTTGCACCACATTGAAGTACTCTGTCTATGCTGACGACATAACAGTGCTTGTAACGAGCAGTGCCGAGATTAGTGTCGTCAACAAAGAAATCGGTATTAATGTATGAAATGGTAACGGGCCAAAATTAACTGCGACAAGTCTGTGGGCTTGCGCATCGGTGCCTGGAAGGGTGTATCCCTACAGGGACCCTTCAGCTGGACTGACGGGCCTTGCAAGCTACTCAGCGTCTGGTTTGGTCCTAGTCTTAAGCTGGGGAAAAATTAGTCGGAAGTATTGAAAGTGATTCGGATCCAGTTGGTCTGTGGATCCGTAGAAATCTTTTATTAAAGGAGAGATCAGAAGTATGTGTTTCACACCTCTACCCGATCATCTTATATCGTTTATCAGTGCTTCCACTCATCAGATACACTGCTTGAATTGCAGCGGGCTCTTAAGTTTTTATGGCTTGATAGGTCTTCTAAGGTTTGTTGCGAGATCTGTTATCTACATCCTTCTGAGGGTGATCTGGGTATGCCAAGCGTTGAGATTCGTCAACATACGCTTTGGCTATACTACCTGAATCGAATGTGCACACCAGTATAGGAAAATGTTTGTTTCTGGATGGAAGACACTAAGAAAGCCTTTCCTGCTTTGAAAAGTGTGCACTTGGATCAGGAGGAGGCAAGTGCTCCTTTTATCGCAAGTGTCGACGGGCCTTGAAGTTCCTCTTACGAGTGAAAGAAAGCCTCTCTGACACCCAGCTGTTGTCCCAAAAGGCATTATATCAGGTTATGGTGAGGGGATCTGTTCGAGATGATAGGATTGAGGGGTTCGGTTTGTCGAGGGAGGAACTACGCTTAATCTGACCTTGCACGCGCTGATAATGATGAGGCATCTCTGGCCTGGCTGATTATTAGAAATGCACTCTGGGTCGGCAAGAAGCTTCATTCAGCTGGCTTGAGGAGATCACCTATTTGTATTTGTTGCGGTGGCGAAGACGAGACTGTTAATCACGCCTTTGTTTATTGCCGCGTTGTTAGGCCGCTGATTAAGTTAGTAGCAGGTCTCATGGTTCGCACACCGAACGTAACATCTTTCGACCTGGAATCTATTAATGTATGTAGCAATTGGGCTCCGACAAATGATAAGCAAAGACGTTTTAAGTAGAATAATCATGGTATGAATTCTTTTGGTGTATGGTGCATAAATGTGGTATTTTGTAAATGATGGTCACGAATGAAACTAGCCAAGTTAGATCGGTCTTCACTAACATGTACTCTCTCCACCCTTTTTTGGCCTTGTGCCGCATTTTAATGATATTTTATTGCGAAATAAATACTCTTTAGTTAAAGGAGGAAGTGACAGTAAACATGGCAAACGAAGATTTCACAAATTCAACAACATGAGTCGGATTTAACAAAAAAGATAGGTATAAAAAAAAACAAAAAAACACTTGAATTTACCAACATGAGTTGAATTTAACAAAACAAATAGGTATTAAAAAAAACAAAAAAATACACTTGAATTCAACAACATGAGCCGGATTTAATGAAACAAATAGGTATTTAAAAAAGAAAAGGAAAATGACACTATGCCAGCAATAGATCCCCTAGACTGGGAAGACTCCAACCAGGAGCAAGCATGGCAGAAATGGAGTGAACATATCGAAGACGCATTTGTAAGGCCGGGACGTTGTCCCTATCTTATGTTTAAGTCACAAAAGGAAATAACAAAACCTTTTCTTACAACAACGATGAAAAGGCGTTTATTCAATAAAGTTACCTATACCGTTTGGTATAGGTGGAACAAAGTTGGACAGTGTCCGAGTGAGGAAGAGGAAAATAAGTTTTTAGGGTTGCCGAAAGTCTGAGCAGTTTTTCCAGGCGAAGATAGTAGCTGCTGAAACGTCCAGTGGACAGGGAGGCAGGAGAGAGAATGTAGAAGTGTTTCCTCGTTGCTTGCAGAGTCTCTCTGCTGACCCACCTTGATTCCCAAATGGGCTGAAGTAATTCTTCAGCGGAGGGAAGGAATCAATGCGCCCTGCAGGCTGACTGGTCAGTGTGTGACCAGCTCACTTAATGGGGACATTTTTCGGAGGGAGAAAATAGGTCTGTTTATGACTGTTAAACATTTACAGCATTTAATATAGTGGATGATAAGTAACAACTATCACTCTTTCGGTTTTATGGGGGAAAGAAACTCAAAGATACCATTAAAAAGGTTAACACGAGCAAACATGAAGAAGAATCTTGTTTTATCGTGTTAACCTTTTTAATGGTATCTTTGAGTTTCTGAAGGAAAACCGCTCATGCACTTTGATTACAAAACTACAAACATCAGTCATAGCGGATGCCAGTCCCGTGGAACTAGGAGCCATACTTTGCCAAAACAAACAAGGTATACTCATCCCCATTAGCTATGCATCCAGAACTCTAACTGAAGTCGAACGCCGGTACTGTCAATTAGAGAAAGAATCGTATGGGCCTGCAAATTTAATATTCGCTCTGCCTTCCTTGCTGTCGGTAAGCACTTCGAGCTGTATAAAGCGACGGGTCTCACAACAGTCCGGCAGATCTTTGACTTTAGACGGTCACTGATCTTGCGGTCACAGAGGATGCCGGTGGTGGTGCGCCACTTGACCCACATATAATAATAAACTTGACTACAATTTAATTATTAAAATAAGACAAATAAAATTTTTTTTTAATTAAACCTTTTCTTTATTTACTGAATGGAAAATAAAAGATTTTAAACCCTTTTTGTTTATTTATTTATTTATTTTTTCAGTGGATTAAATAAAAATGTTATCCCTTATTAAAACAAATTTGAATTTTCTAGCTGTTAAGGTAGGTTGAGAGATAACCAGTTCATGCGTAAAAATTGTTAGACCATGGAGACAGATTAGAACTCAGATGTAGAGAAAAGTTTATTTGGATGTTGAGGCTGTTGAGATTGTCCAGAAATGTTGTTACCTTGGTGACACCATTGGAGCACAGGAAGGAGCTGGTGCTAGTGTAATTACAAGAGTTAAGAATGGATGGAATATGTTCGGGTATCTTCTATTATTACTAACCAGTAGAGCTTTACCACTGTCGACCAAGGGAAGAGTCTATCGGGCATGTGTACGCAGTGTGAAACCTGGCCAGTAAGAGTTGAGGATATGTATTTCTTGGTGAGAAATGATGTGATGAATGTGTGATGTGATTCTTAAAGACAGGATTAGATCTGATGGAAAGGAAGATTAAATCTCGACAGTATAGGAAGATGTATGCAGAACAGGAGACCTTGTTGGTTTGGTCACATTGAAAGAATGGATGAGAGTTCTTGGGTTAGTAGATGTAGAACAGTTGGGGTAACCGGGTCACAGGAAGGCCAAGGAAAACATGGGAGGAAGTGATACGATTTGATTTGAGAGAAAGATGGATAAATAAAGACCTGGCCAGAGATAGGTTAATTTCGAAGTCAATTTCTAAAAGCCGCCCAACACATGTCAGAATGTAAAATGGAAGTTAAACCAAATACGATGACTAAAATTAAAACAAATAAACAATTTTTTAATCACAACAGAACATGAATACGAAAAAAGAAGCGTTTATGTTGTATAACAACATTGTTTTCTCTGGCGTAAATTCGTTTTGCTTCTCGTAGATCGAGACTTCTTGTCTGGTGGACATTCTTCTTCATGGAAGAATTCTTTGATCGTCATTGATAAAACACATGAAAAGATGTCATACCCAAAATTTATACTCTGTATTTTGTCTAACTGTCTTAAAGGCAAAGTCTGGGATGTTCTTGATGGATAGAGTACCCTCTGTTAGTCCCCCTCTCTGACAATCTTAAGAGGGACATTTTTAGAGCTACGGTGGAATCTGTCTTGCTCTACAGCTTGGACATTAACGAAACAGCAAGAAGAATTATAACGAAACATGCACAAGAATGTTTCGAGTTGCAGTGGACATCAACTGGAGGAAACCTCAAACCAAGAAACGCCTATATGGACATCTTCCTTCTATCTCAGGCAAAAGATCGGGTGGAAACCTTATCATGCGTCCATCAATCAACTTTTAGAAGATCTGCCAACAGCAATGTCTGACAAGGATTGTTGGAGGAAACAAATCAAGGTAATTATCAATCTGATTTATAGATTATATCTAATGATACATTGCCCCCGATAGAGAGCTTTAACTAATGGCTGCATATTCCGTGTCCTGTGTCTAACTCTTGTAGAACCAACATAAATTGCTCAGCTAAGATCCGACTTCCTGTGGCAAAGGTAACGCCTTATATATAAAAACAATCGCAACCCACGAAAACAACTCTTTATTATTTCATTTCTCATTTTCGACCTGTGACCTATGATAACAGCTATAATATAACACTTAGCACATTTTCTTTTACTTTTAACGCTGGATGGTGAAAATAATATAAACAAGGACCCGTGGCGTAACTGATATAAGTGTTAAATAATAATCAGTTCTAAGTGACAGTCTTCTGAAGGTTGAAGGTTCTATCCTCGCTGCGGGCAATACTAAGAATGTGTTGTGATGGGATAACCTGACTTCCCCATTCACGAAATTGATGGATTCGTTGGGCTATAAGTATGACCACAGCGAGCAGTCTTAACATTCGAGTTAAGACACATGCAGTCTTAACATTCTGTCTTACGTATTCTCTAGTCCAGTTGTTCTTAACCTGTGGGGAATTCCGCACTGGTGGGGAATGGCGGAGTTGCCAAGTGGGGAATGACCGGTCGGACAAAAGAACCACTGCTTCAAAATTTAATACATTACATCCAAATGTTGACTTACTTTGACCATGATAATTTTGCTGTGGCGGCGCTCACACTACTGGTTGCATTTCCCTCTACGTACCTGTGCAAGTCGGCGTTTTCGAGCATGGTTGAGATCAAAAACAAATCGCGAAACCGCCTGATTGACCTTGAATCTGATTTGCGCTGCGCTATTTCAAAGGGGGAACCGAACATTGAGGCATTTGTCAAGGCAAAACAAATGCAAAAGTCTCATTAACATGTGTGCGTCTAGTGCTAGTGTTACATTTTTTGTATGCTTTTTATAGAAAAAAACATAACAAATCTTTTCGTATGTATTTATTTCCATGTGATAACTGTGGTGGGAATGGAGAGCTGGTTCACTAAATAGTAAGGAATTGGAAAAAAAAGGTTAAGAACCACTGCTCTAGTCGGTGTCCCCTATTACATATTCTGTATTCTGTTAACATATCTTGTATGTACAAGATATATATGTCCGGAAATAAACCTACTATTTTAAAGACCTTCCACTCGGGTTATTTGTCATTATATCTTCAACAAGATATATCAGAATGCAATTGCGAATTACTTAAGACTTCTACCCGGTCATGGCTGACAGAATGAGATCAAGCTACCCTCATGGATTAAATAAAGGGTCCGTTCGATCGAAATTCCGTACAGATTCCCGAGTTTAACATAAAGATTTCCGAGTTCGACAAGATTCACCTGAAGAAGGTTGGAGGTTACATTGGGCAAAACGTTGTGAGAATAACATCCAAGATGAGAACAGGAGTCCGAATAATCCAATAAAATAATTGTTATCAAATCTTTCTGCCATTATTTATTTACACCCCCCCCCCCATCATCATTATTATTATTTCATAGTAGTCTCAACTTTTGGATGTTTTTAGTTGGATTTTTCTATTTGAACATCAAGTCAATTCCTTTCACTTTAGACATTCAAGCTGTACCTTAACACTTTCGCCGTTCCTAACCAGCAAGCCTTTTGCAGAATTTGAAAAGAAATTGTCTCGTCAATCTGTGTTTAATCCATTTATGAGTGCTTTTTGTTATGGTTCTAAGCATTTCAATTACAACGGTAATCACCTTGACTTCTTTACATTTCCATAGTCTAATTCCCATTTTAAATCTTGATATTTATTTATTTTTTCATGTTCTTTCTCCTGCGAGGGACAGGCTATATCAATGATTAAGCAAGCTCTCTAGTTTTTGTTTAGAAAGATTAAGTCGGGTTTTGAATGTTCAAGAACCTTATCAGTCTGTATGCGCATGTCCCAAAGAAGCTTGACATTGTCGTTCTCCTGTACTAATTCTGGCTTATGCTCATACTAATTCTCATTGTGGTCCAATTCATAAAGTTTTCATATATTCCAGTGTAATACCTGAGCGACTTTGTCATGTCTCCATTTTTTATATTGATGTTGTGCTAGCATAGAGCATTCAGATACAATATGTTTCTTCCTTTTCATTACACAATCTGCACATTGCTGACTCTGCAGTTTTGTCAATGTAACATTTGATGGACTTAGTGCAAGTGGCTTGTCCCTGGGCTGCCATTAAGGTGCTCTCAGTAGATCTTTTGAGATCACCCCTGACCAACCAATTCCAGCTATCATTATCTCTAAATGCAGTATTCTTAAAGAATAAACTGTAGTTTCTTTGCAAATAATTTTAACCCTCTCTCTAGCAACTTTCGATTCTTTTTCACCCCAGTTCTTAGTATCTTCTCTTTTTACTTCATAAAGAATCTCATTACTTCCAGAAATATATTTATATAGACAACCTTTTTCTATATTCACGACATCTTCAACACTAAGTAAACCTCGACCACCTTCCTTTCTAGGTAGATACAATCGATCTGCATCTCCTTTCTTTGCAAAACCTCCATAAATTGTGAGCATTTTCTGTGTTTTGGTGTCCAAACATTTTAATTCATTTACATTACATGATAGCATAGATTGTATTCCGACTGTGGAGGTGCGATTTAAGAATAAAACTTACTTTCCTGCTGTACTCAGCTGTGACCTGGTTTTTCATTATCTTGTTTTTAATCTTATCTGCCTCCAATATTCCCAAGTATTTGTAGCCCTTCTCACTGTCAACATTCTTTATCAGATCTGATGTTGGGAATTCAAGGCCATCTGAGTGGACAAGTTTGCCTCTTTTTATAACAAAAATAGCACATTTGATGATGCCAAATTCCATTCGTATGTCGTTACTAAATAATCTATTCGTATTCATTAGGGTATCAAGTTAGTTTTCATTCTTTCCAAAAACTTTAAGGTCATCCATGAACAGTAAGTGGTTGACTGTATGAAGTCCTTTCTCAAGTTCATATCCTGCCTTCACATTACGTAAGATAAGTGTCATTAGCATCAAACTAATGACAAAAAGCAAAGGGGAAATACTATCGCCCTGGAAAATCCTAAATCTGATTTTCCCTTTACCTAATGCAACACATCCTGAAGTTAAATTGATTTGCCAATTCTTCATGCTATTCTTTAAAGTTATTTGAATGTTGGGGTCTATTCCAAAATTCTCCAGGCATTTCTGTATCCATAAATGAGGGACCATGTCAAATGCTTTTTTATAATCTACCCACTCCATGACAAGGTTAGTAGTTCTTCGTTTGCCGTCTCTCAGGATCATTTTATCGATAAGAAGCTGATGCAGCTTTTCTGTTCCTCAGGCAGCAAATTGTTTTGGTCCAAATGACCATAAAAACTTTCAGACAATATGCTAGTTAAAAATTTCCACATAACTGAGAGGCAAGTGATTGGTCTAAAGTTGGTCACTTCACCCTTTTCTGTCTTATCTTTTATGACCAAGACTGTAGTGCCCTTTTTCAGCCACTCAGAGAAGCTACCTGCAAGAAGTGGGTCAAGAGCTGGAAGATTTTAAAACCAATATCCCTGGACTCAGTTAGGTCCGAGTGCTTTCCAATTTGAAAGCTTTTTAACCCTCTCCCTCAGCATCTCAACACTGATTGTTTATTCGTTTGTAGTTCTACTCTAGATGACACCTCCCTTTCAATATGTTTGATCCATTCTGCATCATCTTGATGCTTTACTTCCTTTTCCCAAATGCCTTTCCAGAATGCACAGGATTGGTCAGTATCAGGTATAACGTCATTCTCTCTTTCAATTCCCTTCTAGTTGTTCAAAAAAGATTTTCTGGTTGTTCTTGAACAGTCTGTTTTGCTACTCAATTCTGTTACTGTAACGTTTAATTTTGGCAGTTTTAGCTACGACACGCTGTTTCAGTTCTTCAATTACAAACTTTCGGTGTATATCGAACTTACAGATTAGTCTTTCACAAGCACTCTTACTTTTGAGTTTGCCATTTCCGACAGCTTGCACTTTACTTAAATCCTTAAGTTGTTTTATCTGCCCATTTAAACGTTTCCACCACCAGGGCTCTTTCTTTACTTCTCTTTTCCATTTTTCTATTCCGAGTAGCTTTGACACAGTATTGGCAGCAGCTTTAATAACTTTATTACACTGATCAGGATTATTTACTAATAAAAATGGCAAGACGACATTCACTTTGGTGGTGACAGTTTTAAGTCTTTTCCTATTGACAAATCGCAGGTTCGGCGGCTGTTCAAAATTGTCAGCTCTTAGCTTCTCGTCTAACAGTCTGAAAATATCAATATCTTCTGTCATCTCATGTTCTATCTTATGTTTTACGATTGCATCTGTGGAAACAGCCTGATTACCATTAGTTACAATATTTTCGTTCTCAGAGTTAGTTATTGCTTCTACCCTAGACATTTCTTCAACTACATCAAGTGTATTGATTCCCACAAGCTCATCTAAGTCTTCTCTCTCAATTTCTATTTTTAGTTCTTCAATTTCAATAGCAGATAACCATTCATTCATTTATGATCGCACTGGCTTGTCCCGTCAAGTTTTTGTTCTGATAATTCAAACAGGCCTAGCTCATTCCAGCTTCGGTGCATTCATTGTCTATATCATCTCTTAGTAGGATCACTCTTCAAATAACATTAGTTTTAGTGTTAGTGTTTTGAGGGTTTCAGTGGATGACGACCTGGGAAGCCTTGTTCGTTCCTCTGCCAGACGTGGAACCTATACTTGACATTCTGGATTCACTTACGTCGTTTACGGTTTGATAATTTCGAACACTTGTATTGGAATAATACAAAGAATGGTTTATGTAAGGTTTTCCTTCAATAGTATTTTTATTGAGATACCATCTCTAGGGGAGTTGCTAACCAAAGCCTAAGACACAATCTCTGCCATGAAACGTAGTTAAACCCCGCCAGATTTCAACCTGGTATTTACAAATGCCGGTGCACTCCATCAGGTATTTGCTACCCTTAGAGATGTTGTGATCACTATGGCTTACTAGATATTCTCAAGCCCCTATGCCAGATGACCCGTAGCTGGGATTATTGTTATTATTATCATTATCATCATCACCATTACTATAATTATCATTATTACTACTAAAACTATTATTACATTCCATTTGTCACCATCATTTTTATTACTATTATTGTTAATATAATTATTATTATGACTTATTATTATGAAGAACAGGTTCACCGATGTTATGAAAAATTATTTTTTTTGGTGTTGTTTTTGTTTTTCCTTCAAAACAATGAACGTGCCTGTTTAGTGCAAGATCCACTGATATTATGAAACAATATTTTTATTTTTGTTTTTGAATTTTGTTTTCAAATCCTCGACGCGAACGTTTGAATTGAAATTATCCGATGTTATGGAAAATATTTCTTGCTTAGTTTTGATTTCGTATTCAAACTCTCAACGCGACCGTTTGAATTGAAATTATTCGATATTATCATTATTATTTATACTCACTAGGAGTTCTCACACAGGTCATTATCAGCGATTGTTCACTGATGCTCCCTGGAGTCTGAGTGACAACAAGTCTCCCCAGATTTCCAGTACTCTCCACCTTTTTCGATAACTATTGCAAATGACTTTGCATTATCACAACAGACACTTACCATCGATTTATTGCTGGTAATGGCCATTGGTCCGCTCTGGGATTTGGGTGGTAATAAAGGTCCCAGTACTCTCTGCCCTCTTCTAGTGGAGGTCTGGTTAGTGCTCCCTCTCCTCGGTCTTTCCATCCTCCTTGACCCTTCATGACTATTAGTGTGGTATCAGCCTAGGCTGGTGGTATCACTTGTTTTTTTTTTGGGGGGGGGGAAGGGGGTATTTTATGAAATTTCTTGAAGTTTCTGTTCCTTGGTTCTTATGGTGGTGTTCTTTCTCTGTTTTTGTTTTATTCCTATTGCAACTTGTATTTGACTGATTAGTCTTCGTAGCTTATGTGGGTTGGGTTCCGCATTCAAGGATTTTCCTTAAGATTTCAGCTGTTTTTGTCATTGCTGTCCGTTATATGGTCTCAGTCTTCCCTTTGATTCCAATTTCTCCCAATCTTTTTTTCAGGTTTTTGGGACTGTTCCTAGTGCTCCTACGATTATTGGTATCATATTAACGTTTTCATGCTCCATATCCCTTTCAGTTCTCTGGCGAGTTCCGTGTATTTGCTTCATTTTTCTGTCTCCTTGATCTTTACCATGTGGACTACTGGAATGGCAAAATCTACGATTTGACAGGATTTTTCCTTCTTGTTGACTATTATGACATCCGGTCTCCTTGCTTGTATGAGTTTATCTGTTTGCACCTTCATGTTCCAGAGGAGTTTGTATTTTTCATTTTCCAGTAATCATGCAGTTGTTTGCATAGTTCCCAGTGTACTGCTTTCCCCACGCAATCATGCCTGTTCTTGTATTCTTTTTGAACTAGTTTGCTGCATTCGCTTATTATTATTATCGTCGTCGTGTTTACCATCTTCCGTACTTGTCACAACCATGGAACGTTTTGGTATTCTCTTTCAAAGCATCTCTCCAGTCTTCGTTCCAAGGATAGATTATGGTCCAGGTTTTAAGATCATCACCGATTACCTCTTTCCATGTGCTTTTCATTCTCTATTTATCAGGGGTCATTATTACTAACCAGCAGAGTGTTACCACTGTCGACCAAAGGAAGAGTCTATCAGGCATGTGTAGACAATGTCATGATGTATGGAAGTAAAACCTGGCCAGTGATTGTTGTTAGACAAGTTCTTGCTGTGACTGCTTTAAAGAAATTGAAGCTTAGTCAAGCATCTACCATTAAAATAATGATGGAGTAGAGAAAGGCTCACAACGTTTCTGTGAGAAAAGGGCTGTAGGCAAGAGAAGGGATCATTCTCCACTAGATTGCAAAGTCAATTTTGTACTTTCAAGGCGAGAAAGAGTTCTCCAATTGGCACCTCCCAAGATATGGCTGGAGTACTCTACAGCAACCATCTTCACAAAATGATGCAGACAGCGTATTTCTAAAGGGCAATCCAGCCAATTTGCCCAGTATCCATGTGGCACCCCTTCTATCCAACTTTCAGATGTTCGATGACAATTAAGAAAAAGTCTTGTAATAGAACTTTTTTTGCTTTGTTGTGACAAGGCTGAAAGGGAGAATCCCCAGACTGCTGACGTTGAGCCAGCTGTGGTTTGTCGTTCAAAGATGCAGCGGGTAGCATGCTGTGTTTGCAAGCAAGACTGGACGCTTAAGTAAAGTATGAATTTTGGGAGACACGGTTTAATATCTGTTAATTGAGTTATCTCCCCTTTGCAGATTGGCTGTTTGGAGTCTCTAAAGTTAGGTGGCTCTGGTTGGTAGTCAGTTTGCATAGGTGGTGGGTTTATTAATATAAAAATTGTACTTCTTGGATTGAAGAGTTCAGTTGATATTGAGATAGACCAGAGAGGAGTGCAGAGTGGTTGAACGGTGGATTGCCTTTGAAACCCTTGTTTTTTTTGTTGTTTTTTTTGTCACTGACAGATATATTAGATTTGGGCTTGTCTAAGCACAAACTAAACCATTCTATCCGAATAAAGAAAATACGTTTTTGTGCGTTTGTATACGTACACCCATAACTTTCTCAGCTGAGGAGCTACAGAGTTAAAATTAATTTGTACGCTATTACTTGCCTAATATTTAATATAATCAGACCCTTCTTAGCTAAAAGGAAGATCCAGGTTGTCCCCAATGGCATCACATTAATCCGGGTGTGCAAATCAAACACACACATATCCAAGGCAATGGCTGAATCCTTAGAAAATGACTTCCAGTCTATAGTAAAATGGGGCCAAAAATAGATGGTTTCATTTAACGCTACCAAGACAACATCAACATCAATGACGTAGAAACATTTCTCCTAGTAAACTCCTCGGATATCCTAGCACTAAGTGAAACAAACCTACAATCCTCAATCTCCTCACACCATTTTGACATGATTTAATACCTCTCACTCTACCGTAAAGACTCTGACAAACATATGCATGAGCTCGGAGTTTATATTTGGAACCCCCTTGACTAGAGAACATAGGCTATAGAATCAGATGATCAAGCCTACATGTGCTTAGAGCACAGCGTGAGTTACTTATATTTCTTATACCGTTCTCTTTTGACCCAGGACTGTAACCTGATTAACTTTGTCTCTGAAAGCATAGATACAGCACTCTCACTTGACTCGAGTTCCCAAATACATGTATTTGGGGATTTTAACCGTGACTGGCTTGGATTCTTCAGCTATACAGACGCAGCTGGTAACACCACGTATAGTTTCTCCATAGTGCACTCTTTCTCACAGACTGTCACTTTCCTGACCCACCTCCCTGATCGTGTGGACCAGCAAGCCTCACTTCTTGACCTGTTCTTGACCTCACTGCCCAAGGCCTGTGCAACGATAGCCCGGAACACTGATCACCTTGTGGTAATGATTGATATCACCCTAAAATCTCGTTCCAAAGCTGATGAGCCGTTGCTCAAAACGATGAGATACTACAAGTGGGCTGATTGGGAATCCATCAGAGATCGCATCAGAGACGCCCCATGGAGTGAAACTTTTTCCCTCCCTGCTGATCAGTGGGCAAATGAGGTAACCGAATGGGTCAAAGCAGGCATTGAAGCACATGTGAAAATTCTACACCATCCGCCCATGCATGGAGTATTGTTGTCACATCTGTGAATTTCGCGTCTCAATCAGTTGAAATGTTGTCTGCTTATTTTATCGCAATTTGATTGGCTAACCGTTTCGGTAATTTCCGACGGTTGAATAAAAGTACAGACGCCAAATCGATTTTAGCGTGGGTCCTAATCTGAAGAACTACCGTAACTTTTTCCATTACGGGTGAATGTGTACGCGTCAGATGTAAAGCGGAGATCACGTGATATTAATCGCCCCGTTTTTACGTCTCGTCTAAAAACATACCGGACGGTTCGTTTTTTGAAATTGAAATCATTGAATTTGAAATACGAACAAGTGATTGCCAAAAACAATTTATTAAAGAAAATAAACAGAAAGTTTTTTTTGAAACGAAAAATCTAACAAATGTGATTTTTTTTCTTTTTCAGTTTCAAAATTGAATAAATTTATGTATTTACAAAAATGGAAAGAATCTTTTATTTCAAAAAACAATTAATTTATTATAGAAAATAAACAGAATGAGAGAGAGGGGGGGGGGTCTTTAAAATACAGCTACTCTAACATTAAGCTATGTTTCGCTGTTGTCCGGTCCTTTTTTTGTAAGGGACCTAAACACGGTGCTATTAATATCACGTGATCTCCGGTTTACAGCTGACGCATTTGGGTACTATACTCGTACACATTCACCACATTACGAATTCACGTAATTTTGGAAACTCAACTAGTCGTCCATGTTAAACAAACATAAGTAAACTTCCGGCCGGCGAGTGCGACCGGTAGGTGAAGCACAACTCTCGAACCAGTTCGTAATTCGATACTTTTTCAAATTTAACTCTTTCAGAAATATAAAAATATACTAACAATATCATTAAATAAAATTACTATCAGCATCAGGATTGTAAACTGCTGGATTGTTGCTTTTATATTTCACTTTTTTATTTCCAACGATCGCTTTTGCTTAGAGAGTATCCCACCTTAAAATGGCGTCCTTTTAAATCTTATAATGTGTTTGTTAAGCAAACTTTAATGTATATTTTTTTTAATTAATTTTATGTGGAGCCTTCTTTAATCTCTTGGTATGTTGGTATTTACTATTATACTGTGAAATTATAATCTTGTGACTTGTTACACCCTTGTTCTACAAAACACAAACAATATGCCGTTTGTTTTTATATAACTACAGTTCTTTTCATATTGTATGTTTTCTTTGGTTATTTTTGTTTATGTATAAATTAGTTTCGTATTATGATCGTTTGGGTGAAATGAATTTTTAACTGTTCCTTACATTGGATTTTAACGGTCCCGTTACACTTTTTCTGTCTTTTTTTTTTTTTTCGTATTGCCACATGTACTTAGAGTTAGTTGTAGGGTTATGGAAGGGAATGTGTTTTATGACATGTGTGCTAAAGTTTGATCAGGAACATTAACTATACAATAGATTGTTCGGAAGTGTTGGTACTTATGCAGTTTACGGACCGCGTTAAAACCGACGATGCGTCGGCATATTTCGACAGGTTACATAAACCGCCGGAAAGTTGCTGAAACACTAAACCAGTGGAATCGAAGCAGCCGACAATTGGCAAACGCGATCAAAAATGTTGCGGAAAATTCAACAATTTAAAAAAATTGGTTTAAGTCAGCATGAATCTAATCGAGTTGGGAGTTGGTTTGAAGGACAAGTATTCTTGGAGGTGCACAGCTTCATTTCACTCCTTCTAGCATTTCTTTTTCCCCCTGTCGTCTGCGCTTAAGTCCACAGAAAATATGTTAATAAAACGCCCTAATCCTAACAGAAAAACACTCTAACAGGAAAACTACCTAACCCTAACCTAGTCGGTAGGGTTGAAAAAGAATTGGCAACATAAAAAAAAACTGTTTCCTATCAGTTGTTGTACTATATTTGGTGCTTGTGCATATCAACGCTGACATTGAAATATTTAAAGAATGTATTATAAACTTTATTATGTACTTACGTGTTAGCTGAAAATAAGATTGTGCAGAAAAAATTATGCCAATTCATCCAGTATTTATTAAATTATAAGAAAAAGAAGAAAAAAATGATTTTACGTACATTTTGACATTTTTGTAAACAATGGAGACCCCAAACCCCGAAATCGTGAAAATATGAGCTATCGTCCTTGACCACTGGAAAATGGTGGAAATATCTACCGAGTGATAAAATCGTTTTTTATTCATAATTAAATAAATACTGGATGAATTTGCATAATGTTTGGTATACAGTCTTTTTTTCATCTACCACGTAAGTACATAACAAAGTTTATACCTCTCTTTAGCTATTTTATTTTTAAGAGCGGTCTAACATGTCAAGGTTGATATGCACATGCACCAAAACATGTTTTAGTTAAATTTTTTTCCTTTAATTACTATTGATTGCTAACGTTTTAACATTGGCCAGCATTTTCGCAAAAAAAAAAAACACACACGAAGTTTTCGTTCGGCACCTTCCGACGGTTTACGTAACTTACCGGAATGTGCCGACTATAACGCGGTCGGTAAACTGCATCATTTTTTTAGGGACCGTTAAAAGTCAATTTCACTGATCATTTGATCAATTTCTTGGTTATTCGGAAAAGTAACCCAGCCCTGATTTATACGTTTAGCTTTTGTAAGTATGTAATTAAGTCATTAACCTAAATTTTAAATTTTTACCGAGATTATTGTCGTTTCGGACATCCATACTTACAAAAGCTAAACGTATAAATCGGGACTGGGTTACTTTCCGAATAATCAATTTCTTTAAAAATATTGATGCTTTTTCTGATGTATTATAATTCATTCTATTACAGTAAACCCCATGGCCATAAATATTGGCTCTGTAAAATTCGTTACGACAGCCGAAAGGCGACCATATGAAATGGAAAACAAAAACAAAAAACACGATGCTCTTATCGATCCTGAACCAGTTTTCGTGAGGTTCGACTCGGAAGCGTTCGGCTGTTCTACGCAAACGCCCGAGAGTTGACGAGCCGATTTGTACCAGACGACAATTTTGATACGGTGCCGTCCTATGATAATAATGTTTTGCTTGTTTTTTTTTTGTGTGTGTGTGTGTGTGTGGTGGGGGGGTAGGGTTAGGTTAGGGGTTAGGGTAAGGAATTTTTAAAAGAAACAACAAAGAAAATTAAACATATTTTCAGGAAAAAAAACATAGCGAGGTTACTGTTATAAAATGAATACTGTATTAAAAAAAAAAAAAACGTACGAAAATTACTTTAATCACGACATATTTTTAAAATTGTATTATTTATTTTTACTTGCTCGCGATGATACTGCAGTGCAAAGCTGTTCGTAATTCATTTTAAGTTTATTTTCTTCAAAAAAACTTCCTGACAAAAAATCCGTCTTCGAAAGCACTTATTTTCACTTTGTAACAAAGTTATAGGCTGCTCGCTGCTTCGGCTCGTCACACTCGGGCGTTTGCGTAGGACAGCCGAACGATTCCAAGTCGAACGTCACGAAAGCTGGTTCAGGATCGATATCAGTACCAAAAACACTCACTGTTGCATTGTTTTGGTTTTTTACTTTTGTAAACTGTTGTTTTTTATTGTGACTTTTCTTTGTAATTATCTTTTGCATTTTATTGTTTTTTTCGTCCTCATGCTATCGCAAATATCTGCAGTATACCCTTAAAAAAATACAGACTGTTGGAAGAATCCCTGTAATCTCGTAAACCAAGACATAAGTAGATGATGATCACGTTAAATTTATATGCAAAAGTGACTCCCCCACTCTAAAGTTTAATTAATATCTCTCTCTCTCTCTATCTATCTATCTATCTATCTATCTATCTATCTATCTATCTATCTATCTATACATTAATTTTGTTTTACCGTCTACTTTCTCATGTTGTTTACATATAATCGTTTAAAAAAGTAGAATCTCTCTCTCTTTTTAAAAATTTTGTATTTACTTTAATGCACCCCAGACAAAGCACTTGCCACTGAAACATAAGGGGCTACTATTAATTAGGTGTCATACCTACAGGGGCATCCCAAGAAGGCAGCGGAGCAGCGAGATACTTGTTCACATTACATTAAAATGTTTGCATGTTGGTACAGTCAGGGGAGCAGAGATTGAATTCCAAAGGCTAGCAGTTCAAGGAAAGAAGCTATTAGGGTTGAAAGCCTTGCGTTATCTGGGGACCTCTACAGTGAAGAGGTGGGATTTTGCTGATTGTCGGGCCGTTCGAGGATACTTACGTCGAGTGGGCGCCAGTGTAGCAAGTTGGTCGGAGCATATTCCATAGAAGTACTTTGGGACAAGATATTAGCGCCGTTCTGCTTCCCAGACAAGATGTAAACTAGGCGTAACCAATATCAGAGTCCATATTAACCAAATGCCTTGCTTAGCGCTTCTTTGATTTAGCTTTCTCCTGTATTATGATACAGAAGCACAAGGTTATCCTGTATGTGGAGCATTCAAATAACAACGATAAATGGCAAGACGCAGGTGTGCTGTGGAGTGGCGTTGGTAAGGATTTGCACAGACTCTGGTGTATCCACTGATGTCAATGTCCTGGTGATGTGGAAAGACATACTGGGCTTCGACCTACTGCTAGAACATGATACTATCAAGATAC
Organism: Sepiola atlantica; assembly: GCA_963556195.1. Taxonomy (NCBI): domain Eukaryota; kingdom Metazoa; phylum Mollusca; class Cephalopoda; order Sepiida; family Sepiolidae; genus Sepiola; species Sepiola atlantica. The sequence goes on along the minus strand of OY744537.1, from coordinate 8,236,143 downwards.
TGGGTGGTATTCTCATTACACCAGCTGGGACTGTGAAATTCCCTAAGGCACCGGTGTGTGCCGCACTTTGCATTGATCGGCTAGATTTCAAGATAGAGTTCTACTAACGCCAAAAGATCTGGACTACATCATGGAAATGGACGGATAATAAGTACCAACCAAGCTACGAATGGCGTCACAGACGACCCTGTACCCGCGAACGTTAGGGCTGCATATAAACAAGAGCTTGACACCTGAATAAAAGATGGCTGGTTGATCCTGTACCCCAACTAAGAGCTTGGACCTATAAAAGGTCAATATACAGAGGCTTACATGGCTCATGCAGATCTATGTGTGAGCAAGTTAAGGGGGTAACACCAGAAAGGATTGCATTGCTCGATTTGAAGAAGGCCTATTTGCAGGTGTGAGTTGACAAAACTTCATGGCCATTCCATACAGTGGTATTTCACAGCAAGAGAACTGCCTAACTAGACTGGGTTTTGGGTTGAATGTGGTGCCACAGATCATGAAGACCAGTGTTGTGTTATCCCAGAAAGAAAACCGTCGAAAAGGTGACATCGGCTTACATCAAGAACATTTACATCAATAAAGATATCAAGTCAACGATTCACATCCAAGTGAAATTAGCAAAATTTGGCCTGAAATGCAAGGATTCAGAGTGGCTTGGAGACAGAGCACACGTGCTGGGCCTGGACGTCAGGGGGGAAGGATAGCACCCTGCAAGGGAGACAAAGAAATGTGATCTATGGCATTTCTGGAGTTCTCACAAGACAGACCATTTTTTCCTTGTGCGAAAAACTTGTTGGACACTTGCCAGTGTGTGGCTGGCTTCGCGTGGCAGTGGACGTAATAAAACAGTAACCAAAGGAAATGATACCGTTCTCGCCCGAATAATTGCAGAAAGTGTTAAAAGAGCAACACACAAGGACTCGACCCAAGGCGAGTGGTGTGTCAATGGAGAAGAAATAAACGTATGAGTCAATGCCAGTTTACTAGCATTGGGAGTGCTGTTGGAGAAAGATGGAGCCGTGGTTAAGGATACCTGTTGGTTGCGGCCTGGGAACAACGACCAGAACATCAACCTGGCTGAGTTAGATTCTGTAATGAAAGACATTAACCTAGCAGTGCCAAACAAAGAGGTTGCACCTGCATACTGACTCCCTTTGCGTCTATCACTGGGTGTTCAACACGCTGACTGGGAAAGCAAGAGTATGCACCGAGGCAGCAAACGAGATGTTGATAAGACCAAGATTAGACACCTTAAAGATTCTAGTCGCCATGTATGACCTGGTAGTCAGCGTAACATTGGTCCTGTCATACTGCAACCTTGCCGACCAGCTGACACGAGTGCCTAGCAAATGGTACAACGCCATAAAGGGGGTGCCGAGCCCGTTGGTCAAACATGCGCTGCTACAGTGAGCATGATGAGTCAGCAGCAGATAAAGACATCCACATGCAGAGCGGATATTCAGGCATTGAAAGGACTCTGTATTTTGTGAGACCCAGCAGTGGCCAAATCAGTGGTCAAACAAGTTATCAAGCACTGTGAGATATGTCGGTCGATTGACCCAGCACCAGCGCGGTGACAAAAAGGATGGCTGGAAGCAAGTGATGCATGGCAAAAGGTTGGGATGGATATTACCCATTATAATGGCAACTACCTTCTTACTCTAATCAACTGTGGACCCACCTGTTTGCAGTTTGGCGAGCAATTGCAAGACAAGACTAATCAAACGTTATTCAACAACTATTATCCATCTTTTATGAAAAGGGGAGCACCATGAGATTTTGGCTGATAATGACACGGCATATTGCAGCCAGCAAGTCAAACAATTTTTTTGTGAATGGGGAGTTCAACTGCCACTTTTTATTTATTTATTATTTTTTTTGTGTGCACATTTTAAATTACAGGTTCAATCAACACAATGATAGATGGTAAAGGGAAAAACATAGTGAGATATGGTGAAAAAGGGAATAGATGGCTAAGTGAGAGATGGTGAAAAAAGAAATAGATGGCTAAGTGAGAGATGGTGAAAAAAGAAATAGATGGCTAAGTAAGAGATGGTGAAAAAGGGAATAGATGGCTAAGTGAGAGATGGTGAAAAAGGGAATAGATGGCTAAGTGAGAGATGGTGAAAAAAGAAATAGATGGCTAAGTGAGAGATGGTGAAAAAAGAAATAGATGGCTAAGTAAGAGATGGTGAAAAAGGGAATAGATGGCTAAGTGAGAGATGGTGAAAAAGGGAATAGATGGCTAAGTGAGAGATGGTGAAAAAGGGAATAGGTGGCTAAGTGAGAGATGGTGAAAAAGGGAATAGATGGCTAAGTGAGAGATGGTGAAAAAGGGAATAGGTGGCTAAGTGAGAGATGGTGAAAAAGGGAATAGATGGCTAAGTGAGAGATGGTGAAAAAAGAAATAGATGGCTAAGTGAGAGATGGTGAAAAAAGAAATAGATGGCTAAGTGAGAGATGGTGAAAAAGGGAATAGGTGGCTAAGTGAGAGATGGTGAAAAAAGAAATAGATGGCTAAGTGAGAGATGGTGAAAAAGGGAATAGGTGGCTAAGTGAGAGATGGTGAAAAAGGGAATAGATGGCTAAGTGAGAGATGGTGAAAAAGGGAATAGATGGCTAAGTTAGAGATGGTGAAAAAGGGAATAGATGGCTAAGTGAGAGATGGTGACTTGTTCAATTAATTACAAATTACAGTTGATTAGAAAAATTAAAATAGAATTATTTTCAAATGTAACTCAATCCCACAACTAATATCTTAGCATGTATTTTGTGTCATTAAAGTATAGAAGAAAAAAGTCTTTAGGAAACCAATGTTGATTCATTCAGCTTTAGTATAATAATAAATATCCAAACATAATCTTGTTATTTTCAGGTTATTTTGTTTGCACCAAATTGACAACGATGAATAGCCCTCGAGAACCGACTTCCATTTTTCGGATGAAGCGGGATTTTGCAGATTTCATTGGGCACCAAACTAGCAGTAGCAACAGCAGCTGCAATGCCAGTAAGAAAAGGAAGAGTCTCAAGTGTTCGTTGGATTTTGACCAGACGCTCGCAGAATTTGATTCCAATAATGAAACGGATTCATTGCGTGAAGAACAAGGTAATTCTTGACGTAGATTCACGTGTGAACATAGTCAACAATAAAAAAAAGAGTCTTTCAATCAAAGATTTGATTTATTTCAGTTGCAGTTATAATTTTATCACTTAATATATATCTTTATAGAATTGAATGTGAGATATTATTATCTTTATTTATATAAAGTTAGGTATGTGAATATGTCTATATATTTGTATGTAAAGGATTCACTCCTGAACTAATTAACCGATCATCATGAATTTTGGAACACATTGCCTATTTTTGCTTTAAGCATAACTCAAAATTGTTTTGTTGAGTTTTCAAATTAATACTTACAAATAATTAGTAAATTAATGTTTTTTTTTTCTTTTTGAGGATGAGAGTAATTTCTTTGAAAATCCATGTAAATTCTCATATTTTATTCCTTGTTTAAACATTTGATGATTATAATAAACTTGTAAAGTATGTAACTTTACTTTTGTTTCATTATTTCAATATTTCCTATATATATATATATATATATATATTAATTAGTTTTCCAACGAAGGACTTGGGACTAAAAGTGTTATTTTTTTTCTATATAGTTTTAATTAGTTTTATTTACATTATATTATATCTTACTTGCATCAGTATGGTCTGACAGAAATTCCGCATAGTATATTTCGGGAACATTTCCATTCGTCAGATATATGTTCAACCATAGTTCAAACGTGCATATGAAGGCTGTTGCCAGCGGGGCTATTCAGCAGAAAATGAAATTAATTTGAAATCTAATTAAAATGAAAAAAAAATATTTTTCTTAAATTTTACCTCAAATCTATTGTTCGTTTTGAAATTTATGCGTCAGTGTCAATATTAATATTTAAAATTTTTTATTTACGTATATTTTATAAATTTATTTTATTCAAATTTATTTTTATTCAAATTTATTTTTATTCAAATTTTTTTTTTATTCATTCTCCACCTGTTATGTTTATTAGTTTATATTTTTTTTCCAATAAGGGAAGGGAGGCAACTCTGCGGACAAGATTAGTCACCTTTGTCAGTTGAGATCTGTTTAAATGTTACTGTTCACAAAGGCGATGGACTTATATTTGTTTGTTAATTCAGTTATTTTCTAATTACATATTCAATGTTAAAGTAAATATCATTTTTATTCGCACATAATGAGTATTATTAATTTCTAGGCTTAACTATTAATGTTAGAAAGTGAATATTCTTGCCGGAGGTGGTCTTTTTACAATCCTTTTAAAAAAATAACGTAATTACCAAATTCAATCCATCAGAATGCATTTATGTTTTTTCATAAGCAAGCCAGCTATTTTAATCTTTTTTGAATTGCAGAAAGGATTTTGAAGTTTATTAATGAGTGGCATTTTAAAAACTTTATTGTGGGTGGCATTTTAAAAACTTCATTGAGGGTGGCATTTTAAAAACTTTATTGTGGGTGGCATTTTAAAAACTTTATTGTGGGTGGCATTTTAAAAACTTTATTGTGGGTGGCATTTTAAAAACTTTATTGTGGGTGGCATTTTAAAAACTTTATTGTGGGTGGCATTTTAAAAACTTTATTGTGGGTGGCATTTTAAAAACTTTATTGTGGGTGGCATTTTAAAAACTTCATTGTGGGTGGCATTTTAAAAACTTTATTGTGGGTGGCATTTTAAAAACTTTATTGTGGGTGGCATTTTAAAAACTTCATTGTGGGTGGCATTTTAAAAACTTCATTGTGGGTGGCATTTTAAAAACTTTATTGTGGGTGGCATTTTAAAAACTTTATTGTGGGTGGCATTTTTGTTAGTGTCGTCCTATATTAAAGAGTTTTGTGTTTTTACTTGTATTTTCTTATCATTTCAGAACGTATGACGACACTTCGAGAGGCTGAACGTTTGGCTGATAAAAGTGACATTGCTCATCTGAAAACACAAATTGCTAATTTAGAAGCCAAATTGGAACGAGATCGTATAGAAGCAGAAAAATTACTCAATGTAGAAAAACAAGAAAAAGAGGTAAATGTTTTTGTTAACAGGAATTACTGGCATTTTTTTACTGGACATTACATACCAATTGTTTGTTTAGATATTACGTTAGTGCTAAAAATTAATCAAGTTTTCTTCATTTAGACAAACTGATTTCCTTTATAGCAGCTGTTTCGAATCTATAATAATTTCCCTTTATTGAGATTAAAAGATCCAATGCTTCATCTGATCTTTAATAGATTGTAATTCCTCCAAAATTTTCCCTAATCCATATGTCCCATAGACTACGGACCCAGACTAAAAACACTTCAAGTTTTGAATTTGTCGATTATGTCAGAAGGCTGAACTGATGGGAAATGGGAGCAGGTACACCCGAAGGTAAATGTGATGCATTGTTGAGAATGGCAGCCATCTTTAAGGATGAACAGCAAATTTTTAACTGAAACATGATAGATTTAAAAAAAAAAATTATTTTTTACTTTTTTGTTTTTTACTTTTGTTTACCCCAAACAAGACATGTTGCCATTGAAACTAAGGGGCTATTGTGATAGGTGCCAGGTTTATAGAGAGGCAACTTGAGTTGAAAGTTGGGTAGCAAGACCTTTGTTCACATTACATTTAAATCTATGCATGTTAGTACGGTCGGAAACAAGAAGCAGGAAGGGAATTCCAAAGATCAAGCGATCCGAGGAAAGAAGCTATTAAAGTAGAAAATTTTCCGGCAAGTGAAGTGGTGGGATTTTGCTGCTAACCGGGTGGGTGGTATTTTTGTTGAGGGGGATACAAGTGTAGTAATTTATCAGAGCACATTTTGTGGAAGTACTTGTAAAACAAGCACAGGGATACAACATTGCGGCAATGCGATGGGCTCGAACTTGGCAGATAGTGTGGGGCCTATTAGATTAGAGACTCTTTTTTGTACTTTGTCTAAGAGAGGCAGGCAGGCAGAGTTTTTGTACACCAGCCCAGATGTGGCAACAGTACTTCATGTATGAGCGAATGGTGGCTTTATAGAGATATAGAATACTGACAGGTAGCCTGCCTTCTTTGCAGCAGACTTTGCAGCATCTTCTATGTACTTATTCCAATTAATATTGCCGAAGAATGTTAGTCTGAGGAGTTTGAATGTTGGACTCTCGGGAAGGGTGTTATCAGCCATGGTAATCAGTGGTTAGAAAGGTTTCTTATAATTGTTAAAGGAAAAGAGCTTTGTCTTGATAGGATTGAATGTGACCATCCATTTTTGAAAAGGAGGTTTGTCTTGGTAGGATTGAATGTGACCATCCATTTTTGAAAAGGAGGTTTGTCTTGGTAGGATTGAATGTGACCATCCATTTTTGAAAAGGAGGTTTGTCTTGGTAGGATTGAATGTGACCATCCATTTTTGAAAAGGAGGTTTGTCTTGATAGGATTGAATGTGACCATCCATTTTTGGCCCCATTCTACTACAGACTGAAGGTCATTTTCTAAGGATTCAGCGATTGCCTTGGATGTGTATGCATTCGGTTTGCCCACATGTTCGGAATAGTGTGGTGTCATCAGCAAATACACCCATCTCAGATGCTATTTACTTAAACTTCACTACCACTAATCTCGGGACAACATAGAGACATTAATTAGCTCATTTTATTACTTGTGGGTGTCACAAACCGGGTGAATTTTGTGTACGAAAAAAGGCAAATATAGTAAAATTACCCTTTCAACTTGCAATATCTCATTTATTTTTGGGGTTATTTTCATAAAATTTGCATGTAAACAAAATTTAATCTTAATAGTTGTTCTTTTTTTTTTTTAGGCGACTTCAAATTAGGTCACTATTTTCGATGACGAGCAATTTATTTTTTATATGAAAAAAAATGTTGTTTTTCAAATTATCCGGGCAATACATTGCGTATATCTATGCATATAAAAATAGTCCTATCTTACAGAAAAGGGGTCACTTGTTAAAAATGGTTTTAGGTTGTCTTTCTCAAGGAAAATTTTAGTTGAAAACTTCAATGAATAAAATATTAAATAAATTCAATTTAAAAATTTCTAAAAATTGCACCCTTTTATAGAAAAATATTCCATCTTTATTAATCTGTTAGTGTCATATTACTAGGCTAATAAATCATGTTCCCCACGTTACATACAATCAACAGAAAAGAACATATGACTATTCTTATGCCTACATGCATCCATACATTTTTCAGCGTTCACTCTGCTTGGACAAATATACAACCAAACCGCGATTGCCAATTGAACAAAATGTACATATTCTATTTGTTTTAAACTTAATTAAATTCTTAAAATAAACAATTTATTAACATTAAAGCGCTATACTAAATAACTTAAACTAAAACATATAACTTCAAATAACTAGAAAATAATGCATCTTTCTAAAATCACGAATACCAATACATTCTCCATTAACAGAATAAAAGATTGACAGAATAAACTTACACACAATTTACATATTCTATTTCTTTAGAATTATTTCAGAGGTGATTACACTAAATTGAACTTGCTTATTCGTGTAGATTTTACTATTTACTTCATATAATCTAGATTTAACCCACATTAAATAGACCTTCTATATAACTTTTACAAGATTCTATTTGTTTGGTTATATCTGGTTTATTGATTTTGAATAAACAATAATAATTACAACAGTTTTCTATCTTTTATGTTAAAAATAATTCATTTTTTCATGTAGGGAATGAATTCCGAAATTAAACAAAATACCAATATTAACAATTGTGACATTATTTTTTTTATCTTTCCTTTTACAAATATTTGATTTTTCTTTCCGCTAAGAAATGATCCATGTTGACAGGACAACTCTAACCCCAAATACCAGGATCGAGGTATTTCCCGTTTTAGGGAGTTTATATTGTCGTAATTTCCTAATATGAACCGGTAGATCAATCAGTAAGCATCCCATACGTAGAAAGAGAGGATTTGAGTTGGAACCTCAACCGGCGCATGAGTATTTTTTGATCTGATTCTTTCCCAACATGAACTTCAACATCTCCAATTTCAATATTGTTTGCACATTGTTTAGTTTTAAATTTGCTTTTTTTCCTGTAATCTACGTACTTTAGAAAAATTAAGATCTCGTAAAAGTAAACTCTCTATCGCTAACCATTTCTTTTTAAAAAATTTTTATTGCTGAAGAATTAAAACTGACATAATGTTAGGACTGCTCAAACTTTCAACCTCTGATAGATGTTCTGGGAGATAGTAACAGGGTTAAGAAGTTGAACTGCTGTGCATCCTGAAACACAATGTGACTTAATATATTTTTAATTATTTTTCTCTACTTGGCACTATGTCGCCTCCTGAGCAATGCTGGGTAGGGACACTTAGTTATATATCTAGAGCTTGAAGATTGGATAGTGCTTCTTCTTCTTCTTCTTCTTCTTCTTCCACCACCAGCAGCAGCAGCAGCAGCAGCAGCAGCAAGAGAATGTATATATTGATTAATATTTAGAAAAAATTCTTTTGTTTATATCCAACTATCAACTTTGAAGTTTAAAAATTTATAAAGAAAGAAATAACATTTGAAATTTTGTGCAATGAATGACATTAGAAAAGTTGTTGCTTTCTCAAAATGTATACAGTTTTGCTAAGTAGTTTTTATATTTTTCTGATGTTTTTTTTTTTGATGCATGTATAAATTGTTTGCAAACAATAAATGTGTACATTAATGTCTTTACTTTTTTTTTCAGCAATGTTTTGAGAAAATGTCTGAACTAACGATGAAGTTGAAATTGCTTTGTCAGAAAGATAATCAATTACAAGATGAGAATAAAGAAACGAAGGATCTTTTGTACGAGAAAGAAAATGAAATAGTTCAATTAAAAAAAGAGAAAACCAATGCCGACTGCAGACATCAAAAGGTTTGTATGATATGAGGATCACTTCAGTTTATTATTGGCTCAATTTTCAGTCCATTGTAAATTGCCTAATGGATACCACTACTAACTATGATCTATTTTGGTCATACTGTTGTCTGTATGTATGTATGCTTATATGTTCAGCTAAAACTTGAAAAATGTGCAACAAATATCCATAAACTTAATATTTTCTAAATCAGCGATCTTTCGGTCGTATAATATCTAAAAATTGGAAAAAACATTAATTCCTTGATGTAGAACTGACAGAAAATTTGTCGGTGGGGATGGGGACAAATTTTTCGTTTTTTTTCACTTCACACACCGCACATGCGTAGACATCACCCCGGAAGTTAACAAGCAAAATTCATAGTGGCATTGCTTCATTGCATAAACAAAACACTGATACTCCACTCACCCCAAAAAACTTATAATTAAAAATAATTTTGCGGCATCTTTATCTGACTGAAGCAACCTTAAATCAAAGTTTTACTTGCCTCTCCGCGAGGGCAGCGGTAGACAACTTACCGGTTTGTAGACTACATACACATTAAAACTATGCCATTTATATTCAGTTTTTGTCATGGTGTGTATATGTGTGGGAGGATTTTACACTAAAATGTTTTCCAATCGTGCCCGCACACGATTTAGAAATGTTAACATCCAAATATTTGCGTCGTCTTTTATTTAATTTCGTTTTTTTTTTTACATTAACCATGATGTGCGGATAAAGCAACTAAATACTAATTTGTTAACAGCTTTCTTCGGGGCAAACTCAACGGTTCCTTTTTTAAAATATATTTCAGTTTATTTTCTTTAAAGGCGGGAATACTACACCTTATTTTTCCAACAAATATTGCTTTTCTTTATTCAGAAAACGTTTTTTAATGGCAAACTCAAATCAAAGTAACAAACAAATTGTGCTTCTACAGAATTTGAACCAAAGCAAATCTGTTGCCTCTGCGGGTTAGGGCAGAGTTGCAATATTAATTTATTTTGTTCATTTGATTTTCCAGATGTGATAAAACATTGTAATAATTTTTTGCCTCCCCACGAGGGCAGAGTTAGACAGCTTACCGGTTTGGAGACAGGAGTGATTTTTATAAACTAAACATACACGTTACATTAGGGTTGTTTTTTTTATGCTTTGGGTGAAATATCAACTTGTGGTCACTTATTCGTATACAATGAATGTTAATGTGTTTTCACATTAAATAGCTCCTAAACAGTTGATTTGTTGTTAAACGGACAAACATGGTTCATGATTTCCATTTTAATTGTGTCAGAATAGTGTTTATTTGAGATAAAGTCAGAAAAAAAAGAGTCGGAACAAGTTTAAAGGATTTTCTCTTTTCAGTATCTACTGGTATTAACAGTTGTAATCAGGGATGTGGAGTTGGTAACAGGGAGTCTGAGTCAGAGGTTTTAGAGGGAGTCTGACTTGCAATCCGTGTCAAATTGTTTAATCTCCGGAAAATCAACAAACAGTCTGAATATTGGAATACTTTCAAATAAGAAGTCAGGGGGAGTCAGAATTTTGGAAGTCCTAGAAGTTAGAGTCGGACCTTATACCTTCCGACTCCACAACCCTGGTTGATAATCCAAAAATTCAACCCCGATTCGTTAAGTTTTCAAAGGTCTGACTTCGACCTAAGAAATGTTCAACTAATAAAATTCATATATGTTATATATTATTTCTAGTTTTGATTTTGCAGAAGTTGGACATGTTTTTCTTGGCTCTGAATTCAAGTTTAAAAAAAAAAATTTCTTGTAAAATTTTTATATCAACACGATTTGAAGAATTAAAAAAAATTAACATACGAAAATGATACAAGGTTAAACATTTTCCTGTTTATGGACCAATCTTGCTTGGTTTACTTTAAAAACTGAAAGAATGAAAAGAGAATGAAGAATGCAGAGCTGATGTTTTGGTTATTCAGTTTATGTTGGTGTGCAGAGCAAAAAGACTCGAAGTTTAAAACTTTTGATTGAAAGACCCTAATACTGTTACTACTGCATGACTATTTGAAGAGGAGATGAATTTAACATGTTCAATTGTCTAAATTGCTGATAACTGAAGATAAAGAGATTGATTGTAATAATGTATAAAAAGATGTGTGCGATTTCTTTTGTTTTTTATTCTTTCAGGCCAAGCTAAAAAGTGAGCAGGAAGCCAATGAACTGATGGATAAATTATTCCAATCACAAACATCCTATAAAAGATGCAAGAACCAATTAGAAGAAGCCAACGAGCAAATAAGTAATCTGAAAAGGTTAGTAGTTTGCCGTTCGCCCTCCTTTTTGGGAAGCTTGATTTTTCCCTACAAAACGAAAGATTACTTAAGTACGGTGATAAATATTTCATACCCCCCCCCCCATTTCTGCCCTCGTGGGGAGGCAAGTAAATAGTGACACAAAAACATGTTTTAAAAGAAAACATGTTAATATTTTATTTGTTTTATTTATGGACTCTCTGCCTTAAAATAAATATTAACATGTTAAAACAAAAAAAAATTCCGAAATATACTGCATTTATTCAAATAAATAAAAGATTTATTTACAAGTGTTTTGTAAATAGAGACCACGTGTATTGCGAGGTCAACCGGTGACTTCCAAAATATGTCCCGCGTCTTGTGTTAATGATCTGGGGTCCCTATTGTTGTCTTGCTCCAAACTTATTTATGAATGTATTGACTAAAACATATTTATGAATGTATTGACTAAAACTTATTTATGAATGTATTGACTAAAACTTGAAGAAAAATAATTTTGATCAAATATTGAAAAATGATTGTATCAGAAGTTTAGAACTTTTCTGCTTTCAACAACAAAGCCACAACTTTTTATCATAATTATTGATCTTTAGATTTTCTCCTGACAAAATCTATCGCATTCACTTACGAATTAATATCATCCCCTATCTATGGATAAACTAGCAACTTGTGTTCAATGAAGCATTTATAGTTGTTATTGTTTTTCAGCATTAAATAACCCAAAAAGGGTTGATATGTCGTAAAAATTGTTTTTTAAATTAAAAAATGTTTTTTTTTTTTTTTTTTTTTTTTTAAATTTTCTTTAGACCTTCATATTTTTGTTGTCATTTTTTAAATTTCCAGCAAATTGAGTGAAATCCAAAACCGGATTACGGAACTGGAAGAACACAAAAACGAAGCCAGTGTTTCAGATCAGCTTGTTAAGGTGAGTATTTTCAAGGGACCTCTCCTTTTCCCTTCTTCTTCCCCTCCCCCTTTCTCCCTTTCCCTCACTCTCTTCTCTGCTCTCTCTCTCCCCTCCACACTCCTTCTGCTCTCCATTCTCTCTCTCCATTCTCTCTCTCTGAAATTCAAAAAGATCAGTTCAAAATGGTGTAATTCATAAGATTAGGCACAAATTGTATTTGGATTATTCGGCCGATTGTAACCTTCGACCTTCAGATGTGTCTTGTCAAACTAGGAAATCTTTACGGAATTTTTTATCTGAAACAATTATTTAATCCACGGGGGTAGATTGTTCTTGTTCCGTCAGCCATGACTGGATAGAAGTTTTGAGTAATTTTTATTATAATAAGTATTCTTAGTTATTATTGCCTGTAGCGAGGATTGAACCATCAACCTCCAGAAAACTGTCGCGTAGAAATGATTATTACTTAACACTTTCATTTGTTGCATCATGGGTCCATTCTGAAGCAAAGACACAAATTGTTCACCCCCAAAAATGGAAGATGTTTTGATTTTTGAAAAAAAATGTGTTCCTCAACTTTCAGAATATGGAAGGTCAAAAAATGTGTGCCTCCACTTTCAGAATATGGAAGGTCAAAAAAATAACAACGTTTGTAGAAGTAAAAAAATATAGTAAAATCACTAAAAAAGGTGTTTGAATTCTTCTATTGTGTCGTTAAGTTTCATTTACATAAAAAAATAGATCAACACATAATATTAAGATATTTTAAATTTGTATATATGATGCCATTTGTTTGTCCATCTATGTGATTAGATATATTTTCACTTGGGAGTATATTTTTGTTGATATAAAATGAAACCTCAATATATTTTCACTTGGGAGTATATTTTTGTTGATATAAAATGAAACCTCAATATATTTTCACTTGGGAGTATATTTTTGTTGATATAAAATGAAACCTCAATATATTTTCACTTGGGAGTATATTTTTGTTGATATAAAATGAAACCTCAATATATTTTCACTTGGGAGTATATTTTTGTTGATATAAAATGAAACCTCAATATATTTTCACTTGGGAGTATATTTTTGTTGATATAAAATGAAACCTCAATATATTTTCACTTGGGAGTATATTTTTGTTGATATAAAATGAAACCTCAATATATTTTCACTTGGGAGTATATTTTTGTTGATATAAAATGAAACCTCAATATATTTTCACTTGGGAGTATATTTTTGTTGATATAAAATGAAACCTCAATATATTTTCACTTGGGAGTATATTTTTGTTGATATAAAATGAAACCTCAATATATTTTCACTTGGGAGTATATTTTTGTTGATATAAAATGAAACCTCAATATATTTTCACTTGGGAGTATATTTTTGTTGATATAAAATGAAAGCTCAATATATTTTCACTTGGGAGTATATTTTTGTTGATATAAAATGAAAGCTCAATATATTTTCACTTGGGAGTATATTTTTGTTGATATAAAATGAAACCTCAATATATTTTCACTTGGGAGTATATTTTTGTTGATATAAAATGAAACCTCAATATATTTTCACTTGGGAGTATATTTTTGTTGATATAAAATGAAACCTCAATATATTTTCACTTGGGAGTATATTTTTGTTGATATAAAATGAAACCTCAATATATTTTCACTTGGGAGTATATTTTTGTTGATATAAAATGAAACCTTAATATATTTTCACTTGGGAGTATATTTTTGTTGATATAAAATGAAACCTCAATATATTTTCACTTGGGAGTATATTTTTGTTGATATAAAATGAAACCTCAATATATTTTCACTTGGGAGTATATTTTTGTTGATATAAAATGAAACCTCAATATATTTTCACTTGGGAGTATATTTTTGTTGATATAAAATGAAACCTCAATATATTTTCACTTGGGAGTATATTTTTGTTGATATAAAATGAAAGCTCAATATATTTTCACTTGGGAGTATATTTTTGTTGATATAAAATGAAAGCTCAATATATTTTCACTTGGGAGTATATTTTTGTTGATATAAAATGAAAGCTCAATATATTTTCACTTGGGAGTATATTTTTGTTGATATAAAATGAAACCTCAATATATTTTCACTTGGGAGTATATTTTTGTTGATATAAAATGAAACCTCAATATATTTTCACTTGGGAGTATATTTTTGTTGATATAAAATGAAAGCTCAATATATTTTCACTTGGGAGTATATTTTTGTTGATATAAAATGAAAGCTCAATATATTTTCACTTGGGAGTATATTTTTGTTGATATAAAATGAAAGCTCAATATATTTTCACTTGGGAGTATATTTTTGTTGATATAAAATGAAAGCTCAATATATTTTCACTTGGGAGTATATTTTTGTTGATATAAAATGAAAGCTCAATATATTTTCACTTGGGAGTATATTTTTGTTGATATAAAATGAAAGCTCAATATATTTTCACTTGGGAGTATATTTTTGTTGATATAAAATGAAACCTCAATATATTTTCACTTGGGAGTATATTTTTGTTGATATAAAATGAAAGCTCAATATATTTTCACTTGGGAGTATATTTTTGTTGATATAAAATGAAACCTCAATATATTTTCACTTGGGAGTATATTTTTGTTGATATAAAATGAAACCTCAATATATTTTCACTTGGGAGTATATTTTTGTTGATATAAAATGAAACCTCAATATATTTTCACTTGGGAGTATATTTTTGTTGATATAAAATGAAACCTCAATATATTTTCACTTGGGAGTATATTTTTGTTGATATAAAATGAAAGCTCAATATATTTTCACTTGGGAGTATATTTTTGTTGATATAAAATGAAAGCTCAATATATTTTCACTTGGGAGTATATTTTTGTTGATATAAAATGAAACCTCAATATATTTTCACTTGGGAGTATATTTTTGTTGATATAAAATGAAACCTCAATATATTTTCACTTGGGAGTATATTTTTGTTGATATAAAATGAAACCTCAATATATTTTCACTTGGGAGTATATTTTTGTTGATATAAAATGAAACCTCAATATATTTTCACTTGGGAGTATATTTTTGTTGATATAAAATGAAAGCTCAATATATTTTCACTTGGGAGTATATTTTTGTTGATATAAAATGAAAGCTCAATATATTTTCACTTGGGAGTATATTTTTGTTGATATAAAATGAAAGCTCAATATATTTTCACTTGGGAGTATATTTTTGTTGATATAAAATGAAACCTCAATATATTTTCACTTGGGAGTATATTTTTGTTGATATAAAATGAAACCTCAATATATTTTCACTTGGGAGTATATTTTTGTTGATATAAAATGAAACCTCAATATATTTTCACTTGGGAGTATATTTTTGTTGATATAAAATGAAACCTCAATATATTTTCACTTGGGAGTATATTTTTGTTGATATAAAATGAAACCTCAATATATTTTCACTTGGGAGTATATTTTTGTTGATATAAAATGAAAGCTCAATATATTTTCACTTGGGAGTATATTTTTGTTGATATAAAATGAAAGCTCAATATATTTTCACTTGGGAGTATATTTTTGTTGATATAAAATGAAAGCTCAATATATTTTCACTTGGGAGTATATTTTTGTTGATATAAAATGAAACCTCAATATATTTTCACTTGGGAGTATATTTTTGTTGCTATAAAATGAAACCTCAATATATTTTCACTTGGGAGTATATTTTTGTTGATATAAAATGAAACCTCAATATATTTTCACTTGGGAGTATATTTTTGTTGATATAAAATGAAACCTCAATATATTTTAACTTGGGAGTATATTTTTGTTGATATAAAATGAAACCTCAATATATTTTCACTTGGGAGTATATTTTTGTTGATATAAAATGAAAGCTCAATATATTTTCACTTGGGAGTATATTTTTGTTGATATAAAATGAAAGCTCAATATATTTTCACTTGGGAGTATATTTTTGTTGATATAAAATGAAACCTCAATATATTTTCACTTGGGAGTATATTTTTGTTGATATAAAATGAAACCTCAATATATTTTAACTTGGGAGTATATTTTTGTTGATATAAAATGAAACCTCAATATATTTTCACTTGGGAGTATATTTTTGTTGATATAAAATGAAACCTCAATATATTTTCACTTGGGAGTATATTTTTGTTGATATAAAATGAAACCTCAATATATTTTCACTTGGGAGTATATTTTTGTTGATATAAAATGAAACCTCAATATATTTTCACTTGGGAGTATATTTTTGTTGATATAAAATGAAACCTCAATATATTTTCACTTGGGAGTATATTTTTGTTGATATAAAATGAAACCTCAATATATTTTCACTTGGGAGTATATTTTTGTTGATATAAAATGAAACCTCAATATATTTTCACTTGGGAGTATATTTTTGTTGATATAAAATGAAACCTCAATATATTTTCACTTGGGAGTATATTTTTGTTGATATAAAATGAAACCTCAATATATTTTCACTTGGGAGTATATTTTTGTTGATATAAAATGAAACCTCAATATATTTTCACTTGGGAGTATATTTTTGTTGATATAAAATGAAACCTCAATATATTTTCACTTGGGAGTATATTTTTGTTGATATAAAATGAAACCTCAATATATTTTCACTTGGGAGTATATTTTTGTTGATATAAAATGAAACCTCAATATATTTTCACTTGGGAGTATATTTTTGTTGATATAAAATGAAAGCTCAATATATTTTCACTTGGGAGTATATTTTTGTTGATATAAAATGAAACCTCAATATATTTTCACTTGGGAGTATATTTTTGTTGATATAAAATGAAAGCTCAATATATTTTCACTTGGGAGTATATTTTTGTTGATATAAAATGAAAGCTCAATATATTTTCACTTGGGAGTATATTTTTGTTGATATAAAATGAAACCTCAATATATTTTCACTTGGGAGTATATTTTTGTTGATATAAAATGAAACCTCAATATATTTTCACTTGGGAGTATATTTTTGTTGATATAAAATGAAACCTCAATATATTTTCACTTGGGAGTATATTTTTGTTGATATAAAATGAAACCTCAATATATTTTCACTTGGGAGTATATTTTTGTTGATATAAAATGAAACCTCAATATATTTTCACTTGGGAGTATATTTTTGTTGATATAAAATGAAACCTCAATATATTTTCACTTGGGAGTATATTTTTGTTGATATAAAATGAAACCTCAATATATTTTCACTTGGGAGTATATTTTTGTTGATATAAAATGAAACCTCAATATATTTTCACTTGGGAGTATATTTTTGTTGATATAAAATGAAAGCTCAATATATTTTCACTTGGGAGTATATTTTTGTTGATATAAAATGAAAGCTCAATATATTTTCACTTGGGAGTATATTTTTGTTGATATAAAATGAAACCTCAATATATTTTCACTTGGGAGTATATTTTTGTTGATATAAAATGAAACCTCAATATATTTTCACTTGGGAGTATATTTTTGTTGATATAAAATGAAACCTCAATATATTTTCACTTGGGAGTATATTTTTGTTGATATAAAATGAAAGCTCAATATATTTTCACTTGGGAGTATATTTTTGTTGATATAAAATGAAAGCTCAATATATTTTCACTTGGGAGTATATTTTTGTTGATATAAAATGAAACCTCAATATATTTTCACTTGGGAGTATATTTTTGTTGATATAAAATGAAAGCTCAATATATTTTCACTTGGGAGTATATTTTTGTTGATATAAAATGAAAGCTCAATATATTTTCACTTGGGAGTATATTTTTGTTGATATAAAATGAAACCTCAATATATTTTCACTTGGGAGTATATTTTTGTTGATATAAAATGAAACCTCAATATATTTTCACTTGGGAGTATATTTTTGTTGATATAAAATGAAACCTCAATATATTTTCACTTGGGAGTATATTTTTGTTGATATAAAATGAAACCTCAATATATTTTCACTTGGGAGTATATTTTTGTTGATATAAAATGAAACCTCAATATATTTTCACTTGGGAGTATATTTTTGTTGATATAAAATGAAACCTCAATATATTTTCACTTGGGAGTATATTTTTGTTGATATAAAATGAAAGCTCAATATATTTTCACTTGGGAGTATATTTTTGTTGATATAAAATGAAACCTCAATATATTTTCACTTGGGAGTATATTTTTGTTGATATAAAATGAAACCTCAATATATTTTCACTTGGGAGTATATTTTTGTTGATATAAAATGAAAGCTCAATATATTTTCACTTGGAAGTATATTTTTGTTGATATAAAATGAAAGCTCAATATATTTTCACTTGGGAGTATATTTTTGTTGATATAAAATGAAACCTCAATATATTTTCACTTGGGAGTATATTTTTGTTGATATAAAATGAAACCTCAATATATTTTCACTTGGGAGTATATTTTTGTTGATATAAAATGAAACCTAAATATATTTTCACTTGGGAGTATATTTTTGTTGATATAAAATGAAACCTCAATATATTTTCACTTGGGAGTATATTTTTGTTGATATAAAATGAAAGCTCAATATATTTTCACTTGGGAGTATATTTTTGTTGATATAAAATGAAACCTCAATATATTTTCACTTGGGAGTATATTTTTGTTGATATAAAATGAAACCTCAATATATTTTCACTTGGGAGTATATTTTTGTTGATATAAAATGAAACCTCAATATATTTTCACTTGGGAGTATATTTTTGTTGATATAAAATGAAACCTCAATATATTTTCACTTGGGAGTATATTTTTGTTGATATAAAATGAAAGCTCAATATATTTTCACTTGGGAGTATATTTTTGTTGATATAAAATGAAAGCTCAATATATTTTCACTTGGGAGTATATTTTTGTTGATATAAAATGAAAGCTCAATATATTTTCACTTGGGAGTATATTTTTGTTGATATAAAATGAAACCTCAATATATTTTCACTTGGGAGTATATTTTTGTTGATATAAAATGAAACCTCAATATATTTTCACTTGGGAGTATATTTTTGTTGATATAAAATGAAACCTCAATATATTTTCACTTGGGAGTATATTTTTGTTGATATAAAATGAAACCTCAATATATTTTCACTTGGGAGTATATTTTTGTTGATATAAAATGAAACCTCAATATATTTTCACTTGGGAGTATATTTTTGTTGATATAAAATGAAACCTCAATATATTTTCACTTGGGAGTATATTTTTGTTGATATAAAATGAAACCTCAATATATTTTCACTTGGGAGTATATTTTTGTTGATATAAAATGAAACCTCAATATATTTTCACTTGGGAGTATATTTTTGTTGATATAAAATGAATCCTCAATATATTTTCACTTGGGAGTATATTTTTGTTGATATAAAATGAAACCTCAATATATTTTCACTTGGGAGTATATTTTTGTTGATATAAAATGAAACCTCAATATATTTTCACTTGGGAGTATATTTTTGTTGATATAAAATGAAACCTCAATATATTTTCACTTGGGAGTATATTTTTGTTGATATAAAATGAAACCTCAATATATTTTCACTTGGGAGTATATTTTTGTTGATATAAAATGAAAGCTCAATATATTTTCACTTGGGAGTATATTTTTGTTGATATAAAATGAAACCTCAATATATTTTCACTTGGGAGTATATTTTTGTTGATATAAAATGAAAGCTCAATATATTTTCACTTGGGAGTATATTTTTGTTGATATAAAATGAAAGCTCAATATATTTTCACTTGGGAGTATATTTTTGTTGATATAAAATGAAACCTCAATATATTTTCACTTGGGAGTATATTTTTGTTGATATAAAATGAAACCTCAATATATTTTCACTTGGGAGTATATTTTTGTTGATATAAAATGAAACCTCAATATATTTTCACTTGGGAGTATATTTTTGTTGATATAAAATGAAACCTCAATATATTTTCACTTGGGAGTATATTTTTGTTGATATAAAATGAAAGCTCAATATATTTTCACTTGGGAGTATATTTTTGTTGATATAAAATGAAACCTCAATATATTTTCACTTGGGAGTATATTTTTGTTGATATAAAATGAAAGCTCAATATATTTTCACTTGGGAGTATATTTTTGTTGATATAAAATGAAACCTCAATATATTTTCACTTGGGAGTATATTTTTGTTGATATAAAATGAAACCTCAATATATTTTCACTTGGGAGTATATTTTTGTTGATATAAAATGAAACCTCAATAAATCCTCTGTTGTTGCTGTAATATACAGCATAAACATGTTGACACACCGATTCTTATTATTTCACTAAAATTAAGTGATGTTTAATTTGGTCAGTACCAGATGGGTGACCATTTGGGAATGCCAGGTGTTGTATGTCGGAGGAGAGTGACACCTCCCTGCTTAAAAACTGCAAAAAATTAACATTGTCATCTCCTCTGACCAGGATATGCGTGTCACTGGGGACCATTAGTGAATTTAATATTCCCTAGAAACTTCCTTCTTTAGAGAAAGCCAGCTCAACCACCCAGGGTGAATGCTACACTAGATATATTACTGTTATTCATTGAATCAGTTTTTCAAATTTCAGATGAGTTAGTGCAGTGGTTTTGGAGACCATTTCAAATATATATATTATATGGAACTTCTCGAGATCGAAATAGCAGACCTTGCATACAAAGGATTTGATATAAAAATATAATAAATATGGCTTATGTTAACGCTTTATTATAATTTCATGGAAAATCCAATCATGATAATTTTATTAATAAAAAGGAATGGCTACAGGGTTGTATTATGCACACGAAAATACAGTGATTTTAAGTTGTTGGTTTGATGAAGTAGTTCAATATTACAAGTCTTCAGTTTTGTCATTTTTCTACTTTTTTTAATGAAAAATAGGGGTGGGACGTAATGGGTGAAAATTAGGGGTGGGACGTAATGGGTGAAAATTTCACATTCATGCGAGTAGTATTTTTTTGTGTTCATTTATACATAAATAACACTAAACAATCAAACATTTTGAAAATTTTGCAAAATTCAGAAGGTGCAGACCACTAGCTTTTGGCTATTTTACATTCATGAAAACCCTTTCATAGCCTGAAAATGGTCCTAAATTAAAGTACTATATCAGATTTAACCATCTATATCCATTCATAGCTTTTGAGGATGTTTTAGGACCTACAATGTTGCATGAACCCACTTTTTCACCGAAAATTGATGGATTTTGAGTCCCGTGGAGCCATAACGGCTATTTTAGGCCTGCACCTTCTGAATTTTGCAAAATTTTCAAAATGTTTGATTGTTTAGTGTTATTTATGAACACAAAAAAATACTACTCGCATAAATTGAAATTTTCACCCATTACGTCCCACCCCTATTAAAAATGATAATTGTTCCATTATTCCATTGAAATATTTCTAATTTTTATCTTTAAATTTTAAATATTTAAGATTTGGATAACGCTTATAACTTATGAACCAGACAAAAAAAGACAAGACAACTTTAGATTTCCTGAAAGCTGAAATGATAACAATTAATGTTCGTTCAGTATCTCTTTGTTATAAAATTAACATTTTACAAGACATGTTTTAAACATGCACCTCAGTACTGATGGCATACTTTTATTAACCGTCACTGTATCCGCAACATCATTCTCAAATCAAAACTGTCCGATTATATCATGTTTCTAGATGGCAAACTACGCTGTGCACTTCTGAGTGCAGTGGCCTCTTCATCTGCCACTTGAGATCCCCAGAAAACAGAGCTCTTGCTGTGGCTGTGGCTTGATAGTGAGAAGTGGGCTTCATTACTGAACTATACCAAGTTGGAGGTTAATAACTCTGCCATCTCCTTGGATGATTTTCAGACAGTATTGTATTTTCTATCAACCCTGAAAAGTACAAAATAATATCATTAATATTGGCAGAGTTATTAAATGGTTCACGCTTATACTGACTGAGACACTCTGTATTTATGGAAAAAAAAAACATGAACAAAACCAAACCATAGTATGATGGTTCTTTTAGTACTGCACGCACACAACAAAGAAGTTTATAAACTTATAATTTTGTCTAAATTTAATTTTCATTATGTTTTTCATGAAGTTTAATTGCAAAATTTGTTTGTAAAATCAGGAATTGGAGTTGAAGCTTCAGAGGCAGGCTGAAGATGCTATTCTGATGAGAAACATGAAGTCTCGCTTGTCAATGATGCCTGAACTTGAGAAAGAGGTCGATGTATTGCGTACTCATAATATTAATCTCAGGTAAGATGCCAATGTTTTTGCTAGTCAAATCGGAAATCATTTGATTCTCTTTTTCTGTATTGGTAACAATTGAATTTAAATTGTCTTTATTTGTTACAAGCAATGATGATATGTGTCCATGCAGCTTTCCATTCATTTTTTTCGATCATTACGGAACTGGTAACAAGTGACGACCGGTTTTAATGAAAGGGGTGTATTGAACACAAAAGTCCCATAATTTGAAAGCTCTGAGTTCATTCCCTGTACAAGGCAGTCATTTTTGTTTTTAAATCACACTCCAAAATAAATGTGACTCAACAATATCTGAGAAGAAACTGTCAATGTAAATAATTCATTGTTTAAGGCAAGTAAATTTTGTGTATATAAAAAAGTTACTTCATTTTTTTCAATGCTTGATTGAATTGTTAAAAAAAATCTAACATTTCTTGCCTTTATTTTTGATGGAACAAATACTCAAGGATGGGTATAAGGAATAAATATAGCATTAGTTTTAAATTTTGATGTTTTTCTTTCTTTGGGGGGTATGGTATGGTTTTGGTGGCACCCCCTAAATGGTAAAGTTTACAAAAAATAAATAGTGTGCCCATGTTACTCGCTCTGTTTCCTAGAATACATACCAAGCACATACATCCTTTTGAAAATGTACTACTTAATATAACTCAAAATTTGATGTATTAAATGTTTTATATCTAACTTATTTAACAAATTTTTTGAGGCAAGTGCGAGTTTGGGTGGGTGCACCCCCTAAACAGGAATGTTAAAAAAAAATAATGCGACCATGTTACTCACCATGTTGTTTAGAATATATATGTTCCAAAATTCATAATAATTAGTTTAGAAAATTACCCTGTACATAGAAATATGAAAATATATACGCATACCTAACTTTATATATATATATAGAGAAAAAGATATATTATCTATAATTCGGTGTATAACAGGATATATTTCAATTCAAGTTGTTATTCATACAGTGCTCAATACACAAAGTAGATCTATAACTGTGCAACATGTTTTGTATTAAAAATGAATTTTAAAAACAATCGTCAAAACTTGGATATTTTGAAACTGGATGATTTTAATTTTTCTTTAATACCAAACACAATCTGTTATGCAGAATGTGTAAGAAAACAAATTCATTTGCTTATAATTTTTTTATTGACATCAGTGTATTCGTATTGAATTAATATTTGACAAAATTAGCTGTGGAAAACAATATCCCTCATGTGGGGTTTCGTTTCATGTGGGTCTGTTTTCATTGATGCATTTCTGAGGGTGTTCTTAGAAGTTGGCCTCAATCATTTGCAGTATTGTTGTCTATTCTCCCATTTCCACTTTAGCAATGTTCTCTGAACTACTACTCCACCTGGTTTGCTAGTTTCTTAAAGAATAATCTCTCTATCTCTATCTATCTATCTATCTATCTATCTATCTATCTATCTATCTATCTATCTATCTATCTATCTATCTAATGTCACTCTTCCCTTGTCCAGGAGTCAGATGTCTTATATTTCACCAGCTGTTATATTACATTTGTATGGGCTTCCATACGTGCTCCCGAAGCCGGAAGTCGTTAGCTGACGCGTATTAAAACTGGCCATATCTGCCACCATTTTGTATTCCTTTTTTAGTTGAATAAAGCTTGGCTTCCAAGTAACACGTGTTTTTTTATTACACCAGCTCAATCTCCAGTCCTCACCGTTCACTGAGTCAACTGTCTTCAGACATCACGTTATAAAGTCTTGTCCAATCATTTGCTTCCAAGTTTTCCTTAGCCGACCAACCTTGCAATTCAAGACATTCATGCTTCTGAAGATGAACACTCCACATGACCATACCAGCGTAACTCATTCATTCTTACGATAACCTCTATGTTGGGCAAATGTAGCACTTTCAGCAAATCCTCTGGCCTAATGTGTTCGGTTTGGTCAGATAAAAAAATAGAGTAGGCAACATTTTTCTCAGAAAATCGACAATCAATTTTTCTTTTTTTTTGTTCAACATTTTTTTTCACATATTTAAAGAAAATAACTGCATTATTTTTATATTAAGTTTCAAAAGGCAACAAACTATTACATGAACTCAAAATTAATTTTCAAATTCATAATTCGGCCATCACAGAAATTGCTCCCCTTAAGTATGTCATCTTTACCTTTTTCCTTCTGGAAAATTTTATAACGTTTGATTTAATGAGAGTTAAGCCATAGATAAATGACACAAAATTTGGAGAGAATTTGATCATTTTAAAACTTACAATAATTTTTTCTTTCAATATTTAAACCTATAAATAATATTATTTTCTGTTTTTTTTTTATATAAATTATTTTGTGTCCTATTGTAAAATGGAGTTTATATCCCCTTCCTGGATTTTTCCAAGATATCTTGTATTTTAATTATCTTTTTTTCTTGGAATGGCACAAAATGTCTCAAGAAAATATTTGTTACAAAATGGACTGGTAATAAGAATATCCTGTTATTTTCCTAGCTTGCTGCATCATTGTGATACATAACACAATCTGCCTCGAGAATTTTGTAGCTCTTGTAGTGAAGGGTGACAGAACTTTTCTGGTTCTTTTGTCAGTTTTCCAAATAGATTTTACTTAACAAAAAAATTAAAAATGAAACTCTTTTCCAGATAAAATTCACCTGAGAACAAAATAAAATATTAACTAACAATTTCTAAAGTGTTTTTTTTATCTTTGTTTGACAGAGATAACCAAGAGAAAACTGCTGTATTGAAAGAGAGATTGGAAGGTTGTCAGAAAAAGCTTATTCGTTATGACCAACAGTTAAGCCAATACAGTGCAATGGAAATCTTTCTTGAGGTAGGTTAGCAAGTATCATTATTTTGATGATATTTTTTACACAAGGTATTATTTGCATGTTTTGATTCCTGATAAAATACCAATGATGACTACACCTCAAATTACTAGCGTACCACTGAAGTTAAACAGTAAAGACATAGTTTTATTTTGCAATAACAAAAATTGAAGTGCTACATATAACTATTATAATCAGATTCATAAAAAAATATATACAATTAAAATCAAGACATTTGGCTTTGTTCGAAAGCAGTCAGGTTAGATAAGCACTTATTGTATTGTTAATCCTTCCCATGTACATTTATTCGGAAGAATAAATGTGTTAATTTATATGTATGTGTTTTTATGTTATTTATAATATGGATTATTTACATGCTGGTACTGGTGAACATATGACAATCTGCTTTGCCCCCCACGAAAGTAATTTGGGCAATCATGAAATTACTTTGTTCACAAAATCTACCTGTCAATTTTAAAAGTAAAAATTGTGCTCTTTGAAAAGTCAAGCACTATCTTAAGACTACAGAGCGTATTGGTGTAATATCTATATAAAGTTAGGTATGTTTATATATTTGTATTTACAGGATTAACTTCTAAACTAATTGAGCGATCATTATGAATTTTGGAACACAGCTGCTAGGCATAAGAGGTCACAATGTGAACTATATTAAGTTTAATTTCCTCGAATGCTAAGGGGGTAAAAAGGGGGGTGGAAGCCCTTTGTGAAAAACCAGATACCTTTGATTGTGAAATTTCAACAATAGGTATAAGACATCAATTAATATTCTCCAAATTTCAGTGCTTTGGAGCATTTTAAAAGTTTTTTAGGGGAGGGAGGGCATAATATGAGCACAACCCTTCATTTGAAAATTAAAATATTTCAGATTTGCATCGAATTTGATCCATAGTCATTAAATGCCAATTAAGCAAAATACCCTGCATTTTAATTTCTGCTTAAGACCCCTTCAGCTTAAGCCTTAAATTTTAGACATTTTCTAGAATCAAAATCATGTATTGGATTTTGAACAAAATTAGAATAAGGATTCTAGACATAAGGTTTAGTATCATTATATCTTGATTTCAATCTTTGTAAGGGGACACAAAAAGTCGTGCAAAACTGTTTTGTTTGGGGAATTAATTTTACCTCTAAGATGGGTATATTTAGTTTTATATGAGAAAACACCTACATCTCTGTTTTTGGACACTTCTGATCATTTTCAGTGTTAAAAATAAACTAAAAACTGAGCCAAACATTGGTAAGGGGCACATGAAAACTATATGGGCAGGTTGAATACACTGCCCGTTTTTCACTTCTAGTCACTTTTGATTACATCTATCTACATACTACTAAAACTCTGTGGATCTTGTTATTTTGTTTATTTGCCCTCCATGTACACTGAATGACGTCATAGTTTTCTAATGTCATCCATCAAACCAGAGAGAAAGGGGGGGGGGGGCGGAGAGAGTTCCTTGATGCTGTTTTATCTTGATGAATCATGACCCTTCTAGACGAACCGTCTAAAAGCCTGGAGGTCTAGTATACTATTAAAACTGATGTTATTATCTTACTTGCTTGTCACCGAGCAAACTTTATCTGTACATGTATGATTTAAATGATGGGAGGAAGAGTGAATGGTGTAAATATAGGGCAAATGATAAGTAGTGAGAGGAATGGAATGATGTAAATTATTAATTATTAAATTAAATGACAGAGAGAAAGGGAAGAGAGAGAAGGGAGGATATTATGACATCACAATGTAAACCTGTGTTTTAACATAGCCAGTTATATGTTGCATTACACAAGATGTTAAAGTATTTTTTTTTTTTGGAGGGGGGAGGAGGGTCCTTGCTGTTAATCAAAAAGGATTTATGGTTTTATCACTGTCAGTCTGCTAATCTGTTAGTTTTCTTATTTTTTTCAAAATGGGTTCATTATTACTTCATAATTTTTTCACAAAGTTTTGTATGAAGTTATATAACCTTGTAAACCTCTGTTTCACCCACCCAATATTGAAAATGACCCCCAAATGTTAAAAAAAAAGTAATCTTTTTTGAATATCTAAAAAATATTTTTATTAGTTTTTGCACAAAATCAGCAAAAAGTTATGTTCTTTATTTTCAAGCAGAAAATGATCGTAGGGGGAGACAAATCTTGTTTTCTTTTCTACTTTTCAATATTTAATGAATGTAAACGTTTTTCTTTTTTTTTTAAAGGAAGCAAACAAGAAACTAAAAGAATGGCAGACGTTAGATGGCAGCAGCACTAACCCTTTGTGAGTATTTTTGTAATTCTTTCAAATGAAAGTTTAAAAAGAAGAAATAAAACAAAGGGTAAAACTGCAGTTGAGAAATCGTAAACAAAAAGAAAAAACAACAAATAACTTATACTAAACACAGTAGAATTTAAATATCTACCGACTTGTATACTTTTAATATGCTGAGACGGCTTTTAAGTTTTTCATTGCAAAATTTGATTTTCTTTTAAAGCTATTTTTTGTGACACAAAAAAATAAAATGGCCGTGATCGATTTTATTTTATTAAAAAAAATTGTTTTTTTAATTAAAATTTTGTTTCTCTCGGTGGCCTGTTAACTTCATTAACTGAAAATATAGTAAAAAGAAAAAAAAAAAAAGACTCACCCTTAATATAAAGGAATTGTTGAAACAGTTGTAGAAATTTTGGTTCGTTTTCTTTTTGTTTGAACATTACCTCTTGTAAGTTATTGAATGCCGAATCCTTTTTTTCTCTTTCTCTCTCTAATATATATATATTAATCTTATCATCATATTCGATTTAACGTCCATTTTACATGCTAGTATGCATTTGACAGCTTTAAGAAATTGACTTCCAAACTAACTTATCTCTGACCAGGTCTTTATTTATTCTTTCCTTCAGGTGCATTTTTATCACTTCCTCCAATGTTTTCCTTGGCCTTCCCCTGTGAACTGAACCTGCTATCTCAACTGTTCTACATCTACTAACCCAAGAATTCTCCATTCTTTCAATGTGGCTATACTATTGAAGTCTAGTATTCTGCACATATTCTCTATACTGTCCAGATTTAACCTTCATTTGAGGTCATCAGAACTAAGTCTGTCTTTAAGACTCGCATTACACATCTATCGTATCATATCATTTCTCTCCATGCAATGCATGTTCTCAACCCTCACTGACCAGGTTTCGCTTTCATACATCATCACACTGTGTATACATACTAGATAGACTCTTTCCTTGGTAACGCTCTGCTGGTTAGTAATGGCAGAAGCTCCATGCACTTACTCCATCCATTCCTAATTCTTGCAATCACACTAGCACCTGCTCCACCCTGTGCTCCCATGGTATCACCAAGGTAACAAGACGTCTCGACAACCTCAATAGCTTCCCCATCCAGATATACTTTTACTCCACATCTGAGTTCTCATCCATCTCCATTGTCTTACACGTCTTGCACACAAATTGGTTATTTATTTTAATTGTTCTAATTAGTTGTAATTTGTAATTTACTTGACAAGTGACTCATCGCTTACTTTCTGTTTATCACTCTCACTCTGTTGTTTGACCCCAGCTTATTTTATACAGTTTATCTCACTTTCTTCTTTTATTATTGACAGTCATGGGTAATAAAACTAATTATAAAACAGAAATTGGAAGAGTTCATTATAATTTTGGAAGAGTTCATTATAAATAACTAGAAGAATACCTGTTCCAGGATGGGTACAATAAGCAATAAAATGTATAACATTTTGAGCTATACATTTTCAGACTTAGAGATATATAAGTGATACACGCATATTCTATCCATCCTGTAAGTGATGAAACATAATTTATTTCTAACAGCTTAAGTAACTAAGCGTTATTTATGTGGTAGTAAATTGTATCTCGCTTATTTAAATTTTTCGAGGAGTAGGATGCGGTTTCGGTGGGGGATCAACCCCTAAATGATAAAGTTTACAAAAACAAAATAATAATGTTCTCACATTACTCAACATGTTGCCTAGAGTAGATATCTGATCATTCATAATGATCAGTTCATTAGTTAAGTATTTTACACCACACGTATTATTGACGCTCATGCATGAGTGCACCGGTCCAGTTCAAATTCTATTACACAATAGAACTCAAAATTTAATGCATAGCCATTCTTTTCTCTATTAAATTTTTTGTATCTCTCTTATTTTTATGTTACTAACCGTGTTGCCTAGAATATATATTCCATAATTCATAATGATCGGGTCATTAGTTTAGGAGTGAATCCTATTCATAGAAATATATATATATATATAGAGAGAGAGAGAGATAGAGAGAGGAAGGGAATATAAGGACAAGTATTAACAATATTTAACCTATCGCTGGGGAGCAGCGATAGACTAATTTTAGATTTTGTCTTTTTTTTTTTTAAAAAAGAAGTTAACTGCCTTTGCACACTCACTTTTTCCTAATTCAAACAATCTAACCCAAGCTCAATGGATGACTCAGTGGGTCACATTCTTTTTGTAGTATATATATGTGTGTGTGTGTCGGAACACAAATGCAACTAGATGCTTCTGACTATCGGATCTACTGTGAAACTGCAGTAAAGTGTTAAGATAAGCTCTTTTTCAATTATTAATTATTACTATATTATCTATCATCTTAATTTGTCCATGTTGCAAATAGGATACTATATTCTTACTCCTGCGTTGGCAAATCTATTGTTGAGAATGTGGTTTTCCTTTGTTGTACATTACTTAGCAGTAATACACGGATAAATCTCCAGGTACAATTGTTTATCTGGTATGATTGATGGGGGATGACCCTTGGGGCAAGTAGAACCCCGTATGAAAAATAGATGGTGAATTAAATTCAGTTGTTGTCACATTGTTAGCTAAACAACATGTCGTGATAAGTAAGTGACACTCAGATCCCTTGTCCCTCTCTCACGTAGATCACCCCAAAGTAGCTCCTAATTAAGGAATTAGAGATTCATTTAGTTAAGCGAATAAAGTCAAGCTTATGTCACAATTGTCATAGTCTTCAAGAAAAATTTCCAAGATATTAATCTCCTAAAAGGGATCAAGAAAACGTCTTCACTCATCTAGCCATTAAGACTGACAGTATAACATTCCCAAGCATTTTCACCTTTTTTGAGTAATCCCCTATTTTGTTGGTGAATTAAAGGTGATTAAATAAATATTTGTACAATATTTGTTTGAAATTGAAACTTTTTGCATTTTACATTTCCAGTTCAACCTTGGATGATCTCCAGTGCTTATTTGTTTTGGATTATTCTGTTGGATTATCTCCAGTGCTTACTTATCTCGGATAATTGTGTTGGATTATTCTCTAATGCTCATTTATCTCGGATAATCTCTAGTGTTAATTAGTTTTGGATAATTGTGTTGGATTATTTCTAGTGCTCATTAGTCTTGGATTAGCGTCTAGAGCTCATCTGGTTTTGTCTTGTTTGTGCGAAAGTTAAAAAAAAAAATTTTTTTTAATGCAGCCTAGGAAAATTTAAAAAATAAATTTTTTTTTAATGCAGCCTAGGAAAATTTAAAAAAAAAATTTTTTTTTAATGCAGCCTAGGAAAATTTAAAAAATAAATTTTTTTTTTAATGCAACCTGCAAAAATTTAAAAAATAAATTTTTTCTTAATGCAACCTGGGAAAATTAAAAAAAAAATCTTTTTTTTAATGCAACCTGCAAAAATTTTTAAAATAAATTTTTTTTAATGCAGCCTAGGAAAATTTAAAAAATAAATTTTTTTTAATGCAGCCTAGGAAAATTAAAAAAAAAATTTTTTTTTAATGCAGCCTAGGAAAATTTAAAAAATAAATTTTTTTTAATGCAGCCTAGGAAAATTTAAAAAATAATTTTTTTTAATGCAGCCTAGGAAAATTAAAAAATTTTTTTTTTTAATGCAGCCTAGGAAAATTAAAATAAATTTTTTTTTAATGCAGCCTAGGAAAATTTAAAAAATAATTTTTTTTTAATGCAGCCTAGGAAAATTTACTTAAAAAATGTGGAATGATATTGTTATACCATAAATCCATGCAATTTTCATGTGTGGATATTTAAGATGTTGAATGTTTGATGAAAAAAAAAAAATCTGATGTTATTTATTTTTCATTTTAGGACACCATCAATCGTCAGAAATAAATGGGCTGAATTGCAAAAAAACGAAGCTATTTTGGTTGAAAAAAATGGAAAGTTAAAAGCTCTGTAAGTTGCTCCATCTTTTATCTTATCTGTATAATAACATTGAATGCACGCGTGTCCAGCTTGCTTCAATAATCACGTGTGCAAATTCATTTTTATGACCAAAGAAAGGAAGGCTTAATCTTTATAGTAACTGATAATGACAAAGAAAAGAAAGAATAATCACATGTGCAAATTAATTTTTATGAGCAAAGAAAAGGAGGCTTAATTTTAACTGATAATAAAAATGAAGGAAGGAATTTCTTTCACTTTTAATAGACACACAAAAATATTAAGAACAAGGGAATAATTTTTTTGACTAAATAGGAATTAATCTACAGACACACAGATGCTTTATTTACAGATTAAGGAGAGAGTAGAAAAAGTGGATTAGTTTATTTATTTTGTAAAACTTGCATATCTTTTTTGGTAAAACTTGCGTATTTGTTCCTTAAGTAAGATTTAACTCATGTATTATGTTTTGTTAAGTAAGATTTAACTCGTGTATTATGTTTTTTAAAGTTTTACCTTGATTAATAGTTTCAGTTTTTACAGTAAGATTTACCCCACACGTGACAACAGTAGGAAATTAATTGTTATTCATAAAAATAAATAACTTATTACTCCCCTGGGAAATGCTGGGTAGCCCTGCTAGTTTTAAATATTTATAGTGCTGTTTTTTATCAGAAAGAGACAAACGTTTTGTCCCTTTTTTTAATAGAATTCTGTCCTTCGTAGGTCTGTCAAATTTAAGTTTGAAATAGCATTTTCTTTCTAATTTAACACTGTCATGTTTTTTTTTGTTGCTGTCAATAAAAGTCTGTAACACTATTACGAAAAAACATACAATTGTAAATAATGAATCAATTTAGCTAAAAAACAAAATATTATTTTGTTTGATGGGATAAATTATTAACATTCAAAGTAAAAAAATATTTTGCCTATGTTAAATAGTCGTAAAAACGTGGTTCTTTTTTTTTTTTTTTTCTTTTCTTTTTTTTCTTTTTTTGATTATTTCTCACCAACAGAAAAAAATAACATTTACATTGAAACATAAATATTAAAACATAAACCGTTAAACTATAAATTCTGAAAATAAATTTTTTTTTTTCTTCTCATTTACAGATATTTTTTACGTATTCTGCTGGCTATCTATCCGAAACAAGTAATACTCTTAAAGATCCTTTTAGAAATAGACATGACTATTTAAAAAAAAAAATTTCAAAGGGAAAAAGCAATTTGATCGCTTACCCTAAAAAACATTGTGATTTCTTGACTGAAATAGTAGTTAATTACTGGAGCAAGTTGCCTGCACATGTCAAATAGGTAACAAGTGTTAATAGTTTTGAAAATAATATCAATTAATTTTGTGATTGTGATATAAAGAATGGATTTCACAGACATGATTGGGTGCTTTTAGATGAGATGTTTAAACTTAGTGCAAGTTATACTGATGTGTTAAAAAAAGTGGGGGGAGAGAGAAAGGTTAAGTAGAAATAGAAAATAATGAAACATTAAAAAAATTTTTTTTTTTTTTAAACGTTGATTGGGATTGTGCAGTTTATTTAATTTTCTTTTGTTTCGCATAGTTTTTATCAAGATGTCTATTGAATAAAAGAAACACAAGAAAATCCTCATTTGTTATATTTGTATCATGAAGATCTGTAGGTGTGGCAGATTTGAGAAAGATCCGTGTCTGTCATGGTCTGACCTTTTGTTGAAATGACTCTCCTGCACTTGAATTAATGTTTTAGTTTAACCATATTTGTTATGCACACTTTTATTTTTTTAAATTTTTCTTTGTTATCCAAGTCGTTCAATAATGCTGGATAGCCCTGCAAGGGAGATGTGTGCAGAACAGGATAGTTCATTGATGTGGTCAAATTGAAAGAATGGATGAAATCTTTTGGGTTAGTAGATGTAAAACCAGTTGAGGAGAAAATGACATGGATGGATTTGAGAAAGAGGGATAAATAAAAATCTGGAAAGTCAATTTCTAAAAATTTGATATTCCCTAGAAACTTTCTCCTTTGGAGGAAGCTGGCTTAACCTGCCCAGAGTGCTTGTCGGATTGAGACCAAGAGGTTAACTATTGACCTTATTAAGCTCCAAGGTAGTTTCACTCACTTCATAGGAAAATCCCTCTCTACATTTATTCATACAGAGGGAGAGAGAAAGGTTACTGAATTTTCGGTGCAGGGAAAATCTCAAATTCTTTAGCCTAGACTGGATAAAGTTTCAACTTGACTTGCAGACCAAAATTTGCTTTGAATCTAAAAAAAAAAAACTAATTAAATTTTACTTTTACCTTTTTTATTAGCAACATAAATTTCCTTTCAAACATCAAAACCAGTGCCAACATCTTCCAAATCATATAGCGATCATGAATACCATTTGTTGATTTGACCATGATATATTATGCAAAAGCTCTTAAGTGATGTGAAAGTTATACTTGGTGAAGAAATTGTGACATAGCATAAACCAATTATTTGTGGTTTTAGGTTGAAGAAAGCTCATAAAGTAGAGAGAAGATTTATCCCCAGTAGAAAGGTGTGAAGGTTGAATAAAAAACACATTAAATGCAAGTTTAGAGATGAAGTGATTGATTGTTCGGTTACTAGATCCACTTCAGGAAGTGTAGAAGAAAAGTGGAAGAAGTTGTTGGCGGTATCAGACCAGACTTGTGGGTGGAAAGGGCCTCCAAGCGTGACATGGTTGTAAAGAAGGAAGTTGAAAAGTGTATCAAAGAAAAGCGGAAAACGAAGGAGTCAGTGGACAAAAGGTTTAGTGAATACGGATATTTATCTGGTGGCAAAAAGGGTAGCAGGAAGAGTAATATATAAAGGAAGGAGGCTAAGCCATCTAGGTTTCCAGATACAGAGGGATGACAAAAAGAATAAAGTATTCATGGTAGTTGAACAGATGGTAAAGACAAATGTGGATATTGTTGGAGAGAAGTGCAACAACTGAACAGGACAATTATTATGATGCAATGTAAATTCAACATAATCCACTTGAAGAAATGATCTTAAAAAGAAAGGAAAAATATTTGAAGAAACGGTTTTCCCTTTGATTTAACCAAAAACATCAGAAGAGGAGACAGATTTTATTCGAGATGAAGATCTCAATGTCTCATTCTCATTTCTGAACAAAATATATGCACCACAGAGATGACCGAAACTAGATTCACTTATTGAATGCAACGTAAAAGATTAACAAGCTCCAAATTAAATTCCTTGTAAGACGAGACATTAATTGCAACTATTACTTACAGAACATTGAACCCATGCTTTAAGTAAGAATTTTATTCTATCATGAAAAAACCCCCACTAAATGCAACATCTAGGAGAGTAAAAGTGAATCTTGGGTTTACTTTCGGCAGTCATGTAACTTTCGCTTCCCTTATTTTGTCCTTTAGTCCTCACATTCCGTGTGCAATGTTTCTGACAAAGTGGGAAGAATTGCTGTTTTCTGGGTTGGATAGTACTTACCGTTTGATATTTTTTATCTTGAAGTAGTATTTTTTTTTTTTTAGCTCCTTACATCAAGTGGCTTCATGCCTTGTCTGGAGCAATTTCCATTAAAACAAAAAAGAAAAGAAATTAAAAAAAAAAATTTTTTTTTAAATTCTGAAAATATTTTAAGGATTTTTTTTGTTTTGTAAATTAACCAGCCTAACGACTTTGTACAACTAAATTATACTCAGAAATTTTCTTTTTCCAAATTGTTACTTTCTCAAAGACATTAAATCCTGATACTAAGTAAATATTTGATATTACAGAATTTAAATTTTGTTCTGTAGTTTAATTTTCAGAGTAGTACTATGAATTTTTCTACTTTTCTAGGCATCAAAATGAGTTTAGGATAAAAACTCACAAATGTATTTATTTAGTCACGATGCGTATTGGTGCAAATATTTTTTTGAGTTTTTGGTGCAATTGTATGACAATACTATGTGGAACAGATGCTAAACCATCATATAACGATGTAAATTTTAGATTATTTCAGTCATCAACAATTTTAGGAAAAAGATCTACTCCTAAGTAACTGTAACGGTATTCACCCTAGGGTGGGTTGATCTGGCTCCAAATGAGTTCGCCGCTTCTTGTTTAAGGCAGTCCACCTCCGCCGATCGGCAGCTGAGTCCTTGGCATACTTTAGCCATTCTCGGTTCGGGTATAGGAGTGTGTGGAGTGGTAGCACCTTACAAGACTCACCAGCTGTATCCTGAGAGTATCAGGATCGGTGGTCATGCCTGGTCCTCATGCATACTCTAAATCTTTCATGTGTGGCTCCAAACACCAGTCCCTGGTAAACCGTCTCAACTGGCGAGCTAAACCTCATAAAAGCACCTACTGCCTTGTAAGTTTAGTGTGTGGAATAGCAAAGGATCAGCCCACCACTTACAACTGTGATTGATGACATAAATCCACGTACCGTCTGCTTTGAAATCGACGGCTTCTGAATGCTTGCACCTCTGCATCTACAGAGACTCTATGGCAAGTGTAAGAATGTGAAAATCTAAGGAGTGTCTGCATCGGTAACCGTCGACTTCTGGTTAAACATCCCTCTGCGTCGGTGGATAATCTGCGGCATGAACGGGTATATAACCTGCCTCTGGGTTAATAACAGTGGCCTACGAATACAGAGGAGAACTGTTTTCGTAGTAATCAGAATAATTATACGACACTGCAACTGATTCAGTTTACATACTCCTAACTAATCCTAAAAAAAAACAAATTTCTGTCAGACAATCAATAAAACAGTAAATTCATCAAGTCTGTTTTTTATTTTTTATTTTCAGAAAAGTCAGTATGTCGGGAGTTTTGTTTTTCATGTATTATGTTGGAATCTTGTAAAAAAAAAAAAAAAAAAAATCTAAAAAAAAAATCTAAAAAAATCTGAAGGTGGGTTGGCGATTAATCGTAATATGAAATGTAAAAATTAGTAATTTATAAAAAGGGATGTTATTTTACTCAATGATCCTTTAGGGTTTGTGGCCCTCCTGTTGGGAAACTTTAAAATTGACATTTTGTCTAACAAGATCCTAATACTAGTTCTGACTGCACCACCATCACTTCACATTGTAGTAATTACATCATAGTAAGTTTTCCTTTATATTTCCAATCATTTGAAAAATATCTCTCTATTGAAAAGTGCAATATATAATAATAAAAACTAATTTTTAATACATTATAATGATCCTGTGACAATTTCATTACATAATAATAAAATAATTGTGAATGTTTGCTATTTTTCAGTGCTCTGACCCAAGAGAATGAGATAAAACGCTTACAGAATCAAGTGCAGAAATTACAGTCAAATCTCGAGAATGAACAAAAAGCCAACAATCATTACAATGACATGGTTAAGACTTTGAATAAACGGTGTATACGTTTGGAAAAGGTAAACTCATTTTCTAATTAATTTTAAACCCTCTTTTATGCAATACTAGTAGGGCTACCCGGCATTGCCCAGGGGTTCTGGATAAGAAAATAAGAGTGAAGTGTTTGTAATATCTATTTTTTTTAATTCTCTCTTTTTTTGAACACACCTCATCCTCTGACTGCCTCTCTCTCTCTCTCTCTTTCATGTGCACACTTTTGCAACCACTTCAATATAATAAAAAGAAAAAAGAGTTGTCATCAGCTAACCATTTGATCCAATTTCACTGTTTTTCGAACAACTATCAGTAAGAATGAAATAAATCCAAAAAATTTTCTCATCCATCTGCACCATGGCCATCCCTACTACAGGCCAGGCAATTGTGCAACTGGGGTCTTTTACTGGGGGCCATGTGAATTTTCTTAAATATTCGATATAGAAGTTGCAAACTATATCAACTGGTGCGGATCCTTTTTT
This sequence comes from Sepiola atlantica, assembly GCA_963556195.1. Lineage (NCBI taxonomy): Eukaryota > Metazoa > Mollusca > Cephalopoda > Sepiida > Sepiolidae > Sepiola > Sepiola atlantica. The sequence goes on along the minus strand of OY744537.1, from coordinate 8,198,816 downwards.
TCTTTTTAACCACAATACACAAGTAATGATCTTTTGATATAAGTACAAAATCTCTAAAAAAAAATCCAACATTGAAATAAAAATTCTTCATTGAAATATGCATTTGCCTTTGTTTATTCAAAATTACCTGTCTCTTAATGTATAGGAATTTGTCAATTGTCAAATTTATCAATTAGCTCATTGTGGTTCTTATTATTTGGTATGTAAAACACATAAAAACATCAAACTAATCTCACAGATGAATTTTACCTTTGTTTGCAACTTCTATATCGAATATTTAAGAAAATTCACATGGCCCCCAGTAAAAGACCCCAGTTGCACGATTGCCTGGCCTGTAGTAGGGATGGCCATGATCTGCACTAATTTCATCTCTGTTGATGCTAAGCGAATGGATATTACAGTATTTTTTTTTATCATAACCAACTCGAGGTGATACTTAATCAGAATATGTAAGCTTTTAATTGTATCTTTGGTCCGACAGAGTTTAGTTGAAATACACAGAAATATGACTTTAATTTATATAACAAATTGAATTGATCTTTAATTATTTCATGTTGGTTGTTTTTATTGAATTGTATCGTTTCTTCTCTGTATCTCCTTAACTCTTTGCCTATATTGGACAAGATTGGTATGAATTTGTAAAATATTGAATGGCTTTGTGCCAAACTCTGCTAATTTAGGTGTTTTAGAAGAATTAATACAATGGTGGCTCGTCTGTAGGTGCTTTGGAACTGAAACATCCTCGATAGCATTGTAGTCACCAATTATTTGTCTATGGTAGATCATCTGGATGGCAGCTCATCACATAAACATCTGAAGTCTCGTTGACACGTTGTAGGTAGTCTGCTTAATCAGTTGTGATGTTTCTCTGTAGTAGTGGCAGCAATGGCAGTGTGTAGATTTGGTCTGTCTCTCTTTTTCATTGTTGTTAACATCAGTAATTGTAGCAATTAAAAAAGACAACAGCATTAATTTATTCTCTATGTTCTTTGTTCAGATTTATTTGCTTTTTACAATTATAATCTTATTACATATAGTATATTGAAGAGTTACATAAGCTTATCCTCGTTCGTTACCCCTGGTTCGATATAGCGTTCCGAACAATACATCTGAATACATTCAGATCATCAGTCAAAAATAAAGATCTGATTACCTTCTTTGCAATGTGTCACTCCAGACTTCCTGTTAGTGATGCAACTTCCTAAACATGTTAGCTTAATTTTCTAACTTTAATTTTTACTGGAAAATTTCATTTTACTTAATCTACCTTCATGTGGAAAATTCCATTTCTTACATGTCCATATTGAAATATTGCAACAGCCTCTACTTATTTCTCAGTACAACATAATCAATAATATTTAAATAACTCTTTAATTTAAAGAAATAAAAACAACTTTGTTTATTAAAGTTTATCTCTTAAATATTCTATATCTGTGATCAGCTTAGTGGTTTTGTTTGAATTTTCTATGTGTTGTGAACGATGTCTCCATCTTGGATTTTATTTTTGTTGCTGGAATCTGCATAGGGATCAACTGATAACTATGAACACTGCATAGCATTTCGAAAATTAATTAACTCCATTCAACCAACAATCACCAGTTGGGTTGTGGGTTGCTTAAATGATAAATAAAAACTAAATACAAGTAAAGAATGTTCAATATTTTCATAAATAATTAATAATCTGAATTAAAAAAAAAAACAAAAAAAACTGGAGTGGTTTTAGCCGGCTCCATCCATCCTTGCCACTGCGTTCCTCACGAAAGACAACCAAGCCTGATGATTTGAAATCAACGATTGGGTAATCTTTAGCCACTCGCTGTTCAAACAGTGACCTCTGTAGATACTGGGGCCCATGTTGGGATTCAGGTAGGTTTTAATCGCTATCAGCCAGGTTTTTCTTTGTCGATCACATCGCGTTTTCACACCCTCTAGGGGAGCTGGGGCAATTGCTTCAGAGATTACTATGTGTCTATCACTTTAGCTCCCTCTCACTTTCATTTGATGTGCCACTCTTATTTTATATGCTGTCCATAACTCTCGCTTCTGTCATTCTTTCTCTCTCTTTATTAAAAGTCAAAAGTAATGAAACTAGCTATAAAACTCAATTGGACAAATCCAAAAAGAAATATTATAACATGTTGGCCCCTCAATTCTTTTGCGGGGTGGGTGCGGAGGTCACGTGCAAAAGTCTGTAAAGTTGCTCAAATGCGTGACATTGCTTCTTATGATTGTGTGTCACAAAGCAAATAACTTTGTTGACGATGCTACGTTACGTAAGATTGAACAGAAACACAGTTGTTCTTCTTTTGCAGGCCAGTTCACAAAATAAAGATTTGAAAACACAAAAAGAAATTGTCATTGCTTATTTTTATTGTCGACATTGTTTTTCTTATATTCGTCTAATTTATGTACCGTTGGTGCCCTCGTTAGACCCACTAGTGGAGCGGGCGCATAAGACACCCTTATGACTTTGTGACAACCCTTGCTTTGATCTATTTTGATTCCTGAACACATTTTTCAGATTTGTTTGTTTTTACGTATTTTTTATTTCAAACAACAAATGACAAATGTGCATGTTTCAAATCAACACTTACTCCATCATCTGTCAAATGGGCAGAATAGAATAAAAAATTAAAATTATTTTTTAAATTTAAAAGAATTTAAAAGAATAAAAAAATATTGTTTATTTAAGTAAAAATAAGAGAAATGGAAAAAGTAAGATATATAAAATAGAAATAAAAATAATGAAATAAATAATAATAATGATATAAAATAAAAGTAAAAAAATAAAAAAATAATTAAACAGTAATAGACAAAATATTACAAAATGTTCTATATATCAGGGTTAATAAAGACATATATACATATAAATCTCTCTCTCTCTCTCTCTCTCTCTCTCTCTATATATATATATATATATATATATATATATATATATATATAAATATTAAATTATTAATATTTACAGAAGTTAGCATTTCTAGCTTATTGCTCTAATCAGTGCAGGAAAGTAATAATTGCATACAGTCGGGAGGCACGAACCCAGTTCAGAATCAGCCTAGAATCTGCAAGCAGTCGCCATATCCACTCGGCCAACGGAATAATTTTAAAAAGCCAAAAGCACTTTGACATACAAGACAAAACAAATTCATAAGAAATAAAAAGGGAACATATCAAAGAAAATTTAAAAAAATATTATCAGAAGACAATTTGAAAAATAGAAAAATAAGAGGCAACTATTTCTTAGATTAAAATCGCTCAGGAGTAAAGATTAAAAAAGAAATATTCAGCTAATAGCTGTTGATTTTAGCCGATAATGTTATTTCATGTTCAGAATAGAGTCATAGCACAAGATATTATGTTGATATTTAAATTTTCAAACCAGATAGGTCTCCCCTACCCTAGACAAGCAATGACTACTTATTCCCATTAATATAACACTCGCCTTCCCTTTGTTTTATTAAATTAAGAATTGTGGTTCGACACTATAATTGAAGCATCCAACATTTAAACTCGAAACAATATCGCTTTAAAAGCTAGCGTATATCGACGAAAACGGATTTCTCTGCCTTGAACCATCTGTATTCGCTGAGAGACTGAAACCAATTATTGCCTCCCTTTAATTTCTGCAAAATGGTACGTAATGAAGTGATTCAATTGAATGCATCATATGGAAGCTGGAGTGTCTACACTCATAAAACTTCAAATTGTTGGTCTATTTGAGGCTAATTTGTTTTGCTGTAACACGACATTTCCTGGAGCTGTTAATTATCAAAATTAATTTGTGTTGGAAACGCGTTGTTTCAATAGTATTAATATGTGTTCAATCCTTAGTAAATTTCATTATTGTTTTACTTTTCGATGGAATTGAACCCTGTTTTTTATTTAAAAAAAAAATGGAAGACCATTCCTCACATAATGTTAGTCTGCAGTTTCAACGTGTTACTGGCTATCTTGCTTACACTTGTTGCTGGATCTCAACATTTTGAACCTAGAGAGGGATCTAGCTGTCGTACAAAGCTAACTCTCTATATTTACAATCTCAGTACAGATTCTCCTTCAGAAAATGACACTGGCGATGAAGAAGTTGCGACGCATGTGGGTCTGACAGTTACTGATATGCACATGGGCAACATTAGGCCTATCCTAACATCACTTTTCTGAATGAAGGAGTTTCACTCGTTTGAAAAGAGGTTGCAGTCATCATATATGTAGGTGTATATGGATTTGTGTATATGGATATGTATGTAAATAATAATATGTATCAATATTTGTGTTGTGTTTATCTTTCAACTCATCTGCATTTTAGTGATTCACTGTTCATGTATTTACATTAAATGTGCCCTTTTCATGATGGCTATATAGATTTTTAACGCCCCTTTCAAATTCAAAATGTTAGACTATAATAATGGGGACTTTAATTCGCCCTGTTTTTTTTCTCAAATTGATTTAGAAAATTTTTTTTGAAAAATTAAAATTTAAAAAATCTTTTCCATTTTCTTGAAACCTATTAAATTTCATTAAGCCTATGCCTATCAACTCTGGGGTGGTATAGTTTTGAGCTTTGACTTTTGCGGGTCTGTGTTTTTCTAGGGCCAGGGGAGAGCGTATTCTGGGATAAGTTAGTACGACAGAATAATTGTTCCCTCGTTAAATTCTTACTCCTATTTTGGGTGAACTGACTACCAGCATGAATAATCTATCTACTGTCTTTACTGACTATCTTGTCTGTATTTGCTAATCAATTTATCACGATTGTTATTGATGAATGTTTTATTTAGAGGCTCTATCACTGATCCTGCCTTATCCTAGGGCTCCACAATTGGACAATCTATATTGGACGCCTAAACTTAATTTCCAAAAGCTCATTAAAATTATAACTTTAACTCTTAATTGCAAGTGTGACACAATATTCAATATTTCTATGTGTCATTTTACCATACACTATATCCTTTAAGTGGTCCCCCGATTTATAAAATCGAGGGACCTATGTTTTGAGGCATTTCCGTCCGTCTATCCGTCCGTTCGGATTTTTCTCTGAAATTTTGCATGAAGTTGTAACTTTTGTCAGGTTAGAAAGTGACATTCTTCGATTTTTGAAAAAAAATCTGGTTAGCCCCCCAGGGGGTAAAAAGGCCCCAAAATGTCAAAAAATGATATTTTTTGCCCCATAACTTTTCATCCATCCATTCAATTTCTCTGAAATTTGGCCAAAATATGGACGCAATTGTTCCTAATAGAAAATAAGTATCGCTGACCTTGGAAAAAATCAGGTTCGCGCCCCAGGGGGTCAGAAGCCTCCAAAATGGCAAAAAATGACCCTTTTCTCTCATAACGTTTGATCCATCCATTCAATTTTTCTGAAACTTAGCCAAAATGTAGAGGCAATTTTTCTGGATATAAAATGAGCATCCTTGACCTCAGAAAAATTCTGGTTCGCGCCCCCAGTAGGTACAATGCCCCAAATTGCCCAAATTTATTGCATTTTACACTCGCCACATCGAGTCACATACAGAAGGAGACCATGCATGCGCGGCTTGTTAATTTTTGTTTTTTTCTTTTCTTCCACTTCTGATGAGGATTGAATGGTTTTTGACTGGGCTGCTTACTTTAACTTTTTTAGACCAATTGCTCTACCACTGATAATAAACTTCAGAGCCTTTATATCCTCTGCTAGATCATATATGTAGATGATTTTTCCTTTCAATAACCTTTATATTTTGTATGATTTGATAAATTTTTTGTTGTTTCCTACAGTCTGATTCTCGCTACATGTAATATAACATTTGTTTTCTTTAACTTAGAACCCCTATATACATCCCTAAGTCATGTTTCAACCTAGTCTGCTATAATTTGAGGAATACATACATCAACTCCTATCTCTTTTTCTAACTTGCTGTGTAAAGGAGGGTGTTGGTATGTTATTCCATTGATGCTGTCTATTATATACCTTTAAGTTGGTGTCTATACCCTGTGCTGACGATGAGATCAGATAGTAATAATAAAAATATATGGTCTCTGAAACGATCGTACACAATTCTATTGTTTGTTGATTTCTTGGAACATAAATGGTTTATGTAAAGGTGTTTACATAAATCTATGCTATATGTGTATATCTATATAATACTAAAAGTCTATTGATCTTGTATGTTTGCAATCAGCTTTCAGCTTTCAACATCCGGTTGCGCATGCGTAAATAGCATCGTCTTCAATCTGTTATTCCAATTCCGTTATTCTCTATTATGATTAACGAACGCATGAAATTTTTCATTCTGGAAATTTTTATATCGCTTTTAATATAAACAATTTCATTTAATTTCATCAAATAGTTTTTTTGTTTTCTTCACGGCTAAAAACATTCAACGGGAGGACTTCGTAAAGTCTGTCGCAGTTTCAAAAAAACTCCTCCCTTTTAAAAAACAAAAACAAACAAACAAAAAAACAACACTCATTATTAATATCAGCCATACTAGCGGTCGGTGAACGAAACCACCTCCCACTTTCCCTCTCATAGATTTCACCACTCCTACTCCCTCTGTTTTCGTTACGTACGCGAGACAGCCTGCTGTACCCCCTATTTTTTCTTTTTCTTTTTCTTCTTCTCCTTTATCATCTCCTTTTTTCTTCGTCTCCTTTTTCTATTCTTTCTTCTTTTTCTTTTTCTTTCTATTTTTCTTTTTCTTTTCTATCTATATTCTTTTTTCATTTTAATATACTTTCAAAGAAATGCTTCTGTTATGTAAAAAAAACCTATTTTCTTTATGCCACAAGTGTCACACTCATACATGAATTCCATAGCTAATATAACAAACTGACCCAACGGGTCACGGGTGGTCTAGTATATATATATATATAATCAAAATGTTTGAGGTTGTCTAAATTCATGCAAAAATAATAAATAAATTCTTCTTTTAATCTAGGAAAGAGATGGCTACAAACAGATAATTGCCTCATATGATAACGACTTGACCATTATGAGTTCTGAAAGTTTGGCTCGTTCCCGCATTCAGGCCTTGGAGGAAATGGTGAACAATCTCCGTTCATCTTTGGAAACCAATGAGAACGAACTACATCGCATCAAAGAACAATTGCTCCAGTCCAATTCACAAACGGTAACAACTGACATTGTTTGAACATTCATTTGAACATTAAAATGTGTGCCTTAATTATTGGGCTTCGTTTTTTAACCAAGGAGTAAATTATTTCAGCTTATTTTATCAGATTATACAATTTCAATAACTACAAGAAGCCTCTTTAACCACCGATTGTCATGGCAAATAACACCCTATCTGAAAGTTCATCATTCAAACTCCTCGGCCTAACCTTCACAGGTAACATGAATTGGAACACGTACATTGAAGACATTGCTAAGGCTGCCGCAAAGAAGGTTGGCTCCCTCTACCGTGCTAGTAAACTCCTTACACCTGACAGTATCCTGTATCTCTACAAAGCCACCATTCGCTCATGCATGGAGTATTGTTGCCACATCTGGGCTGGTGCATCATCTACTAGTCTCTCCCTCTTTGACAAAGTCCAAAAAAGAGTCGCCAACCTAATAGATCTCTCACTGTCAGCTAAGCTCCAGTCCCTGTCCCATCGCCGCAATGTAGCATCCTTATGTTTGTTTTACAAATACTTCAATGGATTATGCTCCGATGAGTTGGCTACTCTGGTGCCCCCTCGACGTAAATTCACTAGACTAACTCGACAATCGACTAAATCTCATTCATTCACTGTGGAGGTCCCCAGATGCCGGAGAGCATTCTACTCAAATAGCTTCTTTCCTCGTGCTGCTGACCTCTGGAACTCCCTCTCTGGCCCCTTTTTCCCCGACAGTACTGACATGCAGAAATTTAAAACTAATGTAAACAGACATCTCGCTGCGCAGATCCCAATTTAAGCTGAACCCCCAAACCTTCTCCCCCTTTTTTTTTTCTCAGTAGCCCCTTACGTTTACAGTGGCGGCCTGCCTTGTTTGGGGTGAATCATGTTAAAAAAAAATTTTATTTAAAAAAAATTGAAAAGCTTAGATCTTATTTATTATAATTCTTTGGGTATCTATTATTTTAATCAATAATCCTGAGTTGGAGAAATAAAAGTTTTTCACTATTTTTTAATATAGTGCCTCTTGATATCAGTGCACTGTTCAAGCATCCGAATACCATCATGGAAGAACGTGGCATCCTGATCCCCCAAAAGATATGCCACGGCGCATATGACCTCATCATTGTTTCCAAAATGGCCACCACATAGATGGGATTTGAGTTTAGGAAACAGGAAGAAATCAGATGGAGCTAAATCTGTTGAGTAAAGGGGGATAGCAATTCAAAGCCACGGTTGGCTGTTTCAGCTACTAAACCTGAGCAGTATGAATGGGTGCATCATCTTACAGGAAGAGTGCACTTGCTCTCAGCTTCCCTCTGCATTTTGACTTGATTGTTTGCTTTAGTTGTTTTAATTCTGATGCATAGTACAGTCCATTAATAGCTTTTCCCGGTGCTTATGCATATCAGCCCTGACATTGAAATATTTAAAGAATGTATAAACTTTATTATGTACTTACGTGTTAGCTGAAAATAAGATTGTGCAGAAAAAAAATTACGCAAATTCATCCAGTAGTTATTTAATTATAAATAAAAAACGATTTTAACGATTTTATCACTCGGTAGATATTTCCACCATTTTGTATCTTAGATTTTCCAGTGGTCAAGGACGATAACTCATTTTCACGATTTCGGGGTTTGGGGTCTCCATTGTTTACAAAAATGTCAAAATGTACGTAAACTCATTTTCTTTCTTTTTCTTATAATTTAATAACTACTGGATGAATTTGCGTAATTTTTTCTGCACAATCTTATTTTCAGCTAACACGTAAGTACATAATAAAGTTTATACATTCTTTAAATATTTCAATGTCAGGGCTGATATGCATAAGCACCCTTTTCCCTTTCAAAGGTAATCTATCATGATTACACCCTCAGAACCCCATAAAGCAGGAACCATCACCTTGCCAATCGATGCTGCTTGCTTGAACTTCTTCAGGGGTGGAAAATCAGAATCTTTTCACTGTTTGCTTTAAATCTTTGATTCAAGTTTGAAGTGATGAACCCATCTTTCATCTGCAGTAGAAATTCTTACAGTTAGTCTTGAAGGGAGTCAGCTGTTCCGAAAATGTCAATGCTTTTAAGCTTGTGCTCTGGTGTCAGCATTCTTAGGACCTATCTTGTAGACAGCTTTCTCATCCCCAATATCTCAGTTAAAACAGTGTGGACCGAATCTGAACTGATGGCCATGGATTTAGTTTTTTGCTGGACATTAAGTTGTATGTCATCCAAAACCAACTTGTTCATCAGTAGTTAAGGTTTTTGGATGACCTGACGATGATCATCTTTTTGGCTGCCCCTGTTCCATTTTAATTCCAAAACCATTTCTTCAGTTGCATAAAGGAGAGTTTTTAGTATCTGTACCGTATCATCATGGATTTCCTTAGGTTTCATACTTTTCTTTTAAAGATATTTCATTACTGCTCGGGAATCTGTTTTGTGTAGTCTTAGATTTGCTGCACATCTATTATTTTTGTATGGGCCTCATCTGCAGAGAAATGCAATTTCTCTCTGTCTTCGGCCAAGATGCCATTGTCTTGATTTGTCTTCTTGTGCTGTCTCTGACTTGGGTTGTGAGAAAGCAAGCTGAGATGTTCGCATACTAAATGACATTTTTGTCTTTAAAAAAAATATACTTTATTATAACTGAACATGATGGATCCATTCCTTGACTAAGATTTAGAATAATCTTAAAGTATAAAGTTTTACATCCTTTTTCATTCAATTCCATTCAGCTACTGTTTTTCACTTCAGAATTATCTCTCATTCATAAATGCTTTTATGTCACATGATTAATCTAACCCAATCAGATGTTCCCAGATCAGGGGTTACTTCGGAGAGACGGTCAAAAGTTCCATCCAAATCTTTAGCCAATCAACAATACTCTGTAATGTCTTTTAACTGAAAAGTATTCAAATTTCTGTTGCACTGAAAGTTTCTGCACCTAACAACCTGCAGGTGTTCGAGACTAGCACTTGACCTTGAGAGTTCATGAATAAAAATGGTTTTTCAATATTGTTTTCTTTCTTTCATCATTCAAGCAAAGATATCTCAAACTTTACAGGTGCATCTTTTGCCTGCAAATAGATGCACTCCTTCAAAGTATTTTAAACAAACCTCAGAAATCATCAATATTAAATGACAAAACTGACAACAATATTTTTTCTTCCCAGTCAAAATTATATTGATCCCCTCTCTATTTTAATAAATTACTTCCATAATTAATTCAAGCTAAGTTTAATTAACAAAACTAATATTGCTAGTCAACATATGACACCAATCATGGTATCGTACACTATCATACAATCTTCTCAATGATTTACCTATTTTTCTGCACCTATTAAACTTCGAAATGCATTCCTTCGAAAAACAATTTACACTTTCAGTTCATTGAATAATTTAATGACTAAATGATATTAGTAAATTTAAATTTCAGAATCCTATTTTTCAAAATTAAAAATAAAATTAGTAAAGAAAACGGCATAATTAAAAACATTCAGATAAAGACTCCCTGGCATTGCTTGTAGGAACAGTTAGTTAGTAATAACATGAATAAATACTGGTAGATTGTGTGCAAGACGATAATGGAGATGGATGAGAACTCAGATGTGGAGTAAAAGTATATCTGGATGGTGAAGCTATTGAGGTTGTTAAGTAGTTTTGTTACCTTGGTGATACCATGGGAGCACAGGGTGGAGCTAGTGTGATTGCAAGAATTAGGAATGGATGGAGTAAGCGCATGGAGCTTCTGCCATTACTAACCAGCAGGGTGTTACCACTGTTCACCAAGGAAAGAGTCGATCTAGTATGCATACACAGTGTGATGATGTATGAAAGCGAAACCTGGCCAGTGAGGGTTGAGAACATGCATTGCGTGGAGAGAAATGCTATGATACGATAGATGTGTAATGCGAGTCTTAAAGACAGACTTAGTTCTGATGACCTCAAATGAAGGTTAAATCTGGACAGTATAGAGAATATGTGCAGAATACTAGACTTCAATGGTATAGCCACATTGAAAGAATGGAGAGTTCTTGGGTTAGTAGATGTAGAACAGTTGAGATAGCAGGTTCAGTTTACAGGGGAAGACCAAGGAAAACATGAGGAAATGATAAAAATGGACCTGAAAGAAAGAGGGCTGAATAAAGACCTGGTCAGAGATAGGTTAGTTTGGAAATCAATTTAAAACCGTTCAATGCATGGCAACATGTAAAACGGATCTCAAACGGAATATGATGATAATATTGATGATGATGATAATGATAATATTGATGATGATGATGATAATGATAATATTGATGATGATGATGATAATGATAATATTGATGATGATGATAATGATAATATTGATGATGATGATGATAATGATAATATTGATGATGATAATGATAATATTGATGATGATGATAATGATAATATCGATGATGATGATGATAATGATAATATTGATGATGATGATGCTAATGATAATATTGATGATGATAATGATAATATTGATGATGATGATGATGATAATGATAATATTGATGATGATGATGATAATGATAATATTGATGATGATAATGATAATATTGATGATGATAATGATAATATTGATGATGATGATGATGATGATGATAATGATAATATTGATGATGATGATGATAATATTGATGATGATGATGATAATGATGATATTGATGATGATGATGATAATGATAATATTGAAAATGTTTATCGTTAATTTCTGTATTGCTTTGTTAAATTCTTAGTAGTTATTCAGGAACAAATCTTTTCATTTTTTTTTTAGATTCTAACATAGAAACACTATGGAATTATAATTAAACATGTATTTATCTTAAAATTTATAAGAAAAGGGATTATAAAAAAATGAGTATATAAGTTTTTTTTATTTTCTGTTTTCTATATTTGTATTCGTTCAGCTGGATTTGCAGAAAATATCTCATCCTCCAACAAAGTCACCAATAAGTGTGATTGATCAAAAGATGGAAATGCAACTCAGGTAAAGTAAACTTTTTTTATTTTCAGATTAATTAACTTATTATTATTTACTTATTATTATTCCATTTACTTAGATTTTCAGATTAATTAACTTATTATTATACCATTTACTTAGATTTTCTCACTTCCAAATTGGTTTTGGATGTTTTTTTTTAATAATTTTTTTGGGGTGGGGGGTATGGAAAAACTGCTTTTGTTGAACCAGAGTTATGTCTTGGTGATATGTTTTTTTAGCACTAGAGGGTGTTACTATGATAAGATTTTGTACTCTTTATCTCCCACATGATGTGAATTTAAAAAAACAAAACTCCCTCTTATTTGCATGATTTTCAAAGACGTCTGTCAGAGCATGTTTTTTTAAACCCTAATAACTATACCTGTTACGTTATTTTTCTGATTGAGGCAACTGACTCAGACTATAGGCAGTGTTTTGGCTTCTAAATCTTACAAATTCAAATTACCCAACGCTTACATCGAGGAAAAAAAAACCCTCTAATTCAGTTCACATGCACCAACGTGATCCTCCTTTTAAACATTAAAAAATAACATTTAAAAAAAAAATCACTGTTGAAAGACCATACGGATTTTTTACTGACACCATGCCACGAAGAAGGAAAAAGAAAAAAAAAGAAAAACAAAATGTATCTAGTCTCGAAGAATATGTTATATCGTCGAAATTGAGTTGATTTTAGATAAATAAATATTTATTTTTAAAAAATTTATATATATGCGTTGTTTTGGCTTCTAAAACTTCAAAAGCAATTTCAAATTTCAAAGTCACAATAAATTGTATTTTGAATTATTTTTCTCTAAGCCTTTTCAATCGGCGAAACATTTTTACTTGGACAACGTTGAGGTAACACAGCTAGTATATATATATAAATTGAATAATGTAGTTAAATTAAGTAGAGTGAGATGACAGCGATATAAAAATATAATAGTCAAAATTTCTTGCTGATTAAGAATTTAAAAATAAAATCATCTAAAATATAAATGTACACAGAAATCTTTGATGAATTGATACCAGTTGTAGTTGTAACTTATTTTAATATCCATATGTATTACTGATAGCATGACACAAAAATGAAGGTAGATACAATCATATTAATATATAGATGCAAATTAGCTACCTCTTTATTATATAAACATGCACTAGGTAGCATGCTTAGTTGGTTGCATATTTGCAATACATGCAAATAGCAGACTTGTTGCAAGTGTGCAATATTTAACTAAGAAAGGAGAAATTGTCCATAATATGGGAAGTATCTCTGATTTTGGATTTGGCCACCCAGATCTTGATTTCTCTTTGAGAAAAATAAGTATCATGCTGAGAGATGGAGCATCATACAAAATGTTTCTCCAGATACGAGGTTCCCTGCTGTGGTTATGATTCAATCAGGGTTTTCCAAATTTAATGACTCCAGTTATGGGGACCCCCTAGATAGTAGTTTTTTTATGTTCATAGATTGGCAGCAGATTGGCCTTTTCAAGTGAATACTGGCTAGCCATTATCCCAAGTGGTCTTTCTGGTGTCATCCTGGTGATATCTACATATATTCCAGCAGATGAGGTCAGTTTGGTTTTTTATGGTCTGCCTCTCGGAGAGAGAAGATTCCTTTGGCTCTCAGCTATTGGACTTGTTTTGATTTGGTCGGGTTAAGATTTCTCATTTGCAAGTATGTTATTCAAAAGACGAAAACTAGCACCATTGTAACCTCCAAAAGAATAAAACTTTTTTTAACCGGGAGTTATGATTTTATTAGAAGGGAGACAACTTCTGTTGCAGCACTGACTGATGCCACACAATTGACATTGCGACTGGTGTCGGAATCGAGCAACGACTTTTGACCGACACAATGAGCAAACGATCATGGCCTGTGGACGCACACAGAGCACGTTCATACTTACACTCGTGGACAACCAATCTGTAGAGTGAGGCTTTATAAGATCAGTCATTTTCAAGGGCAGAGCAGCACATGCCTTTACTTGCTCACCATGCACAACATTTTCAAATAAAATTAGAGACGAAAATGTTATTGTAAAAAAGACTAAAAATCTTCAAATCTCTCCTGTTGAAATTAGAATCACATGTTATCAACATGACATTCACATAATGCCATAATATTTTTGCTGTATTTGGTGGTGAGGTTCTTGACATTATTAGATCTTTTCTTTCTGATCGAAGGATGGTGTTTCTTCTTTCTCTTTTCCTATCAATGCTGGTGTTCCTCAGAGCTCTATTCTAGGCCCAACACGGTTTCTTCTTTATACAAATGATCTTCCAGAGAATATTATTAAGAAAATTAACATCTATGCTGATGATACCACTCTCTATTCTGGTGTTGCTTCTCGCCCATCTCCCTCGGATCAGTCGAAATATGCAGCTGATCTAGAAGTTGACCTAGGTTCAGTTGTGGATTGGGGTACGAAATGGCTTGTTTTATTTAATCCAGTTAAGACTTAGCTCGTGTCTTTCAATCGTAGGCGTGTCCCTTTTCTTCCTGAGATTCTCATGGATGGCTCTGCTCTTGAGGAGAAATCGACTCTGAAACTTCTTGGTTTTTCTCTCTCATCAAATCTTTCTTGGAGTTTGTACATTAGATCCATTGCTCTTTCTGCTTCTCTCTATCGCCACTTTCTCACACTTGAGGCTATTCTCTATCTCTACAAATCCACAATCAGACCATGTATGGAGTACTGTTGTCATATTTGGGCTGGTGAATCTCTGCCCATTTGAGGGTTCTTGATAAGGTGCAGAAACGTATCTGTACTTTGATTGGCCCTATCCTTTCTTCTTCTCTGCACCCTCTCTCTCACAGACGTGATGTTGCTAGTCTCAGTCTTTTCTGTAAATATTATTATGGCATGTGTTCTTCAGAATTATGTGATCTATTCCCCACTTCTTTTGTTCCAGCTCGTTTGACTCGTTGGTCTAGTGGTTTCCATCAATTCGCTGTTTTGATACCTCATTGTAATACAGCTTCCTATTCCAGTAGCTTCTTTCCAAGAACTGCAGGCTTGTGGAACTCTCTTCCTGCTGACTGTTTTCCTCCTACCTATAATCTTGGTCTTTTCAAGACTAAGGTCAATAGGCATCTCCTGTCTTTGCGATAATCCTATTTTGTTCTTGTTAGCTGCCTTGTCTGGAGTGATTTTCATTAAAAAAAAAAACTAAGTTCATCAAAATATTACGATGACTATTATTATGATAGATATTATTTATTGCTTTATTGAAAAATTATTATTAACATAATTCTTTCAAAATGATTAGAGATATAATTGAAAATGTTAGGACATGTAGAAATAAAAAACATTGAAATATCAATTGGAAATCTTCCTTATTCCATTGGTAAGAAAAACATCAATACTTGTGAGAACACATGAAAAGCAACAGTAAATAAGACTATAAAGAGTTTTTTCTTGATATTAAACAAAACATGTCTAAAGAAAGGTTTACTGCTTATTCTTTCAGAGTATTTTTGCAGTATTTCTGTGGTAATTTAAAACATACTTAAAAATGTATAACATTTCTAATTTCTTGATTTTTTTTTTCTTTTCTATTTTTTTTCTTTTCTTTTTTAATCTTTTTTTTTTACAAGATTCAAAAAGAAAAGGAAAAAATTGCTGCATTTCCCTTCACCCTTTTTGTTAACGATTTGTAAAATCTCTAATCCCTATTTTGGTTGTTTTTATTCTTGCTGTTTTCCAGGCAAACAATCGAGGAATTAGAGAAACGTTTAGAAAAGGTGAACGAAGAGAAGTATATTTTGGAAATGAGAATTGAACAAAGAAATTTGAAGGTATTCTTTAAACTTTCAGTCTATGAAAATTCCTGGTTAGCTTAATGAAAGAAAACCATAAGATAAATTAATTTGAACAAGAAAAGCTATTTGTAAGATGTGTCCATTTAATTTGCACATTTAGTGATGAAAATGTTATTTTGAACTTTAGCCTGATAAATTGACAAAACTGCTATTTCGAACTTTACATGTGAAATGACAAAACTGCTATTTCGAACTTTACATGTGAATTGACAAAACTGCTATTTCGAACTTTACATGTGAAATGACAAAACTCCTATTTCGAACTTTACATATGAAATGACAAAACTGCTATTTCGAACTTTACATATGAAATGACAAAACTGCTATTTCGAACTTTACATGTGAATTGACAAAACTGCTATTTCGAACTTTACATGTGAAATGACAAAACTGCTATTTCGAACTTTACATATGAAATGACAAAACTGCTATTTCGAACTTTACATGTGAAATGATAAAACTGCTATTTCGAACTTTACATGTGAAATGACAAAACTGCTATTTCAAACTTTACATGTGAATTGAAATAACTGTTATTTTAAACTTTACATGATGAATTGACAAAATGCTGCTATTTTAAACTTTACCTAGCAGGGATGTGAGTGTTTTAGTATAAATTCCATTTTTTTTAAATCCAGAAAATGCAATTTTTTTCTTAAATGACTACAGCTTCTCATAGATGTTTTTTTTTTTTTTTTTTTTAAAATCAAAATTTGCTTTTTTTTTTAAAATAAGAAAAAAACTGATTTTCCCTCTTCTAACAATTCTCCCTGAAAACTGAAAATGTTAATTTTGCTATAACGGTTAAGAACTCAATAAATTAATGAAGATGGTAAGGGAGTTTGATGACTTTTGTTTACTGAAAGAATGACTTCCTGCTCCTTTCCCCCATATACACTTACACAATTGGTGTCTTTTTCTTAATTTTGACATAGTTTCAACTGATTGGAGTTGTTTAGGAAAGGTGTTGTTTTTTCTGCTGCCACCTCTCCACACACACACACACACACAGGGGGAAATTCAGGCGGAAATTCATCTCAGTTTCAGCTTTTTTTGCCATTAGCTACTCACATCTCTGAATATGATAAATTGACAAAATACTGCTATTTCAAACTTTAGTTTAATAAGTTGATGAAACTGCTATTTCTAACTGAAGCATGACAGACCGATGAACAACATCCTTTATAGAGACGTAAAAATGTAACTAATTGTGGCGTTTTGTTGACACTGGGATAATAGTAATAACAATCAAGTTAGCATGAAAAAGGCATTAACATAATTTCTGCTCTTGTATTTGAAGTTTTCTATTTGAAAGTGAATTTACATGGAGTTTATGCTTATAAAGCAGAGGGTAAAAAAAACTCCTTATCAGGATTCTTACACACTATGGAAAACATTAGACTTGTGTTGAAAAACCCCAAAAAGTGCTCATTATAACTGTAATTAAATATCATCAATAGAGTTCTTTGTTTCTTCTTTAAACTGATGTTAAGAGCGAGAAAATTATTGCTACATTATAGATCTCGTTAATAAAGGATTTGTGCATGTTTTAATTAAATTTCACGTGAAAAAAAGATTTCATTAGCGGATCGCTATTGCAACAAATGTATTCATTATTTCTAAATTTTATCAAAGACTTTGAAGTTTTTAATAGGGACCTTCATTTTCACAAAAGATGTTCGCTGACCCCTGCTTTAAAGAAAACAATTGCGCTTTATTTAAGGTGCAATAACAACTGCAATACATCACTCAATAAATCCCAGGCCTAATTAAACAACTTTAGGTACAATTCGACTTTATTCGTCAACATAGTCTCCTAGGGTGGTGTATTGATTCCAATGCTTCTCTAACAATTCAGTACCGTTTTTGTAGAACGATTTGTCTTTGATCTCAAAATATGCCGTTGTTTCTGATATCACTTCTTCTTTGGAGCCAAATCTCTTTCTCTGGAGCATTCTTTTGCCAGTGGGTGTGGAAACAATACGAAGTGAAATTCATGTAGTTTTACCATTATTGCAATCGAATTGTAATAAAGCATGCATGCAATCTATCCTTTTTGTTTTTCCGTCGTGTCTTACAATAACATTCTTAACTCCGCTACGAATGTAATGCATACACAAATAATAAAAGATATTGAAATTGAATTTTCTTAATTTTTCAGGGTGATTATGATCCAAGAAAAACCAAAGTATTGCACATGAATTTCAATCCTACTTCTGCCAACCAGCAAATTCGGCAACAAAAAATGTCCAAGTTAGAGGATGAGGTGGAGCGTCTTCGTGCCCGTGTGAAAGTCCTAGAGGAGAGTGGGCCTCAAGCGATGAATGTCACTTTACAAGTGGATCAAAAATTGCAGGAGAATTGTAACTGCAAACAAGTTGTCGGTAAGCAGGATACAAGAGATTTGCTTTCTACATAAACAGAACATTCTCAATTCTTTCCCCCCAAAAACAAGAACTCAAACCTTTTCTTAATTGAACATGCAAGATTTACGTCACAATATGATATGAAACAAAAAACGATCTTATTTAGACTAGCAGCAACAAGCTTAGCACCCTCACTTATTTAAAAGGGAGCTCAACATTTAGAGCTCCCTTTTTAAGCTCTGCTAATTTCCCTTTATTATAAGTCTGCCAACTTCCTGGAAAAGAAGCTTTGTTTATCTAAATAATAATGTGTTATTGCTGCTATTGAATTTCAACTGACTGTCCAGAACTTAACAATTGAAGCTAACACAATAATTTGTAATACTTTTTGTGTCTTTATTTAGTCTTATTTCAATAACTGGTACGCCGAAGATCATGATATCTATATGTGAAATATTGAAGGCCTTATGCCAATCTGTGTTATATGCTGGTGTTTCAGTAGGTTGTTTCATTTCGTCTCTCTGCTTTTCTCTCTACGGTCGTCTCCCATACGCTCTGTCATTCAACCCTTAGTGGCCGTCTTTGGTAGTAGTTGTGCATTGAATGGCGATACCAGTCCTGGTATGGTTGTTGCTCATATTGTAGTAACATGAGTTGAAACGGCAGGAATCTGAAACAAAAGTACATGCAGAGGTTATTTTTTCCTTTCATCATCATCATCATCATCATCATCATCAACAACAACCGGTTTATTTGTTGAATCAGGCCGCAATTAATCCTCTGATGAGGGTGGGGCCTGATTGTCTAGTCTCGAAATCTAAGTCTTCCTCTCCACTCCTGTCTTTGGCAAGGCTTGATGGAATCCATACCCATGGCCTTCCTATCACGTTTGACTACGTCCTCCCAAGTCAACTTGGGTCTGCCAGTGGCACATTCAACTGTCGGACTTTAGCAATCCAGCCATCGCTACGCTCAATGTGACCCAACCAACGCAGTCTGTTCTTTCGCATGATGTCCGCAAGGCTTTTCAAGTCGACCTTTCAGGAAAGGAATGAAGATGAGAAAACCAAGATATTTTGATGTTAAAACAACCAGGACGGCTTTATTGAAAGATGGTCATGGATCATTTTGTGTGGACAGAGAGAGGGAAAGCGAGAGAAGAATGGTCTTAATTCTTTCTAAAAGTTATTGTTTACGTTTGATCTTCTCTGTTGCTTCTCCGATACTGCTCTCTGCTTCTCACGATAATCCCCTCTTTTTTTTCGTATGACGTCACTTTCCCTGTTCCCTGTCTTTACTTCCATTCTCACATCATACAATTCTTATTTGTCCTCACCTTTAAACTCGCCAACAACATTTTGTCTTCAAGTCGACTCGTTCGCTTGTACCTACATATCACCTGCTAATTTATACGAGCTAACTTACCTACCTGAATATATTATAGCTGGATCAAATGTTGTTTGTTTTTGACAAAGTCAAAAATTTGACTCATGTTGAGTTTTAAGACGAACGACTGAGTTTCAGATGAGGAGAGAACATTCTAGATCACGTTAGGCAATGGTGTGCTTTGTCCATATGAATAAAGAATGATGGCACGTAAAGCAAAACGGCAGTGGATGTCTTCAGTTTTATTTACAAAACGGCTTGTGACATTAACTCATACTTTGCCCTTTTTATCTGACCGTAAGTTGTTGTATATCACAGATTGTTTTTGTTTTATCAATCTTTTTGTGATCTTCAGATAATCCTTCTTGTATTCTTGTCGGATGTAGGCTCTGCAGCTGTTTTGTTCCATTTTTGTTCGCAAGTACTTTCGATTGACTTCCTTCAATCGTCTTCAGGCAGAGGGTTAGACTTGCATATTCATGACTGTTAGGTGCGTGGTTGAATAACATTTACAATATTTAAAATCTTTTTACAATATTTAAAATTTAAAATATTTTAAAAGGGTTAAACGTAGAGTTTTTTTGTTTTTATTTTAGCCGAGGCACTTTTATATATATATAATTGCTGTTTTTAGATTTTAATGATCTGGTTCTGTGGTAGATATCTACCTGTCACAGTAAAAAGACATTAGGTTTGAATCATGTTAAACACAATGTATAACATATTTTAGATATGAAAAATAAACAACTAATTTATTTTTACACATAATCTAATGTATAAAGTAAAGTCAGTCTCTTTCTCGTTTTTTGTTATCGATAGCTTTCTTCCTGCAAAATCGATATTTGATTCTGGTTTGTTAGTTCTTTTGGCAGATCATTGCAGCATTTTGTTAACAATAATAAACTAATTCAATTTAATTACTCCCAGAAAATAGTTTGACTGGGTCGGAATTATTTTCATACAGATGCCATCTTAAAAAGAAGAGACGTAACTCTGTATGTGTCAATACAGAGTTACTTCACCTTGTTTGGAACAAAAAAAAAACTAGTTAAAAAACAAACAAATGAACCAAATTGCAAGTAAAAACAATGCTGTGTAGGTACAGCTTGTCTGCCATAAAACCTCCTTCATTTTCCAGTCATTCTTGTATCTTTTGAAAGCAATGAAGTAAAATAGGTTTAAATTTTCTCGCTTCTTTACTTGGACCGCTTGTCTTTGGAATTCCCTTTCTGCTCACTGTTTTCCCCGACCATACCAACATGCAGATATTCAAATGTAATTTGAACAAACCTCTTGCTGCTCATTTCCCCACCCAGGTTGTCTCTATAAATCTGGCCCCTATCAGAGCCCTGTACGCATCATTGCCAATGTCTTGTTTGGTGGGGGTAGGGGGATAAAAGTAAAAATAATAAAAACAATTCTTTTTCTTTTGATTGTGAAAAAAATTGGAAAAATTGTGTCCGTCCATTTCTCATTGCATTATATTAAATGTACTCTACAAAAAATCCAAAAATTTCTATAGATGTATCTTCGATCCTTGTGTTTTAGGCATCGTAGTCTTTTTCGTACTTATAAGGAATGGGCACCCAGAGGATTTCAGTTCTTATGTAATCAGTTCCAAGTATTGACGGAAAATCCCAAATCAGTCCCAGAAATTGCCGATTTGAAAACCACCTTCTCTTCTTTTCTTTGTTTGTTCTTTCTTTTTGAAAAAGGTTTTTCAACTTTGTTTTTTTTTTCTTTTTTTGCAGAGTTAAAGTTTTTTGTCCCTAACCTAGCCCTTCGCATGCTTAGTGTTGTCTGCCTTTTTACATTTTCTTGCGGTTTTCAAATCGTAAACTGCTTCGCTCATTTCTGGGACTGAGTTTGGATTCTCTGTCAATACTAGGAACTGACTCCATAAGAACTAAAATCCTCTGGGGTCCCATTCCTTACAAGTACCGTCTTTTTTAGGACTGTTTCCCTAAATAGTCAGTGAGGTCTAACTTTTCTCTGAAAAATAATTTAAGATTTATACAAAAAAGACAAAGATGTTCTGTTATGACGTAAATAAAGTAAGATGTAGATTGAGGGTCTCCTTTTCCGTTTTCTTTGTTTTTAAATTTCTTTTCTTTTGAACATAATGGATACTGTAACAGACTATGTAATACATTATGCTAAATTCACATCCGATCAGATCTCTTGTCGTCATTTAAGTACTAATACTGTTGAGAAAGTTATCCCCCCCCCCAGCTATAGGTAGAATAGCAACTTAATGCTAATTAGATGCAATGAAATTTTTTCAACAGTTGTGCTTCAGCATAACCCCCCCCCCCCCCCAAAAAAAATAATTGATATGCTGTAAAAAGACAAACAAAATTAAATTCGTTTTTTATAGCTTGTTTTTATATTTTTGCCCCAAAATTTCTTCCTCGCCCCCCACCCCCCTATTTTCTTTTCCGTCATTGTGGGTAGTCGTAACGCACAGATAAACATGCCCTAACTTAATTATAAAAGGAACAACTTGGATGTTTTAAATCCTAATTTAGTATGCCCATTTGAGTGCGTTTTTATTTTATATATTTAAAAACATTTTTTAAATCTTCCACTCTATAATAAAGACCAATGTGTATTTCTGTCTATATAAATATCCATCCTGTCACGCAAAAGCTAGCGCATAAAAAAAACAAAAAACAAAAAAACTGCCGGACGAAACCATTTTAAGTGTTTTAGGAAAGGGAGAAAACAAATAACAAGTCCTTTGCCTGACATATACCCCACTCCCCTCCTGCTGTCTAAAATGAATTCAAAAAGAAATTTTCATTCTATTTCCATAATGAGACGTTTTCTTTCTTTTTCCTCGTGCTTTCTATACCGATTTATACTATGTTTTCCTTTTTTAAAACTTTCCAGTTTGAATTTTTTTTTACTTTACCAACTGAGACTTTATATTACTATTAATATGAACACTGGTGAAGCATAATTTTGTTCCATCATTTTTGACACAGGGTGTACACTTGTATGTTAATAAATAGGAATTAACTTTTAAGACTGACTCAAATTGAATAGGATTTCAAATTTTATTTTATTTTTTGTCTTTCAACAATTGTTAATAGTGTTTTTATTTTTATTTTTTACATCTTTTTTAATAAATTTATTAATTTCTACCCTAGTCTTGGCCCCGACTTGCAAGCTGTTCGATGGCTATCAATATGCAAGCTGTTCGATGGCTATCAATATGCAAGCTGTTCGATGGCTATCAATATGCAAACTGTTCGATGGCTATCAATATGCAAGCTGTTCGATGGCTATCAATATGCAAGCTGTTCGATGGCTATCAATATGCAAGCTGTTCGATGGCTATCAATATGCAAGCTGTTCGATGGCTATCAATATGCAAGCTGTTCGATGGCTATCAATATGCAAGCTGTTCGATGGCTATCAATATGCAAGCTGTTCGATGGCTATCAATATGCAAGCTGTTCGATGGCTATCAATATGCAAGCTGTTCGATGGCTATCAATATGCAAACTGTTCGATGGCTATCAATATGCAAACTGTTCGATGGCTATCAATATGCAAACTGTTCGATGGCTATCAATATGCAAACTGTTCGATGGCTATCAATATGCAAACTGTTCGATGGCTATCAATATGCAAACTGTTCTGAGACATTCGTCATTTTCTGTGCTGTGTTGGCGATGACCAATCGATTTCAGATTATTTTCTAACATTATAAACTCTGTTTATGTAGATGTCAGAAAGGAAATAATACTTTATATTTCATGACCCCTATAAATGTCAGTGTGCCTGCCACTGCCAGTTTATCATATTTTTTTTTCTTTTTTTGTATTTTTCAGAGCTGCAGTCACAGTTGGAAAGTGCTGAATTGAAATACAAACGTCTTTTGCAGACTTTTAAAGAAACAAGTCAAGAAGTCCGTGAGATGACCTATCTTCTCACTGGTTATCGGCTAGACATCAAAAGCACCGGTATTTACAAACTGACCAACATATATGCAGCTTCTGGAGAAGATTATTTGTTATTTAAAGTAAGTAAATTTATGAACCGTCATCTTGTTTGCAATGAGATTTAACAAAATAAATAGCAGAACATGTAGTTCATAGAATTTGATATTCTTTGTTGATAAATAATTTTTCAATTAATAATTTGGATTATTCAGACTACTGTTCTCATCTTGAATGTTATTCTCATAACGTTTCAGCCGACATAACCTCCGACCTTCTTCAGGTATATCTTGTTGAACTCGGGAATCTGTATGGTCTTTCTCATGGAACCCTTTATTTAATCCACGGGGGTAGATTGCTCTCGTTCCGTCAGCCATGACCAAGAAGAAGTCTTAAGTTATTCGTAATTGTATTCTTAGTATCGCCCGCACTGAGGATTGAACCTACAACCTCCAGAAGACTGTCACTTTAGAACTGATTATGACTTAGCACTTGATCCGTTATGCCATGGGTTCTTGCAGACTGAAAGTCAGAGGTTACATCGTCCAAAACGTTGTGAGAATAACACCCAAGATGAAAACAGTAGTCCGAATAATACAAATTATCAATCCTCAACTTAAAAATTTCGAAACGATTAATAATTTATTTAAAATGATTAAAAAGAAAAATGTAATGAATAAATTTAAGTTTTAAAATCCTATTTAAAAAAAAAACGTTTTTGTACCAGCATTTTTCAAGCATAGACAGTGAGTAAGGCTTATGTAATGAATTCGAGAGCAGTGAATGGCTGTGTGTGTTTATCATGTGTATGAGCGATAGGGAAGAGAGAAATTATCTCTCTAAGTGAATGGGAGGAGAGAGATTTTTACCTTTATGTATTAATGGGAATTTTAAAGATTAAAAAAAAAATGGTTTTACTTTCCCTAAACGATACTGTCCCATTAACAAAAAACAAAAAAAGTCCCCCCCGTAACTATTACATTCAATTATTACTTTTTTAATTACTATTATCATTCCATGAAAAATGCCAGTATACTGAAATCATATGCCCTTAATAGGGTTAAGATGAAAATTCATATTCACTAAATGTACAAAAGCAAGGAAATTCCCAAATTTTTACACTTTTATTGTCATTAATTAAGGATATGACTACATATCAACCAAACCATTTCATTATCACATCACTACAGTATAAATCTCTATGCATGAGTTGATGAAGTGTGTGAGGTGTGCTGAAGAAAAATTCCTACCAGTAAAATACATAACCCCCGCATTAATAATATAATTACACCTATATTTGTTTTAATACATTCCCGGGCAACACTGAGTTTCTTGTTTACCCCTTTTATATCAAGCATATACCACTTACCAAATGTGCTACTATTATTACATGCACCTGCTCTATCTAGGGTATTGAGCACCTATCGATTCAGCGTATACTATTTACCAAGTATACTTTATTATTATTATACACACTTGTTCTATCAAATATATTGAGCACTTCCGGTTCAGCATATCTGACTAAGTGTAATACTTTATTATTAAACACACCTGCTCTATGTAGAATATAGAGTACTTTTGGATTCAGTATATACCATTAACCAATGTACTACTGTATTCTTACACACACTTGCTCTATTTAAGGTATTAACCACTTTTGTATTAACATATACCACTTACTAAAGGTAATACTGTATTATTACTATCATTGCTCCCGGGCAATGCCAAGTTTCGTGTCTAGTATACAACATTATAATGAGACATTGAAGTTATTACTCCTGGGCAACGCTGTGTTTCTTGTCTACTTCTCTCACAATAATCTGAAGGGCCATTTTATTGATTAGGACAATAGTCCGAGGAGAAACACTAATTCCTTGTGTGTTATTGAACTTTTTCAAATTCTTAAGGACTGACTCAGCAATTTCTTTCTAAATTACTACATGATAACAGTAAAACATTGTTTGAAATGTCCCCCTTTCCTGACTAATTCTGTTCCATCTGACCCTCTAAACAAAAGAACATTTTTTTTTAATGTTCAATCTTTTGTATGAGGCAGTGCCAAAAAAGCTGTGTGGGTGTGTTTTGTGTAGTTTTTACTTTTTGCTGGATATATATATATATATATATATATATATATATATGCACGTAGAATTTGAATGCCTACTAGACACTATTCTCGGGTGTTTAAGGTCTCTCTGTCAATACAATCTGGCATGAGGATACTTCCCCCTCCAAGTAAACTCTGACCAAACATTTAAAATAATATAGTATTCGAAGCTCAAATAAGATCCCCTCGATATGGCTACACACTGGCTTATACAAGGAATGGTGCACTGTCTCCAAGTGATGTTGCCTCTAGTAACAACATTAAGCTGAATACTCCACCAAACTAGATGAATTCTTGTCCTCGAATCTAAGACCAAGACACCACGAGAAAGCTATACTATAACATAGTTAAGCGATCAATTGGAGAGAAGAAAATTAAGGTTCTTCACTTTTTTACTAACTCAATGTTTGAGAGGTAAGGGAGAGAGCTTTAATCGAACACTCTGATATCTATGGATTTCATATAGAGAACTAGTGTTCGCCTCAGGAAGGGAACCCCTTGATTTCTGAGAATTTACATTTAAGTTAAATGAAAGGAAAAAAAACCCCAGATAACTCTCCTTCATATAATAGAAAAGGACAGGGAATAAAAATTATACTGACTTTTTTGTTGGTCTGTAATTTACTTGACAAAGTCTATTACATGCGCTCATTAACTCTAACACTAACCCTATGCCCGAGGTAGGGTCAGAATGCCGTGATCAAGAACAAGACCAAGAATTAGACTTCGCCTCATTTTACAGAGATGACAGTTGTGACGATTTCATTGAGTGAGGGATAAATTTTGATAAAAATACAATAAAATGGAATTTGATGGTTGGTCCAGGAAAATATAGTTCCTGATTTTTTATTCCTGGGAAACACTGGGTATTCCTGCTAGTATATATAGCCACTGTTTTTTTTTTTCTTCTTCTTCTCTTTTATCTCGTGTCCTCACATTTGTCTGAGAGACTTTTTTGTTCTGTTGGTCAGTGTGTCACACTTACTTCTGTTCATATCTAAAATAAACTCTGGAGTCAGAGGAAAGTTCCCCTGCTCAATTTGTGGAAAGAGAGTCGGGTGCAACTCAATTTTTTGTAGTACTTGCAAACATTGGGTACACAAGAAGTGCATTGAAATTACTGGTAGGTTGAGAGTTGATAAGCAGTTGGTGTACGAGAAGTGTACAACAATGGAGATGGATGAGAATTCAGATGTGGAGAAAGTATATTTGGATGGCAAAGCTATTGAGGTTGTTCTGAAGTTTTGTTACCTGGGTGATACCATTGGAACACAAGGATTCTTAAAGACGGGCTTAGATCTGATGACCTCAGAGGAAGATTAAATTTAGAACAGTAGAGGGAGATGTATGCAGAACAGAAGACTTTGATGGTATGGCCACGTTGAAAAAATGGATGAGAGTTTTTGGGTTAGTAGATGTAGAACAGTTGAGGTAGCAGGGTCAGTTCATAGGGGAAGGCGAAGGAAAACATGGGAGGAAGTGATAAAAATGGACGTGAGAGGAAGAAGGATAAATAAAGACATGGCCAGAGATAGGTTACTTTGAGAGTCAATTTTAACAGACCAGCTAACACGTGACATTATGTAAAATGGATATTAAACCAAATATGATGATGAGTCACGTCTTATGAATATTGGTACAAAATGCTATGGTGTCTCTTTTGGGGAAAAATGAAGTTATTCAAATGGAAAATCCATTAAAATATTGCAAAACTAGATAAAATTACTAGTAATTTGACAAAAAATGCAGGTCAATATCTATGCATTAAACAATATGGCAATTTAAAGTTATGGAAATTCACAAAAAGTTTCCAAAATCTTTATATTTATCTGGAAATCTTATAAAATTCACATTTTTCCAAAAAGACCTTCCTTAAAAAATCACTTTTGAGCCTGTTGAAGTGGTTTATTATCATTATTATCATTCTATCAGCCTCAAATACATCGTCTCACACTATTTTCCCAGTTTAATACTTTTTTTTAGGGTTTTGAAGGCAAAGTTTTGTTATTATTTGACCCAAAATGCTTATTTTTGTATAGATTTTGCCTAGAAAAATCATAATAGCACTAAATATCTCGCAAACTGCTGTAGTCCACATACCAAACCATAGTATTTTCTAAAAGATAATTTTATACGCTTTTCAAATCACTAGGAGTTTGATATGTGGACTAGCCCGGTTTTCAAGCTATCAACTAAGTGACAGAGGACATGAATTCATTTATTGGGCCCTTAAAATCCTGGAAGTGGTTTACGATCATGACATGTATGAATTCTAAAACGTTTTATTTGTCTAAATGAATTTGGTTCCATGCAAAACTTTGGGGAATCCATTTAACAACTAAAATCTCCTCAAAACAAGATTTTTGGATTAGTAACAAGTGGATTTTTCTAATTTTTGGGTCATTTTTGAAAAATTATATTATCTATATTGGTTTAAATACTCAAATATCAACAATATTAGCAGTATTTTTTTAACTTAACTAAGATAAATCAGACACAATGAAGTCAATTATTTGCTATGAATCATTGTAAGATGGCTTCAAAAACAAGATTCAATTTACTAAGAAAACAAATGTGATCAGTCACACACATGATGTGTGATCACACGGGTGACGTGACACGCCACAATGTGACATCAAGACACAACATTGCAGCATGTCATCTTCATCATCATCTTGCTTAAACAAGCTTGCAACATGTATTCTATGCAGAATATTCTTAAATATTTTGAACTGACATTTTCTGAAACAAAGCTTTGTAATTGTTATATCATCATATAGCTAGAATATCATATAGCTAAAAATTCAAAACAAATTTCTCGTCTCAGGATCATTAAGCACTCATAGAATCAAAGAATTAAACAAAACATCATCTTTCACTGTAGTTTTTTTGAGATGGAAAATAGCGTTCTTGCAGAAACGCTACCCCTTCTTTCTTTCATGGCTGACGAGTGGATCTGAGGTATATCACATTCTACGTATGGTGTCAATTAAGTTGTCCTGCGATATTTTTTTGTGACAGTCTGGTTCAAATTCCACAAAGAATTTTATGACAGCTTTCCATACCTACTTCATCAAGTGCACTAGTACCCCTTCGACCATTTAGCTCAATCAACTCCCATGAATGTTCAAATACCTTGTGAACAGAACCGGTGATACTAACCAAAGGAAAGTTGTTAACAATACAAAAAAAATACAGACTAAGACAAAATTCGGGCATCTTTTACGAGACTCAGCAGAGTAAAAACGCTAAAAAAACAAATATACAACAAATAAAAGTAACTGTAAGCTGTAAAAGTTAGTTTCAAACTTGCATGTGCTATTTGTTTGTATTTTAAACCCGTTTGCAGTGCTATTTATTAGAAATTTAAGTTCAACACACGGTTTTCGAAGAATTCAAAATGGCCGCTCTACGTAATAATATAGAGGGACTGGCCGGCATTTTCCTTTGAGAAACTAAATGTTTTAAAAAACAAAAAATTTTTTTTTAACATCTAATAAAAAGCCATTTATACTACGTAAAAATACAAACAAATTACATAGGTAAGTAGAAAAATGTCTATTCTAGACATAAGTCAACTTTACTTGTTGCAAATTTATATTTTTAAACTCTTTCTCGTTCTTTTTTTGGACCCCGTTCGCGCCTCTGCTGAGCGTCGTAACATATACCCCAAAATTCTTTAAACACAGGTACATTGACCAGGCACTTAGAGGAAACCACTCTGAATATGATGGACAGATGTTGACCTCACTTAGAAAACTTATCTCTCCACTCAACACTGAGTTCGCTGATCAGTTTCTGAGTGTGTGTGGTGAAAAGAACACGCAGTATTACCTGCTGTTGTGGTTTCACCTTTTCCAGCAGGATCTGGTTGGTCCCATTTAATGTGCATGGTATCTGCCAACGCTAATCGGACAGTATTTTTGCTGTTGTCTACAAACAGTTTATTGTAAGAGTTCTGAATTTCACTCCAGTTGTGCACACGTGAACTACAGTTTTCATCAAATGATCGAATGATCGCAGCAAACCATGAAGAACTCGTATTGATTTGACATTTAGGTTTGGTATTGGTGTATGTATTTGACCGTGTGTCATAATCATAAGTCTGCTTTGTAATTGCGCCATCTTTATTGACCAATTCATCGAAAATTCATCGTCTAGAAATTGCGATCAATGGAAACAAAAGCTCTCTTTTCATACGTTGAAGATAGTCCTCGTTATATTTGATGCCCAAATCGCAATAAGCCCCAGTGCATCCTGAATAGATTTCAGCAGAAATAGAAGCAATAGCTCTAAATCTAAACGAAGACATTGTGTACATTATGTACATTGCAATAACGGTGCAATATTGTTCAATATTTGACCAAAATAGTTTATTTGTTACCAGAGTAATCTCTCATAATTTGATAATTGAAAGGAAAGGTTATATCTGACACAAGATTCTATTTCTGAGTATTTAAACCTAAATTGAGATTTATTCACTAGTTTTTACTGTTCTTGCACTTAGCAGGTATTCACCGATGCGCGGCTGATACAGCAAATGTAAGGACTTGGGATGCAGCCATTCATGGAACCAAATTTATAAATTTATCACTTATGGACCTCTCTAATAATGAATAATGATTAAATGTATCATCATACATGGTAACACGAACTCTAGAATGTTATTTACAAATGATTGGTAGAATGAACGTAGAACCCGAAAGGAGAGTATTTCGGACGAATAGCCTACTGTGTGGTATGTCTCTTTGGATGGAATTAGCTCAGTAGCTTTAACGTTATTTATTTGATCTGTGACGCTTAAGTTTGAGATTTCATTTTACTTAGACTGTGATGCTTAAATTTGAAATTGTGTTTTCTTTGGTCTGTCACGTTTATGTTTGAAAGAACAATTTTTTTGGTCTGTCATGCTGAAGTTTGAAATAACATTTTTATCACTATACGACATATTGAATTGATGCATCTTCCGAATCTCTGTTATTGCTTTTCAGCGTGAACAAACAGCAGCATTGCATCTTCTTGAATCGCCTTTCTCCAAGACGACAGAGAAACTGATGGATATTTACCTGAAGAAACAGCACAGCATTCCTGCCTACTTAAGCAGCATCACACTTGAACTTCTCAGCCAACAATAATGTACAGAAAGAAACATTGCAATTTGCACATACAATCAACTATATCAATCACTAATCTACTATACTCACTCACTCACTATCCAGGTTTATCGTCTCTATTCCCCTTGGACATGATCTGGATGCCTATCTTTCCGGATGCTTTCAACATTTCAGCTACAATACCAGACGGTCCAGCTGCTTTCCTATTTTTCATCTTTCTTAGAGCTTTTCAATGAGATCAGGACTGATCTCAATTTGTGGGCCTTTCATAACTCTTCTGGAGTCGATTCAAATTCAATATGACTGTAAATAACTATGAATAACTGTGAATAAATATGTTTTTTACTTCTCATACTTCATGTTATGAATTTTGCATCCAATTTGTAGACACTCTAGTTGTACCTCACCATATCACTTTTGAAGCCATTTTAACTGTAATTATATATGTTTGTGTGCCTTTATTCATTTGTGTGCATGCAAAAATAATTCTAATAAAATAGTCTTAAATGGCAGTGGATATGCCATCGATTGGGACTATGATGTCTGTGATGACATTTATAGCATTTATTATGTCAACCGCAGATGCATCATGTAATGAAGGTGACATTCATACTAACTAAAGTCAAATCGCATCCTGTAAAGGACTATTCTATTTTCTAATTGGCTAACTAGAAATTAATTTCACATTATATATATATATATATATATGTATACTAGTTGTACCTACCTAACATTGTCTGGGAGTAAAATAAAAAAATTAACTGACTTGTTTAGAAAGAAATGGAAAATAATTTTTTAAGCAAATTATTTTGTGATACAGGAATTATTTTTGTAGAGGTCAAGGAGAATGACTCATATGATTACATCCCTTTAAAAAATATTCGGTGAGTAAAAGAAAATGTCTCCACTGTAAGTTTTCTTAGCTGGAATAAGTATTTTCAGAAAGAAACTGACGCAAAATAAAATATATTCGTGCCAATGACATAGTGGAAGGAAGTAATTAAGAAAATAGGCTAGTTCGAATCAAGTATCGATATGTCATATGGATTGCTATTTAAGTCTGCAATAGTTTTTTTAATGCTTACCTGCAACTTTTATAATTAAAGTCACTTAAAAAGCAGTTTTCATCTTGTTTAAAAACAATACTAATACTTCAAGTTAGATGCTTCTGATGCTTGGTATAATGTTTCTTGACAAACAGATATGTATAACAACATGGACATATTTTGTCACTATTCTTCTTCTTCCAATTTATTTTTGAACAGACCTTTGATTAGTCCTCTATAAGAGGGGGGGGCCTGCCTGTCTGTCTTGATCAAAGTCTTCCACTCCAGGCTCGGCGGTCATGAGGACCTAAGTTTGTAATCCTCAGGGCTGCACGATCACGTTTACACAGCTCATCTCAAGAAAGCCTCGTTAGAATGTTATAGTGGAAGATTAGTTTCAGCATTTCCGGGCCATTCTAGCGTTTTAAGGCAGTTAATCAATTTTTTTATGGGAAATAAATCCTGTGCATTTTTCTTTATGGGGGTCTGCTTTTTTTTTAATTTCTTATTTTTAGACTATTATGTGTGGTTTTAATTGGCTTTTTGTAGGATTGGGGGCTTGCCACTCGGACTTAGAGTTAGTGATAAGGTTAAGGAAGGGATTTTGTTTTGGATGGAGGTTGACATTCAGACTTAGTGTTAGGGTTAAGGGAGTTTTTTTTAGGGAGTGGCTTGTCACTCAGATTTAAGGTTAATGGTATGGCACGTTCAAGAGTAGGCACTTTTAAGAGGTGGGATTGTCACTCGAACCTAGAGTTAGTGGTAGAGTAATTATTTATTTTATATCAAGTTTTCAGTTTGAAAAAACATTTAAAAAATTGCACTAAAAAGCAAGAATGGCCGGGAAATAGATCATTTTACGTTAAATTTATATGCAAAACTGGTCCCCCTCTCTAAATCTTAATTTTTGTTGTTTTTTCTGCCAAAACTTTTAGGGTGTTCACACATAATCGCCTAGAACAGTAGAATCTTATTTATTTATTTTTAATTGGCAACTAGAAAGTCATTACTACTAGAAGTTTGAAAGTTGAGTATATTTGATAACCAGTATTTCTTGAAGTATTTTTTTATAAAAGAACCACAAACAGCATTAAGTTTTTTAAGCACAAAAAGTATTTTTGTCTCTTTTTTTTTTCAAAACTCTGTAAACAAATGTTACGAAGCTAACTGTTTATAACTAGCTGCTGCTGCTGATTGATTGCTATATCAGTAATACTAGCAACCATTGTTGACTTTTTCTCAAAAGGGGACAATACTTTTTCGGATAAGGTAATTTAAAATTACTACTACCAATACTACGTACAATTATAATTTTAATGCATAAAAAAAATATAAAAGATTGATTTATTTACTAGTTGAGGTGCTAAAATTTTTTTTTTAAATGTTCGATACACATCATGTTGAAGGTTTATTTTTAAGATTACAAAAAAAAAATAATAGATCAATTAATTTCGTACCCCGACAATAATTGAAATTGATATTTTTCCTGGTTTTTCAAATTTCATGACGAAATTCCTCATAGCCGAGTCGTACGATATCTTTAAAAAAAGGGGGGGGGGGAAATTTGATGTAAATGGCCGAAAATGGCGTTTACATTTTTATGACTTTATTTGCTGAAAACTCTACAAATATATAATATAGATTATTATTTATTAATGCGTATGAAAGGATATTCATTTCTGAACAAAATGGTGGTATTTTGACGACTTAAAGTGCTTCGGTTTTTTAAATATGACTATTTTAGTAGAACTACCTTGAAATCTGTGATTATCCAAACCGTTTTATGCTTGGTGGGTATTGCTATTGGTAAGACAGTTTACGTGATATCTGATACAGTGTTATGCTAACCCTGTTGCTTCTAGAAAGCAAAACTGAGCTAATGAATTCATGTGATCTTATACATACAAACAGAGCTATACTCTGTCATATGGGAAATGATGCGAATCCTGTGTACTCCTGCCGAAATAAAATGTAATAGGTCGTTTTTTTCTGGTTATGGATGGACGAACAATCCATGATATTGTAAAACATACAAAATCAATATCATCATTGGATTTCTTGTAAAATTTTATACGTGAAATTGTGTTTACTCTTGGTGTAGGTCTTTGTTTTCAGTTGCATCCTTCGATACGTGATAATTCAAATCTAATCATTTCAGATAGTGTCATTAAATTCCTTGAAAAATTTACTCCTTATTGAAATTAATTTTGATTCAATAACTGTTATCAAATTTGTAACAGCCACACACACACACACACACACACACACACACACACACATATATATATAGGTATTTTTAGGTACAAGGCGTCATGGTCCGGAGGTAAAACTCCAGACTATAGACATTGATATTGAAGGTTCGATCCTTTATCCAAGTTAGCCATGCTGATTATGGCTGAGAGCCAGAAACACATGTCCATGGATTACTTTTATGTACGTAAAAATTAATATATATATATATATATATATATATAATCCAGATTAAGTTTGTATTCACAGGGTAAAAATCCAGAGAATCTCTACTGTGTTTATATAATAGTGCTCAATAATAAATAAAACTATTTATTTATACTAATATTTTTATTTATACAAACATGTACAAATTAACATATCCATAGAGATGTTCTGATCATTAGCTCTATGCGTAGCTTTTGACATGTTTCTATAAATAAAAAAATATTAATATAAATATATATATATATTTATATATTTTATATTAAGTTAGGTATGTGCATATGTTTACATATTTTTATGTGTACGATCTATTCCTAATTAATTAACCGATCAGTATAAATTTTGGAACAGAGATGCTAGGCATAAAGGTGAGTAATGTGGGCTATATTTAGTTTCATGGAAAGGGGGCAAAGAAGCCTTTGGTTAAAATTTAAATACTTTTGATTTTTGTGAAATTTTTAGACATCAATAAATATACCCCAAATTCTAGTTTATTTGAAGTAAAAATAAAAGGTTTTTTTTAAGGGGCATAACATGAGTACAACCTCTCATTTGAAAATTTAAATAATTCAGAATTGAATTAAATTTGATCCATGATCATTAGACCCCAATTAAGCAAGATTTCTTGAATTTCAATTTCTTCTTAAGACCCCTTAAGCTTGAGCCTTAAATTTTAGACATTTTCTAGAATCAAAATCATGTAAGCGATCTACCTCGCTCGACATGGGAGCCAGCAACAACAATCCTCCCTGAGACCCGTCTGTCCTGTTATTGTTCCTATCTCTACAGAGTTGCTTCTGAGGTAGGGTTCAATTCGGGCTCCCTCTCCTATACATCAGAACTGCGCCACCTATGAAGGCAGCTCCTTATGTGACCTGCTTTTCCACAATGCCAGTACACACGTAACTCTGTTCCTGACATAGTGAACAACTAGAAGGTCACTCATTTTTGACTGCGGCCTTTCCATACCCCAAGTTCCAAGGCAAAGAAAACAACCCTTAAATTATTTTTTTGTTTTCATAATTTAAGAACACCAAGACCATTCTCATTTTAATCTTTTTCAATCCGAAATTATTGTCGCAATCATTATTATCGGTAAAAAAGCCTTATTGTCTTGATGACATACAAAGTCAGGTGGCCAAACCCTCATTCGCGACTAATCCATGGATGGATCTGCTGACACCACAACGGTCGTTGATGAATGTCATTTCGGAATTTCCTATCTCCCAGAACGTTGAGAAATAAAAAGCAACTCTTTCTTACTAATTTTGTTTTTCTTTTGGTGCGAAATAATCTGAAAGTCATTTTAGGAAAAACCAGGGTTCGGTTTCGAATCAATCCTTTTCTGTCCGATAATATTGTCACATACATAGGGAGTGGACTTGTCTTTGGGCTGGAGACCCAGGTTCGATCCGACTCACGGCATGCGAATTTTCGGGTCTGAAAACTCCCTCTGTCCACCCAGCAGTAAATGGGTACCTGACTAAAACTCAGGGAAGGTTCAAGGCAGCGGAAGGAGAGGGATGGGCTCCGCCTTCCATATGCTGTACCCTAGACACGGTGATTCTTAACAAACCACCGCCGCTACGGCCATGGGCAGTGTGCGATGTCGGCAACGACACTCGTGCGCGTCCAGGCTATGCGACCTTTACCTTGACCTTTTTATTGTCATCATTTTTGTCATTTACTTGTAATTGACACTCTTCGTCGTCCAAAAACACAGAAAAAAAATAATACGATAAAAATGAAAGAAAACAAAAAGTTACTCAATTAATTGTATAATGTTCTGGTTCCTTAGATTGCGGATATGTATATATGAGTGTATGCATGTGTGCCGTCTTAGAGTTCTTGTGTTGGAAGAAAATGGCAATAAAATTAATGACTGAGCATGCAATGAAAAGTCTGTTTTTCAGTTCATTATTAATTGGGCTCCCAACGCCCTTACAGTTACTTTGCCACTTTCTTCTCCCTTGAATCCATTCCGCATTTCTTTACTGTTCTTGCCTTAGGGGTAGGCCTTAGTGTCTCGTCTGCCCCTTTTGGCTTCCATGAATTATGGACATTTTCAGTCTGTGTCTTTTATGATTACAACTTTAAATTCAGATCGATTTCATCGATTACATACTATATCTGACCTTCAGTGATTTTGTTTTTAATCTCCCTTCAAATTTAACCCAGAAAAAAAAACTTCAACATCAAAATTTCACTTATTTATCTCTTTCAGGCAAATCAATAGAAAAAGAATTCCTGGCTGCTTCCTTATACAGAAAAATCTCCTAAAATAATATCAAAAGACTCTCGATAAAAAAAACAAAAAAACGATGTTATCTTCTTTAATCATGTTCTCCATTAGTTTTTTTCATTAAGAGAATACACGTCAAAAAAAAAAAAAAAAAAAAAAGTTTTTAACCCGTGTATCTTTTCATCTTTTCCCTGACTTCTTGCTTTTCAGTTGTTATTTGTTTAATTATTTCATGTCCTCATCTAATCATCACCAAATCTGATATATTTATAAATAATGTGTATATTAATTTCATTGTTAATATCAGTTGTTAAACTTATTAAAAAAGATGTAGCCACTCTTTCATGTCACTCATCAACTAGACACTAAGCACATCTATCTTCACTTGAAAATGTACTGCTCCAAAAAAAAAAAGACTTTTGGCAGCCGACATTTATTAACTTTAATTCCTTTCAATTTACTGTCGTAACTTCTGGTAACCTACACTCAACTGTGTATATCTTATAAATAAATTTAGATGCATTGGCCTTGTTTTCCTTTCTTTAGCAATTCTTTTTTACAGATTATTATAGGAGATGGTGTTATAATTTAGGTGAAGATTATCTCTTATAATTCTTTGCATGTTTTACTCATCAGCGACTGAAAATCTGGTCACGATTGAAACAACTCAACAAGAACGCCCCTCATGCAGCAGAGAATGACATATCTCCCCAACGAAGAATGAAATGACCCAACGATAGGATCATCACTTAGGAAATGTCATCATCATCATCATTATAGTACGATAATATATTAGGATATTTAGGGTCAAGTAATTTCGTTGCATTTGGTTTCTTTTCTTAATTACAAATTCAACCGATTTGGCTTATTTAATGCCAAACTCCAGTTTTTACCCCGCCTAATAAACCGGTATTGTCCGGGCCTTTGGGTCTGGATTTATGCCGGTCTATTGGGGGGTGTCGGTCCTGTGCCGTTCTAGGAGGTGCACCCTCCCAGCCTTTGCCTCCCCTCTTTGGGGAAGAGTAAGTTTATTGCTTACTGTCTGAGGCGCCCCTACCGGGGAATGCCAGAGTGCTCACCTCTCGAGCGCTGGCTTATCTAATCCCACTTTCCCGACCTTGTGTCACATCTTACTTTGTGGGAGGTAGATAAATAAATCCATTCCCTGTCCCATCGCTGAAATGTTGCATTTCTGTGCTTGTTTTACAA
This sequence comes from Sepiola atlantica, assembly GCA_963556195.1. NCBI lineage: Eukaryota > Metazoa > Mollusca > Cephalopoda > Sepiida > Sepiolidae > Sepiola > Sepiola atlantica. The sequence continues at coordinate 8,161,017 of OY744537.1, read as the reverse complement.
GTACTTCCACGGAATCTGCTCTGATGAGCTTACTGCATTTCCTCAATGTAAATACCCTCGTCCAACCCGACGAGCAACAAAATCCCACCCCTTCACTGTAGAGGTCCCCGGATGCCTGAAAACTTTCTACTGTAATCGTTTCCTTCCTTGGACCGCTTGCCTTTGGAATTCCCTCTTTGTTCCCTGTTTCCCATGCTGTACAGAAATTTAGATGTATTATGAACAAATATGTGCCTCAGGGGTCGATACTTAGACCAACATTATTTTTTTATCTTCATAAACGACCTACCTGATGCAATCGCGCCTGAGATGGGATTATTTGCTGATGACACCAAACTCTATTCTTGGCAGGCGGGCAAATTGAATGCGCACACATGCAAAGCAATGGCTGAATCCTTAGAAAATGACCTCTAGTTTGTAGTAATGGGGTCAAAAATGGATGGTCACATTTAATACTACCAAGACAAAGCTCTTTTCTTTTAACAACTATAAGAAACCTTTCTAACCACCGATTATCATTGCCGATAGCAGCCATTCCCAAAAGTCCAACATTAAAACTTCTTAGCCTGACATTCTAAGGCAACAAGAAGTGGAATAAGTACATAGAAGATGCTGCCAATCTGCCGCAAAGAAGGTAAGCTCCCTTTACCGGGCTAGAAAACTTCTCACACCTGTTAGTATCCAATATCTCTATAAAGCCATTATTCGGCCATTCATGGAGTATTGTTGTCACATCTAAGCTAGTGCACCAACCACTAGCCTCTCCGACTTGGATAAATTGCAAAAAATAATTTTTAACCTAATAGGTCCCACACTATTTGCCAAGCTCCAGCTCCTGTCGCATTGTCGCAGTGCTGCATCCCTGTGCATGTTTTACAAGTACTTTCACAGGATGTGCACCAATGAACTTACTGCACTTGCCCCTTCGACCCACTTGACTAGCAGCACCCCCCCCCTCCCCAAAGCTGAATCATTTGTTACTGCAACTAGATCTATTTTGTATAAAGTCAATTTTGATCGTTTCTTCGAGACTGACCTTCACCTTACACCAGAAACTCATCCTTCACTCTTAATACGTCACTTCTCTTTCCTTAAATTGACTTCCGTTCTCACAGTTAGCAAATCTTAGACGTTGTTGAACTCTTCATCTCTGGCTGTTTTGTAACCTGTTTTGCTTTGCCTGTCCCAACATTTACATGCTAATATATATGCTACCTAATCCCCCCCCCCCCCATCTGAATATTTTACAAAGAAAGTGTTGAGGTAAGTCTAAGAGTCATCATCTCTTCCACATAACTAAGATATAGAACCACAGATACATCTTGATTTATGTGACAAATATGGTAGGGAGGGCGTCCAAGAGATTATAAGGTACATGCACAGTCAATTGTCAATTGTGGCACTGTCTCCATAAGTGTTACTATTTATTAAGATTTTTCGATTCTGTATAATTTTGGAGCAGAGAAATGGATTCTGAATGATAAGCAACAAACAGAAATATTTGTCGACTCGCGTCACCGTACATGTGTTTGAAAATCGTTTCAACCCGTACAAATTCTACCGCATTGTTTCACTCTCCCTTTCACCCTCCCTTGACCCGGGAAAAATAAATTCACTTTCCTGAACCCTGTATATCCACGAAGAATCCAGTCTCTGTCTTTAGACTCATTAAATGTTGAAAAATATACGATTTTATTAAATCGATATAAAGCTTACTTTAAAATCTAATTAAAATATGAATAAATGAATGAATTTAATTGAATAAAAACATTTTAATTCATAACATTTTAAAACAATTAGAAACAATTATCTGATAAATCTCTGCAGTAATAGTAATAGTAATAGTAATAGTAGTAGTAATAGTAGTAATAGTAATAGTAGTAGTAGTAATAGTAGTAGTAGTAATAATAGTAATAGTAGTAGTAGTAATAGTAGTAGTAATAGTAATAGTAGTAATAGTAGTAGTAGTAATAGTAGTAGTAATAGTAGTAGTAGTAGTAATAGTAATAGTAGTAGTAATAGTAGTAGTAGTAGTAATAGTAGTAGTAGTACTAATAGTAATAGTAGTAGTAATAGTAGTAGTAGTAATAGTAATAGTAATAGAGTGCTAAATAGTAAAAAAATATGTTTGAATTTTTTCGTAAAGGCTAAATACGTCATTCGACCGACTTCGCCTTGCAATAATGCAACGATGTTACTTTTCGATAATTTTCAATAATCGAATGCAGATTATTGGTTCTTCGATTGTTATATTTACTGAATTTAACTTTGTAATTTATTATTATTGACTTTCTTTAGTGAAAGTCTTGCACCATTGTTTTATCGATGAACCCCTTACGTCTACAGTGGCGGCCTGCCTTGTTTGGGGTGAAATATGTTAAAAAAAATATTTAGAAAATATATATATAAAAAAAGCACAGAATCAGAAATCATTATTACCGGTAATATATTTATTGAAATGAATTTTAAATAATCAATATGTTAATTAGTTAAACATTCACTACGTGAACCAGGAGTTTGCTGTAGATCTATCGATCTATTAAAAAAAATGTCAGTCAGATTTCTTGCCAGCCGACAGACCTAAATAGCAATGGATCTGCCAAATCGATATTTGATTGTTTCTGGTAAGTGAAGTACATAATTTTTCAATCCATGTTATTTGCATAATGAAGAGGGAATTTAAACTGCTTTCATCGACTACATATTCTATCCGGACCGATATTTCTTTTGATAGACTAAACTGTGGGAGATTCATCATTTATTTACAAAGGTAAAGCAGCAGATAAGATTAGCAAATGATATTCATTCGGCATTCCGTTTGTTATAAATATAGTTTTTTTTTGCAAATGGTTGTAACAACAGAATATCTACACAGGTATTTATTTAATGTCTACACAGGTATTTATTTATTCATATGTTTCACATGATTTAAAACTTAATTTCTTTTCGTTACATATATTACATATGTCAGATAAAATTTAATGGTTGCGGTAGCCGTGTGCCGAGGTTGTCAGCGATTAGTTACAAACTCTCGAAACAAATCTAAGTAAAAGTAAATGGTCGACCATAGTCGAGGGGGACCTGAAGGCTACCTTTTAATTAGCTGCTACATCGAGGTATAGGGGAAGACACCACTCCTTTCCGATGATTTTTTTTATGGAAATCGCTCCAGACAAGGCATGAAGCCACTTGATGTTAAGAGCTTACAAGAATGAAAGATGATTATTGCAAAGACAGGAGATGCCTATTGACCGTAGTCCTGAAAACACCAAGACTATAGGTAGGAGGAAAACAGTCAGCAGAAAGAGAGTTCCAAAAGCCTGCAGTTCTTGGAAAGAAGATACTGGAATAGGAAGCTGTATTACAATTAGGTATCGAAACAACGAATTGATGGAGACCACTAGACCAATGAGTTAAACGAACCGGAACAAAAGAAGCAGGGAATAGATCACATAATTCTGACGAACACATTACTCCACTTACCCTTGAAACTCACCATATTATACGATTTTTCAAGTCTTTGGTATGACTCGATTAGTGAGTACTCTAACCATCATGCCAAATGGGCTGGTGATTAGAAACAAAACTAAAATTGTCTAAATAAAATCCTGCAAAATATATATTTCCTTAAAAATATACTATACTTACCGACCGTAATGGAGTCAGTTCTCACATATGTCTGCAAAAACAAAAAAACACAAAAAAAAAACAAAAAAAACAAACAAACGTTGCATATATAATGTCCCCATAGAATATTATCCTAAACAAGAATCTGCTACACCGCAATCCTAGAACAGTTTTCTAACAGTTTCAGTTAATTTCAATTGATTTTAAAACAGGTGATTTTCTTTAGTTTTATGAGATTCAGTACAAAAACATCAGAGAGTGATGTAAGAAGACATAGTGTTATCTTGCAGAAACGTAGTGTCATGCATTTCGGACACGGCGACAACAGAACATCATACACAACGGAGGACAGCAACGGAGGAATTAGAGACCTAAAGGAATCTGAAAAAGGAAAAGACCTGAGATTGCACGTCGACAGCAAACTCTCTTTTTACCAACATGTTGATGATGTCGTCAAAAAAACGAATCGTGTTTTAGGACTGATTAGAAGAACGTTTGTTAGTCGTGACAAGATCATCATCAAGAAATTATACACAACCATGGTCAGGCCAATATTGGAATATGGAAACGCCGCAAGAATCCACCAATATGCCGGAAATAACGATAAAATCGAAAGAGTTCAGCAAAGAGCAACAAATTTGTGTTCCTCAATCAAACACCTGCCGTATGAGGAGATGCTTAAAGAGATGAGACTACCGTCAATGTACTACCGACATGAAAGAGGTGATATGATAGAACCGTATAACATATTAACAGGCAAGGTCAACATCAATCAAGAGCAGCTTCTACCACTGAATACCAACTCCAGAACAAAGGGAAACAATTTCAAATTGATGAAGAAGCGCAGCAGACTCAACATGAGAAAGAATTCGTTTGGATTTCGAGTAGTGAACGACTCGAATGCACTTCCCAATTCAGTTCTAAGTGCAAAAGACACAGATGACTTTAAAAACAAACTAGACAAATGCTGGTCCAGTAGGCAACACACTGTTCGACCCGCGCATGCATCTACTGAGACTATAAGACCAGGCACGGAGAACGAGTTACAGGCTGAGTAGTCTTGTTTTCCTGAAGAAGAGTGTCCAAGTATCTTACCTACTTTACATGTCATTGTAAATTTCCATTGTAAATTTCCATTGTAAAGTTCCATTGTAAATTTCCATTGTAAATTTCCATTGTAAAGTTTCATTGTAAATTTTCAGTGTAAATTTCCACTGTGGCTGTTCTGTACAAGTACACACGTTAGAAAGAGATTTCATACACTGTATTACGTAAAACGTAAAAACTTAACCACGATATAAGAGTCCAATTTTTTAATTCTTCAGCCTGACATTCTCAAGCAAAATGAAGTGGAATAAGTACATAGAAGATGCTGCCTAGTCTGCTGCAAAAAAGGTAGACTCCCTTTATCGGGCTAGAAAACTTCTCACACCTGCCAGTATTCCATAGCTCTATAAAGTCACCATTTGCCTGTGCATGGAGTATTATTACAACATCTCGGCTAGTGTACCAACCACTATCCTCTCCATCCTGGACAGGGTGCCAAAAAGAATTTCTAACCTAATAGGTTCCGTACTGTCTGCAAAGCTCTACTCCCTGTCACATCGCTGCAGTGCTGCATCTCTGTGCTTGTTTTACAAGTACTTTCACAGAACTTACCACACTTTTACTCCCATCAACGTAAATACCTTTACTGTAGAGGTCCCTAGATACTGGCAGATTTTATACTCGAATAGCTTCTTTCCTCAAATCGCTTGCCTTTGGATTTCCCTCCCTGCTCTCATTTTCCCTGACCGTACCAACTTGCAGAAATTTAAATGTAATCTGAATAAACCATAACCCAATTCTCCCAACCCTAACCTCTATTAATATAATCCCTATCACAGCAGCCTTTTATGCTTCAGTGGCAATATGTCATGTTTGGGGGTGATCAAAAAAAAAAAAAAATACCCATACAAAAAAACTTCCACAATTCATTCAAAGACTGAACATTCAAAAATATGGTGGCCCGTTTGTGAAACAAAATATTACTTTTTGACAATAGATACATGTCTTTGACTTTGTCTACTTCTAACAATTTTTATCGCAAACTGTTTTAATTATAGACGACTTCAATTTATACGCTCAGATAAAAAAGTAACATGTTCACCCATTCTCGGAGCAGATAGGGTATCATCGGCATATAAACAATGTTTTTTTCTCTTTTTTTAGCCATTTTCTAACTTTCTTGTGAATCAATTGTAGGTGTATGTGTTATTTTTGTCGTGGAAGGAGGATCCTTTCCAGTGTTTCCGTAAAACCGAAGCTATTGGTGGATGAACAAACTAATGTATAGTGTTTTTTCACGGAAACACTGTAAACTTAGCTCGCAACACTAAATATTCCAAGTGTACCTGTTCTTCAGTCGATGTTATGATAACCCAGCACATCTTTTTTTGTAACTCTCTATTATATAATAAAGTATTAAGAAGGATGAAAACAATGCAGACAGCCGGATTGATGAGAAGCTGGAAAGAACAAAAATAAACAATCGAAGGAGAGATCTTACAATTATCTATTTATTTTTCTTTTCAATCTTACATAATAAACGTGTCCGGATGATTGGAAATCATTTGATATTTCGGGGGACGCCTACACCCGGTCAAAAATAGACATAAAAGAAAAGTTCGACTGTTGGGAATTCGGCAAGATGGATGCCAGAGAGTAGAAGTGACAACAGGATCAGTCGCGCAGATGGAGATGGGAAGTGTTGCAGCAAATAATAAATCAATAAATTACAATATTCGATTCTACACATTTATGTGGCGTTCAGTAATAATTGTGTAATATCAAATTAATTAACTGGGTATTATATAGTCAGTAAATACTGTTTGTTTGCAAAAGAGTCGCCAACCTAATAGGTCTCTCACTGTCAATCAAGCTCCAGCCTCTGTCCCATCGCCGCAATGTAGTATCCTTGTGCTTGTTTTACAAATACTTCAATGGATTATGCTCCGATGAATTGGCTACTCTGGTGCCCCCTCGACGTAAATTCACTAGACCAACTCGACAATAAACTAAATCCCATCCATTCACTGTGGAGGTCCCCAGATGCCGGAGAGCCTTCTACTCAAATAGCTTCTTTCCTCGTGCTGCTGGCCTATGGAACTCCCTCCCTGGCCCCTGTTTCCCCGACAGTACTGACATGCAGAAATTTAAAATTAATGTAAACAGACATCTCGCTGCACAGATCCCAGTTTAGGTCCCCCCCCCAAAAAAAAACAAAAAAACTTCTCCCCCTTTCTTTCTTCTCAGTAGCCCCTTACGTCTACAGTGGTGGCCTGCCTTGTTTGGGGTGGACTACGTTAAAAAAAAAAAGAAAGAAAATTACTTTTATTTATTTATATTTATTATTATTATTATCATTTTTTATTATCGTATATTCAATTAAAAGTATTCTTTGTATGTTACCTTATATTTAATTATTGAATTAATGAATCATGATTCTAATTAAATGACATTCATAGCCTATATTAAATTTCAACAAAGTGGATGAAACTAATTCAAATTAAAATCAAAATGAAACTGACTGTAATTACAACTTTAAAATCTCAACCGTAAAACAATAAAATGTACAGGGGAGATAACTCTAGGTGGGACTTATTGTAAATCTTAATATATCAGATTCATTTTATTTTATTTCAAATATTTAATTTCAATTAAATTCAAAGTAAATGTAATATCATGTCAGACTTGAAACAGAGGTCTATGGATTAATGATTGACGTTTGAAATTAATTCCAAAGATTCAGCCGCCAAAAATCCATACACTTATGTACCTAACCGAGCACACACTTAAAGGCGAGTTCGGTATATGTAAAAATAAAGAATTAAAAAAAAATTAATTTAATTTTAATTCATTTTTTAATTTTTTTATATATATATCTAGATGTGTGTGTGTGTGTGTGTGGGGGGGGGTAGTTGATAGGGAATAGGTGGAATTATTGCAATGGGACAATAGGAGTAAAATGAAATGGGGGGGGGGTTCTTCATCGTTAGGGGCTTGTGTTTTGGGGTTGGTACTCCTCCTGTAACAGAGGATATATAGAAATGGAGTGGATATAAATTGAATAAAGTCTTAAGTATTAGACGGAGGGGGGAATAATTGATTAATTAATAATGCAAGGAATGGAGGGGAATTATCGTAATGGGACAAGCTTGTAGTAAAAAAATAAACTCCATTATATAGTGTGTGTAGCATTCTTTCATTTAAGCAAACATTGTTAAAAATAGCAGAATTCTACTGCCTAATTATACCTTTTTTTTTACTTTTTCAATGATTTATTTGTGTTAAAATAAAAAAAATAATGTATGTTCCATATGTACCACGAACGTTTTCGATTCTTTGTCTAATAATTTTAAGTTGACAGAAGCAAATGAACACAAAAGCTGAAGAAAAGAAAAGAATTTTATAAGATAGCCAGGAGAAGCACACAGGAATCAAGTTAGACGCCGAAAGAACTATAAGAAATTTAAGACCTCAAATCTCGTCGTAAAAAACAACTCCTCCCCAACCCATAAAACATTAAAAAAAACCAATGTTATTTATAAGTTTAAATACCTTTTGGGGGAATGTAACTCCCATAATAATAATAATAATAAAGCTAATAGCTACATTGATTTTACAAACACCAACCTATCCCGCCGTCTCACCATGCATCTTGTAAACTCTAGCTTAATTTGCCAACATCTACAAAAACATAACTGTTGCCGCTCTGATTTAAGACAAATTCTAGTTAATAACACGAAAATAATACATTGTGAAACCAATAAAAAATACTTAAGCTATCTTTATTAAGACCCAGCAAATTACGTATGAAACCAGTAACAACATTTTAAAATGCTTAACGTAATACAATTTTATCCTGTGAAGCTAATTCTAGCGTCATATATATATATATATATATATATAGTAATCCAGGTGGGGTAAAAGTCCACAGGGTAGAAATCCAAAGGGAATCAAACCGGGCTTATAAAAGAGTGTGCTCAATAAAAATATAGAGCTGTATTGTGAATGCTTTTATTCAAACATGTACAAGGTCTGCTACACTGGCATGTCGATGTTATCGATCTACAGCTCTCAAGAGCTGAGGTCTCATCAGGCAGGGAGTTTTTTATGATTCAACCTGGTCGCTGAATTCCAGGAAGAATGAAGTCAAGCAAAGAAGAAGAGGAGAAAGAAATAAAAGTCATGTGACCGATTTTTTAAAATATATTTGCCGTTAGAAATTCATATTTTCATTTTTTTTTTATTCAACGCTGAGCTGGGGTAGAGGGGGGGGGGGGGCGAGGAAAAGAAAAGAAAAAGAAAAAGAAAAAGAAAGAAAAATATATTTGCCGTTAGAAAAGTTTAATTTACAGCTATTTGTATTTTTTATTTTTATCCAACGCTGAGCTAGGGTAGGGGGGTGTTCGAAGGAAAAGAAAAAGAAAAGGGAAAGGGAAGAGGGGTAGAGAGGGGTAAGGGGTGGGTGTATATAGCCATTTAGGATTTGTCGCGGGCTGAGAAGGATTAATATAAGATTTAAAGTAAATTCATATTTTTATTTTAAAATTTTATATATATATATATATATATATATATATATATATATATATATATATATATATAGGGTGGGCAAAAATAAGGGTCCTATTTTTAAAAATTCATAACTTTTTTATTTATTGATTTAAAAAATTTTTTTTTTAGAATAAGTAAAGGACCCCTTCCGAAGCAAGCATGAGCCGTATTAGCCCTAATGAACGTACCCTCATTTAGAAAACATTATTTTTGCTTAAAAAATTCAAAACAGTGTAAAAAACAATACTTTAGTTTTTGTAAGTTTTAAGAAGTGTTTTTCGGCTAAAATTTGTTTTGTTTATTTCAAAAAATCTCGGAAGGGTCAGTCTACACACACATAAAGTTTGGTGAGTTGAACTTTTATTTTGTGGAAGTTATTCAAATTCAAGTTATTCAAATTTAAAGATAGGACCCTTATTTTGGCCCACCCTATATATATATATATATATATATATATATATATATATATATATATATATATATACATATATATACATATATATTTTAATTAATTTATAAATTAATTTTTGTGTGCATAAAAGGAAGCATATATATATATATATATATATATATATATATATATATATATATATATATATATATATATAATAGAGATTTGGTATCTGTCCGTCTCAAGCCGAAACTATACTATTTCAAACTATTGTACGTTGGTACTATTTTTAAATGCTTACTTCAATTTACTACACTATTTCAGACTAATGTTCAATATTTCAATGCTCATTCCAGGGGGATAGTGTAGTATTTGTTCTGTTGTTATGAGACCACTATCCTCCCAGGCATTACCTCTTTCTTTGAGGGTAGCATAGTATCTGATCCCTTGTCACGAATCCTCCCAGGCATTACTACCTCTCTTGAGGGTAGTGTAGTATATGTTTGTTCTGTCAGGATGCCATCCTCCCAAGCATTAATGCCTCCGTTGGGTGTTAGTGTAGTATGTTTGTTTGTCATTATACTCCCCCTCCACTCCCGGGATTAACTTCTCTCTTTTTTTATGAGTGTGATGAATAGTGTAGTATCTCTTCTATTTTCATGATGTCACCCTCCCAGGTATTACCTACCTCTTTTTGGGTCGGGTAGTTTAGTATCTGTTGTCATGAGACCATCCTCCCAGGCATGACTTCTTCCTCTAGGGGAGAGTAGTTTAGTAAATGTTCGTTTGTTATGATACCATCCTCCCTGACATCAATAGATACTAACAAAAACATGGGCCCAAAAGCGGCATATATTTGCTAGTATATGTATTTGCTAGTATATGTATTTGCTAGTATATATATTTGATAGTGTAGCAGTTACCTCCTCCTTTCAAAACATAACTACACCGGTTTGCCGGTAGGTGGCGCTTTATCACCAACAGGTGGCGCTGTAAAGCGACACCAGAGTTATCTGCCCTTCGGACTATAAAACCCGGAGCCAAACGGAAAATCTCTCTCTTTTTCACCGACCAGCATCGGAGAACAACGTTGGCACCAGCGCTCCGTTTCACTTGCCTTTTGGCCTCGACAGGATGACGCTGACACTAGCGTTCCGTTTCACTCTTCTCTGGTCGACAGAACGACGCTAATACACTAGCGTTTCGTCTCACGCTTTTCTTCTCAACCAGCATAACAACTACCAACACACGTGGGCAAACAACGGTAAGAGTTCTCAACTCGTTTTCTTTGTGTACGGCTTTTCAAAGACTTTTCCTACGCCGGATTCATTTCTTCTTATACCTTTTCAAGAACTGTTTTTTTCCATCAACACACATGCATACATCACACACTTCATCATTCCACGTACACACACGTTCAATAAACGTTATTTGAACTACCTCATTTTTGTTTATTAATTATTACTCTGTCTTTGGATGCAACAATTGCTTGATTTACTGAACACGTAAATAATCGGGGGACACGACCCTCGATCCTAACAATTGGTGACCCGACGTGATAGCTTTGTTGTATGTGACGGAGTAATTAATTTCGTACTAGAACAAAAAAAAAAAAAAAATATCATTTCTCGTTTTTTCTTCTGTGGTGAAACGAATTACGCATCCATCTTTTTCCTTTTTTTTTTCTACCCACGAGGTAGAAATATACAAACAAACAAAAGAAAAGAAGCCGCCATCTTTATTTTTTTCCTGGCCACGCGGAAATACCCAAACAAAACAAAACAAAAACATTCCTCGGCTTTTCTCCGAGTATAAAACAAATTACAATTTCATTTTTTTCCTCTTCTCTTTCACCACCCACGTGTCGGAAAAATATATACAAAGAAAAGGACAAACTTTTGCCAATCCTTTTTTTTCTTTTTCGACGAACAAAAGGACCTTACAAGACGCCACTTCCTTTGTTTTGAACACGTGGAGATAAAAAGAAAACAAAAGAAACCAAACGCTCACGCTGCCCATCTTTTTCATAACCACGTGTTGACAAAAAAAAAAAAAAAAAAAAAAAAAAAAAAAATGCCGCCACTCTTTGCCATGACCACGTGTTGATAAAAAAATTCAAAATAATGCCGCCATCTTTTTCACCTGGAAATGAAAATTCAAAAAAAAAAAAAAAAAAAATACGAATTTTTTTTTTCTTTCTTTTCAACAACAAAGGAAAGAGAAGCCGCCATTCTTTCTCTACGTGGAAACGAACATTCAAACAAACGAAAACAAAAAACGTCATTCCTCGTGTGAAACAAATTACGACTCTATTTTTTTTTTCTTTTTCCTTTCTACCCACGTGTTGGAAATATATACATAAAAGAAAAGAAAACTACAAAACAGAACACACGATGTCGAACATCACCAAGCCTCAAGACTTAATACTGGTTGTAAAAAGTCAGGCTCAGCAAGCACCAACATCACCCTTCAAGGGCTACCAACCCTCTTCAACAACTGGACGTTCATTGATAAACAGGAGGACACATCAACTTGAACAACCAACTCTTCCCGGACATTCATCAAACATTTCCGGACATCACTGACGACACTATGGAAGAAATCACACCAGTTCAAAATGAGTACAACTGCACAAGCACGACTAAATACTCAACAACTGGACGTTCGTTGATCAACTGGGGACACATCAACTCGAACGACGCACACCAACACCAGTACAGACCCACTTGTACCTGGACCTGCTAACTCACTTGCAGACATTTGTGCATCTGATTTTGACCATAGTGTACCACCAATCTCAACAACTAGATGTTTGTTCATCAGCTCCACAACACGGACTAATTAACATGAACAACATCAACACCTGCACAGACTAACTCGTGCTCATTCATCAACACCGCACAGACTCACTTGTGCTCATTCATCAACACCTGCACAGACTCACTTGTGCTCATTCATCAACATCGCACAGACTCACTTGTGCTCATTCATCAACAACTGCACAGACTCACTTGTGCTCATTCATCAACACCGCACAGACTCACTTGTGCTCATTCATCAACACCGCACAGACTCACTTGTGCTCATTCATCAACACCTGCACAGACTCACTTGTGCTCATTCATCAACACTGCACAGACTCACTTGTGCTCATTCATCAACACTGCACAGACTCACTTGTGCTCACACATCAACACTGCACAGATTCACTTGTGCTCACTCATCAACACTGCACAGACTCACTTGTGCTCACGCATCAACACTGCACAGATTCACTTGTGCTCATTCATCAACAACTGCACAGACTCACTTGTGCTCATTCATCAACACTGCACAGATTCACTTGTGCTCACTCATCAACACTGCACAGATTCACTTGTGCTCACTCATCAACACTGCACAGATTCACTTGTGCTCATTCATCAACAACTGCACAGATTCACTTGTGCTCACTCATCAACAACCGCGCAGACCCAAGCACCAAACATTCCCGGACAACACTGACAATTCAACGTTTGTTCATCAGCTCCGCATCACGCAGACTAATCAACATGAACAACGCCACCAACAAGTGCAAATTCACTTGCACTCAACATTTTTCGACTGCAAACTCACTTGCACTCGAACTTGATGCAGACCCAATTGCATGCAAACAACACGCAGATCCACATGCGTTACAAACACTCCGCAGACGCACTTGCGATCAATCATTCAATACAGATGCTGAAACAGAAATAAGTAGCGTGCACACTACTTTTTCTAATCTTCAACAGCAAAACAGACATACCCACAAAGAATGCTTCTCATCTACAACTGTACATATTGAATAATATTTTCAATATTTTTCAATCTGGGGGGGAGTCCTTGTAGCAGTTACCTCCTCCTTTCAAAACATAACTACACCGGTTTGCCGGTAGGTGGCGCTTTATCACCAACAGGTGGCGCTGTAAAGCGACACCAGAGTTATCTGCCCTTCGGACTATAAAACCCGGAGCCAAACGGAAAATCTCTCTCTTTTTCACCGACCAGCATCGGAGAACAACGTTGGCACCAGCGCTCCGTTTCACTTGCCTTTTGGCCTCGACAGGATGACGCTGACACTAGCGTTCCGTTTCACTCTTCTCTGGTCGGCAGAACGACGCTAATACACTAGCGTTTCGTCTCACGCTTTTCTTCTCAACCAGCATAACAACTACCAACACACGTGGGCAAACAACGGTAAGAGTTCTCAACTCGTTTTCTTTGTGTACGGCTTTTCAAAGACTTTTCCTACGCCGGATTCATTTCTTCTTATACCTTTTCAAGAACTGTTTTTTTCCATCAACACACATGCATACATCACACACTTCATCATTCCACGTACACACACGTTCAATAAACGTTATTTGAACTACCTCATTTTTGTTTATTAATTATTACTCTGTCTTTGGATGCAACAATTGCTTGATTTACTGAACACGTAAATAATCGGGGGACACGACCCTCGATCCTAACAATAGTATATATATTTGCTAGTATATATATTTGCTAGTATATGTATTTGCTAGTACATATATTTGCTGCGACCAGGAATCGTGAAATCCTCGGCAGCACTTTTACCCCCATCCCAGGCAGCCCAGGCCGTCCACCGCCGCCCAGCCCCCGGCACCAGCATTTTGGGTCACGTGACTCAATCGTAGTCACTTATAAACAGAATATTCTTCGTTATAAACACTTAGCATATATCCCCCCCCCCAATACATTTTTTTGTTTGTTTATTAATTATTTACCTTACGAAATAGAATGAAGATTGATGGATTTTTGCCCACCGCCTCATTCTATTTCGTAAGGTAAATAATTAATGTAAAAAAAGAATGTATTGGGGGTGGGATACATGCTAATTGTTAATACGGAAGACTATTCTGTTCATAAGTGACTACGATTGAGTCACGTGAGGCAAAATGCTGACGCCGGGGGCTGGACGGCGGTTGGCAAAAATCCATCAATCTTCATTCTATTTCGTAAGGTAAATAATTAATAAACAAACAAAAAAATGTATTGGGGGGGGGGGGGATATATGCTAAGTGTTTATAACGAAGAATATTCTGTTTATAAGTGACTACGATTGAGTCACGTGAGCCAAAATGCTGGCGCCGGGGGCTGGGCGGCGGTGGGCGGCGGTAGGCAAAAACCCATCAATCTTCATTCTATTTCGTAAGGTAAATAATTAATATACAAAAAAAAAATGTATTGGGGGTTGGATACATGCTAATTGTTAATACGGAAGACTATGCTGTTCATAAGTGACTACGATTGAGTCACGTGAGCCAAAATGTTGGCGCCGGGGTCTGGGCGGCGGTGGACGGCCTGGGCGGCGTTGGGCGGCCTGGTCTGGGGGTAAAAGTGCCACCCTGAAACCTTCAACCACTTAACGTTAAACGCTCTTGCTGTGACGAGCACAGTACTGACTTTTTCGAAGCTACTTCCGGGACTCTTAATTACGAGTGTAAATGGACACTCTTCTAGAGAGAAAATACATAGGAAAACGAACAAGCGACAAATTAAAGAAAGACATTGAATTTTCAAAATGAAGTCACGGCAATTAGTGAGAATCGCACTCATTTCATTAGCGGACTGTTAACCAGAGAGAAACCGACATTGTTTATTAACGGGAGGGGGGGGGGGGTAGAATCGGCAAGTGAAGTGAGAGGGTGGGGACGAGGTACTTAGTTTGTTGCTGCTGTTATGTAGGTAATAAGTGAGCTTACTCTTTCAACAGGCATCTGTTGTCGCTGTGGCACAAAAGCAACCTTGCCAATAATAATTTAAGGATGGACCTTGGCTTTTAAGGCATTCGGACTTATATCAGAGTAGAGTATGGTTCTTTTCAATCTCAGGGGACCGTCTTCCAGGCATTACGCCCCCCTCCCCTCTTACGATAGGGGGAGTCGTTTATTGCAGGTCGCCCGAGGGTCGGGGGCGGGTGACACGAAGAAATAATGACGAGGCCACAGTTTGAAAAATATGACCGGGACGGGACACAAGATTATTTACACTAATTATATTTATTTACTCCTCTACAGGAGTTCGGCACAAGGCCAGTTTTATCTTACTCCCACAAGTAAGATGTGACCACAGCTTGGGTCGAGTAAGTGGGGTTAAAAGCCAGCGCTCGAGAGGTGAGCACTCTGGCCATTTAAAAATTGCCTGGGCAGCCCCGTCGGCATTCCCCGGTAGGGGCGCCTCAAGCAGTAAGCCATAAACTTACTCCTCCCCAAAGAGGGGAGGCGAAGCCTGGGAGGGTGGACCTCCTAGAACTGCACAGGACAAACCCACAGACAGGTGGAATCAAGCCCCGAAGGACAAGACGACATCCGTCTATAGGGTGCAGTATCCATCGGAACAGATACTACACTTACTTCCTAGCGTGTGCCAGGTAAACTAATTATATACAAACCATTTTGAAGCTGAACTATTACATATTATTAGAACTGTACCCACTTGGTGTTTCCCGGGATTCTTTTTACTTTAATTTTTGTTACAAGACGAAGAAAAAGAAGAAAAACGAAAAGAAGAAGAAAAAGAAGAAAAACGAAAAGAAGAAGAATGAGTAGTAGTAGTAGTAGTAGTAGTAGTAGTAGAAGAAGAAGAAGAAGAGAAGGAGAAGAAGAAGAAGAAGAAGAAGAAGAGAAGAAGGAGAAGAAGAAGAGGAAGGAGAAGAAGAAGAAGGAGAAGAAGAAACACAAAAAGAGGAAGAAAACGAAGAAGAAACCACTTTTAATGTAAATGCTCATGAAAAAGAAAGAAAGAAAAATACTGAATGAAAAAGGAAGCGAGTCAACAGGTAAACGAATTCACTGGGGGAAAATTCTAGGAAAGAAAAACTAATTGAACCGATACAGAAAAGTGTTCATTCAATCCTTCTTTTAAGCTGCAATTTCATTTACTCCCCAAAAAGTTATAAAAAATAATTTTCACAGGAAGATGGATCAAACCCAAGTGTTAAGCCGAGTGTCAGAGACACATGCTTATAACGTGCATGTTCCAAGACAGAAAAGCCAAAACTCCTCGGCTTAAATGACAAAGAACAGCAACACAAATTCTTGTTGCTTTAGTTGGTTTGGCTAAAAGAAATGCTCTTTTTCAACAAAAGTGACAGTTTTAAGGACGTGAATAAATACTAGAAATAAATATAAGACAATATATGTAAAAGATAAACAATAAGAGATCTATTATTTGAAGGAAAGTCCTAATTACACCTGTATGCGCACGTGTGTGTGTGTGTGTGTGATTTTATTTTTACTAATGGGTCACCACTTATCAAGACCCGGGGACCACTCGAGGATAAGGGTTAAAGAGATCGTCGGTTGGACGATGAGCGACACCACGTTGATGGATTGGGTAGAAGATTTCTTGAGAGTAATTGGTTAACTATAAGGACGGCTCATGAAGTATTTGTTTACATTAGATTTGAAGCCGACCATGTTGTAGTCGGCTGGAAAGTAGCTTTGTGGTATTTTGTTCTACAGATGGGACGCTCTAGGAAATAAACTTTGTTCATGCAAGTTTCTCTTGGTCTTTAGTACAGAGAGAGAGAGAGAGAGAGAGAGAGAGGGAGAGAGAGGGAGAGAGAGAGGTTGAGAGAGGGAGAGAGAGGGAGAGAGAGAGAGGGAGAGAGAGAGGTTGAGAGAGGGAGAGAGAGCGAGAGAGGGAGAGAGAGAGAGAGAGAGGGAGGGGTGTTCTCTGCCGTGGTTGTAATCAGGCGGGTTCTTGCTGTGAATATTTTATAGGGGAGGGGGGGGGGCGAGGGATTGGAGTTCAGTCGAGCACCTACCATGAATCTAATGATACTGTATAGAAAGGCTATCAACATCTCTTCTGTGTGAAATGGGCTGCAGGAAAGAGAAGAGTACACCCCTACTAGATTTCGAAGTCGGTTTTGTAGTCTGTCAGGCAAGAAAGAGTCCTCCGAGCAGAACCTCCCCATATGTTACAGTACTACTCCATCTTCGGACGGATCTGGCTTTTATACGCGTAGAGGATTGTGTACAGAGTGAGGTACCTTCTGGAGCGATAGAATGATCCAATCATTTTGCCAGCGACCTTAGCAATAGATTTGATGTAATGGCATCAAGGTTCTTGATAAGTTTGGCAAAATCCTGGATAGTTATTCGGATGTCGCTTAGAGTTTTTTCGGCTATGGAAGGGAATTTTTTTTTAGTGTGTGGGTGTGTGTGTGGGAGGGGCTGATAACATAGGGTGGAATTTGCTGCAAATTGTGTGTATGTGTGTGTACATGCGTGTCCGGCTCAAGATACGATTAAAAGCCTTACAACATTTGATTCAATGTGACACGACCTGATTACGGTAAGAAAATACTGTAATATTAATTTCCTTGAGGTCATTAGGGACGCAATTAGTGTGAGGGGAGGATAAAATTATTTTATTTCAGTTATACTGGTAGTTGTTTCAAAAATAAAACTGAAATTGGGTCAAACAGTCAGTCAATCAGTGAATCAGCTTTCTTTTTCTTTCTTTTTTTTCCTTTCTTTATATTACATTGAACCAGTCAACAAAGAGAGAAAGAGAGATAGAGAGAGAGAGAGAGAGAGAGAGAGAGAGAGAGAGAGAGAGAGATGGAGAGAGAGAGAGAGAGACAGAGAGTTAGAGAGAGAGAGAAGAAGTGGGAAGGGGTGTAAGGGAGACATTTTTAAAAAGTAAGGTTTTACACGTACTTAAAAAAACGTATCTTTTGTTATTCATGCTCCCGTGCAACGCCGGGTAGACCTGCTAGTGTTTTATACGTCACAAAGATAAGAAAAAAAAGATAGCGATGGAGGTGTAAGATGCTGACACGTTCTTAAAAAGGGAATAATACGACAGAGTGACCTTCCCGCATCATCCTCTCCCTATATTTTCACTCTATAAACACCCTTACAGTTTTTAGATATACAATCCAAAACACAGGAATACACACATAAAATATAATAATAGAAATTATAAAATAAAATAAAAATGATGCCTACTTCAACGACACCTCACTTACTCTAACACACCACTCCACAGACATACAAACGTGAGAAAATATACACATCTACAAGTCAGACAAGCCACACCATTCAAAAGGAATAAAAAGGGGATGGAAGTCCTTCGTGAAAATTTCGATACATTCAGTTTTTGAGAAATTTTAACAATAGGTACATCAATTAATAAATATTCTCCAAATTTCAGTTTTTTGGAGTATCTTAAAGGGGTTTTAGGGGACATAATTGTAAATTCAAATATTTCTGATTTGTATTAGATTTGATCCATAGTCATTAGGCACGAATTAAGCAATATTCACTGAATTTAATTTTTTTCTTAAGTTTACCTTTACTTATGTTTTATAACCGGATTGAAGGTAAGATTTGTCCAGTGTTGAAACCCGTCGATTATCTAACTTGAGTGTTATGAACTTTTTTTTCAAACATAGCTGGATCATTAATATTTGTGAAACGTTCGTAGACAGCAGAAGTGAAATAGTAAAGTAATATGTGTTAGAACTTATTTTTAGTTAAAATGGATTTTTTCTGAAACAGCAAATATATATACTGAGAATTAAATCAGTAAAGGATGTTGATGGTCGGTCAGTCAGATGACAGAATCCTTGCTTTCTCTGTCAATCTGTTGACTTGAGAGAGAGAGAGAGAGAGAGAGAGAAAACTGGCTATTATATCTAACTAGCAGGGGTACCCGGCGTTGCCCGGGGCTTTCACTCCTCCTCTCTGCAAGTAAAATAGGATATTAAGCACTTTTCTCCCGGACAACGCCGAGTATTTAGAAAATCAAGACAGCCTCTAGAGTACTACTAAAAATCACTCTTACCGATCCCCCCCTCCTTTTCATCTGCACAATAGTCTGAAGAGAAACACTACAGTAGCTCTATCTAGGACATTTAGCACTTTTCTCCCGGACAACGCCGAAGCCTCTTGGTCCTATATTGAAGAACCCCCCCCCGGTGCTGGGTCCTATTCTGTAGAAGAACCCTCGGTGCTGGGTCCTATACTGTAGAAGCGCCCCGGTGGCTATACTGCAGAAGCACCCCCCCGGTCCCTGTACTACGGAAGCCTCCTGGTCCTATACTGTAGAAGCACCCCAGGGGCTGGGTCTTATACTGTAGAAGCCCCCGGTCCCTATACTGCAGAAGCACCCATGGTCCGTATAATGCAGAAGCACACCCGGTCTCTATACTGCAGAAGCCTCTGGGTCCTATATTGTAGAAGCACCCCGGTGCCTATACTGCAGAAGCCTCCGGGTCCTGTATGCTCAACATATGCCCCGTGTGCTGTTTTCCACTACGGCAACAAATTAGTCTGTTAAGTTGATGTCATTCATTTTTTTTAATGGTTAAATGTCTCTTTTATTTCACAGTCTTTTACTAAATGCGCATGTGCGTCTTCCAATCTAAAAACAAATACGAAAAGTTATTTACGGTTAAAACCCTCAAATTTACAAAGATTAGGGCTGCCAAATAAGCATTTACGCGTTGCAACGAAGTTGGCTAATCGATACTTACTACAAAGATTACGGCCTCTTAAGAAGGGGACCTTTCGGTATAAACAAGGTTCCTAATCAATATTTTCATAGATTCGGACTACCTGAGAAACGTTTGCGGTGTAAGCTTCAGGTTGATAATCGATTTTTACGAATCTTAGAAGGACACGAGGCTAAAAATGGTATATAAAATGGCGCTGTGCCAATAGTTGGGGCCTGCTCGCATTCCTAATCAGTAGAAGAGGTCGATTTTAGGACCATGTGCTTAGATAAGTCTTGATAGCTGGCATATTATATAGAGTAAAGCCCCATACAAAATATTCTGTTCTTAACTTCTTTCGTCATTTGAGGAAATTAATTCGGAAAAGAAATCGATATTATTGCAGTGTCATTTGAAATGATAACCGGACTAAAATGTAATCTATCTATCTATCTATCTATCCTATTCCGTTCATATCTATCTATCTATCTATCTATCCTATTCCGTTCATATCTATCTATCTATCCTATTCCGTTCATATCTATCTATCTATCTATCTATCTATCTATCTATCTATCTATCTATCTATCTATCTATCTATCTATCTATCTATCTATCTATCTATCCTATTCCGTTCATATCTATCTATCTATCTATCTATCTATCCTATTCCGTTCATATCTATCTATCTATCTATCTATCCTATTCCGTTCATATCTATCTATCTATCTATCTATCCTATTCCGTTCATATCTATCTATCTATCTATCTATCCTATTCCGTTCATATCTATCTATCTATCTATCTATCTATCCTATTCCGTTCATATCTATCTATCTATCTATCTATCTATCTATCTATCTATCTATCTATCCTATTCCGTTCATATCTATCTATCTATCTATCTATCTATCCTATTCCGTTCATATCTATCTATCTATCTATCTATCTATCTATCTATCTATCCTATTCCGTTCATATCTATCTATCTATCTATATATCTATCTATCTATCTATCTATCTATCTATCTATCTATCTATCCTATTCCGTTCATATCTATCTATCTATCTATCTATCCTATTCCGTTCATATCTATCTATCTATCTATCTATCCTATTCCGTTCATATCTATCTATCTATCTATCTTTTGGCTAAGATCAAAGTGTAGTATCTGTTCCGATGGATACTGCACGCCTGTCCTGTGCAGTTCTAGGAGGTCCACCCTCCCAGGCTTCGCCTCCCCTCTTTGGGGAGGAGTAAGTTTATTGCTTACTGTCTGAGGCGCCCCTACCGGGGAATGCCGACGGGGCTGCCCAGGCAATTTTTAAATGGCCAGAGTGCTCACCTCTCGAGCGCTGGCTTTTAACCCCACTTGCTCGACCCGATTTTGGGTCACATCTTACTTGTGGGAGTAAGATAAAACTGGCCTTGTGCCTAACTCCGCGAGGAGTAAATAAATATCTATCTATCCTATTCCGTTCATATCTATCTATCTATCTATCTATCTATCTATCTATCTATCTATCTATCTATCTATCTATCTATCCTATTCCGTTCATATCTATCTATCTATCTATCTATCTATCTATCTATCTATCTATCCTATTCCGTTCATATCTATCTATCTATCTATCTATCTATCTATCCTATTCCGTTCATATCTATCTATCTATCTATCTATCTATCTATCTATCTATCTATCCTATTCCGTTCATATCTATCTATCTATCTATCTATCTATCTATCTATCTCCCTCTTTCTCTATATATCTATCTATCTATCTATCTATCTATCTATCCTATTCCGTTCATATTTATCTATCTATCTATCTATCTATCTATCTCATTCTATCTATCTATCTATCTATCTATCTATCTATCTATCTATCTCTTTATATCTATCTATCTATCTATCTATCTATCTGGAGAAAATGCCCTGTTTGTAGGGAAATCAAAAAGTCTTGAATTGTATGAGGGAAGGGTTGCTGCATAGATATCTATCCTCTGACCTCGCCGGATATGAAGAAAAACGGTTACCATAGTTTGGTTATAAGGACAAACTTCTACAATTTAAATCAATTTTATTCATACATTTAGTATTCAGAGTTGCTTCCAGCCTACGACATTACAATACAGTTTCATCAAGACAACAGACATGGTCGGAAAAGAGTTATGTAGACAAGAATAGAAAAATATGTTGAGTCAGTAGATATACATGTACTATAAAAGTGTGTTAACATATTTACATATATATGGTTTAACATATATTTACGGTAACATCACATGCTTATATTTCATATTAAGTATTAAAAATAAATTCTTTAACCGCTTGGTTTGGCAGTGGCAGCGACTGAGGACGAATTCTGGTATTAATTCTTGATCACGTGTTCGTAATTTCCGGTAATCGACTAAGAATATGTGACGAATTATAGCATTGTCTTCCAGCTAATTCCTGGAAACTTCTGAAGAAATGAGAACTTACGGTCGCCTATTTTTACTTTCAATAACATTTTTTATTTATTGTGACATTGAATGATGGTTTAATAATGATGCCCTTAGATTTCTTGCTATTTCGTTTGGAAGAGTAGAACACGCGTTACCAAATTTCTCCTTCTGAGAAATAATTCTTTTCACTTCAAAAAGGTTTCCAATTTGGCTAAATATAATTCCGGGTCGGATTTGATAGACCAGACAGAGGAATCCATATTGTTTAGGTAAAATGTAACGCCCTCTACAAATATTCGTGGTAGTAAATTGTCGTTCAGGCAGTCGGCTCTTACTGCAAACAGCTGCTAATTTGCAATGGTAATAAAACTTACCACGGGCAGTAGGGCTATCGATACAAACTATTGCAAGATAATGCGGGGAAGGACGGGGCCACAAGGTTGTATACGCCACGTCAGATAGGCGTCGAATTTACATGAGGGAGAAGCTGTGATCTTGGAAAATTTAAGAATTATGAAATGCACATGCGAAATTAAAAAAAATTTTTTTTTTATACTAATACGAAATTTTAGATGGTAAATTAATTTCGTCAGTAATAAAAAAAGAACAAGCTATATTCATAAAAACAAGAATAGAAATATTGACTCAGAAATTATGGAGTGATCTCCTTTGGATCATATCCCAGTTATGTCCACTGAATTATACTGAGCAACGAAAGAATGCATTCTCCTGTTTCAGGAAATCAAAAATCTAATTCCGACCACGTGGAGAATGTATAACAGGATATTATTCTCTTTCTGGCTTAGACGCCTGAGCGTTCGGACGTGTTCCGATAAGATACCATCTTGGCATGGCTTTTAAAAAGTCGCCATGTGCGTTCTGGTCGCATGATTGCGCATATATCTCGCTCTATATTCTTTCCCCGGCAATACATGTTTTAATAGATCATGCTGGGATATTAATGTATTATTTCACTTAGTAATCACCTCTGTGATTTTCACCCCTTTTATGCATCATGTTTCGTGTATCCCTCGTACATTTGTCTTCGAAAAATCTTCTATGTAAAAATAAATAAATAATTAATTATGCTGTCTGTTAGCTTTTAAATTGGTGTCTAAACTCTGTGCTGATGAAGAAAACCGATATTGATAAAGATATATCGTCTCAGAACCGATCGTACACAAACAGCTGTTATGTTCACTTCTTGGAGCGCAAATAAATGATCATGTAATAAAGTTTACACAATACCTATGTTATATATATATATATATATATATATATATATATATATATATATAGAGAGAGAATTATAAAAAGAAAAACTATACACACATTAAGGTTGTACACATAATAACTTATTTCGACCCCTTTAATTAGGTCTCCTCAGATGTATGGACAACCACGTCAAAAAAAACAAATAATGAGAGAAATTGATCGTCTTAAAAAGATAAAGATAAATTCACTTTTGTGATTGGTCTATGTAAAAAGGAGGTAAATGTTAAAATAATAAAATAATCGAGGAGGGGTGACAGAAGTAAGATTAATTTTTTAATATATGCAGAAATATAAAAAAATATAAAAAAAATATATAAAGGAATTCTTTTTTGCTATTTAAACAAATAAATCATCTCATTTAAAATTTCGAATGTGAGCTTTATGGGTAAAAATATATGATGAAATATTCGAGCGTTCACGATTAAAAACTACGTTTAATTATTTACGATTAAAAATTAGAAGACGAAAATGTAGGACGAAGATTTCGGTTTAGATTAGAACATATTAAAAATTTAAGTTATATAGCGTCAAGATTCGGGATGATTTACACTATGGAATTAAAGTTTAGCGACAATTTAAAAACGGTTTATTTACAAAATTGGTAAAGATTCTGGCGTTCACGATTAATTATTTATGATTAGAAATAAAAAAGACGAAAATTCAGGACGAAGATTTCGATTTAAATAGGAAATTATAAGAAAACTTAATTGGTTATAACGTCAATACGGAATTAAAGTTTGGCGACATTTAAGCACGATTAATTTACAAACTAGAGTTTTACTAAAAAAAAAAAAAAAAAAAAAAAAAAAAAATTTACTAATTTGTTAACATTTACCTTTACAGTTATAACTTTTATTGTAACTATACTTTAAAAGAATTGTTATTTTCAAAGAACTTTAAAACGTGCTGTTGATTTTAAACCTGTGCCTGTGTCTACATTTAGCCATCAGTTCGTCTCGTCTATTTAAAATGTTCTTGTCTTCATATTTTAGTATTCTGATTTTTTCCTCCAGGCACAAATTGCATCTATGTCTAAATCCTTTAGGAGTGTTCGAATGACATAGTATGGACCACGAAATAGTTGGCGTTAAGTTGTTATTTTTTAAAAGCCACCAGTGTTTGGCTAATTCCGTCTTATTAGTGACGTTCGGGTTTAAAAATGAGTGTTTGTGTACGTAGAATCGTTGTTTCCAACTCCCGGCGGATATTCCTATGTATACTTTTTTATTGTTAGTGTTTTCTTTAGGATAAATCGTAGCCTTATATACAACGCTTTCGACGTTACAGTTACCTTTAAGGGGGCAGTTATTTTTAATTTGACAATTACATTTTTTTCCCCTTTTTTAGTTTTCTTACTCGGTGTGCTCAATATTTTTTTGTTATGTGTATTAATAATGTTCTCCATATTTTTGGTGCAAGAATAACTAATTTTCACCGTTTTCCTATTGAAAATTTTACTTAAAGGATTAGTCGTTTTAAAATGTTTATCTATTAGGTTTAAAAATATTCTCCCGATATTAAGACTAGAAAGTTGGCAATATGGTGGGTTGAACCAAATAATTTTGCGTCCCCTGTTTTTGGGTTTATTTTTCTTTATATTTTCCGTATATATTAGTTTTTCGTTGTACCCACTATTACTTAATGCGTTATCGTATATGTGTTTGCTAGTCTCAAAGATATTTTTATTTGATGAGAGTTTGTTAATTCTGGTGTTAATAGTTGTAGGAATTTGTTTTATAATACATTTGGGGTGATTGGATTTAGTGTTAATGTATAATGGGGTATGATTATCTTTATGGAAAGGTTGAAAAGTTCCCTCGTTTAAGTTTAGCGTAATGTCTAAAAAATTTACCTCGTTGCAATTGGGGGTCACTTCAATCCTCAAACCTAAATATTTAAAAGCCTTATTTAGTTTTTTATGCATCCTAGATATTAGAGGACCGTTGCTATTAGGTACGATGATCAGTCCGTCATCTCTATATAGGCCAATTTGGTTGGGGGTAACAATTCGACTGATTATATATATTATATATATTCCCACCAAATCTGCTATTTGAGCTGAATCAAAGGCCCCCATCGGGACATCAAAGTCTGTACTATCTTTTTTAATCCAATTATCCCCATCGTTTGCCAAAATGGACCTCCGACAGGCCAAAATAATGTTGATTTGTTCGTCTGAAATGTCAACGAAATTTTTGGCATAGTTTATGCTATTAATTAGCAATTCCTTCGAAATGGAAGGGTAAAACTCCATTATATCGAATTGGATAAAAGAGGCTCTTTTTTATGTTCTATTTCCCTAAACCATTTAATTGTGTCAGCAGAATCTTTCCATAGATTGAACTGTGTCGCTGTTGGTGGGAATATATATAATATATATAATCAGTCGAATTGTTACCCCCAACCAAATTGGCCTATATAGAGATGACGGACTGATCATCGTACCTAATAGCAACGGTCCTCTAATATCTAGGATGCATAAAAAACTAAATAAGGCTTTTAAATATTTAGGTTTGAGGATTGAAGTGACCCCCAATTGCAACGAGGTAAATTTTTTAGACATTACGCTAAACTTAAACGAGGGAACTTTTCAACCTTTCCATAAAGATAATCATACCCCATTATACATTAACACTAAATCCAATCACCCCAAATGTATTATAAAACAAATTCCTACAACTATTAACACCAGAATTAACAAACTCTCATCAAATAAAAATATCTTTGAGACTAGCAAACACATATACGATAACGCATTAAGTAATAGTGGGTACAACGAAAAACTAATATATACGGAAAATATAAAGAAAAATAAACCCAAAAACAGGGGACGCAAAATTATTTGGTTCAACCCACCATATTGCCAACTTTCTAGTCTTAATATCGGGAGAATATTTTTAAACCTAATAGATAAACATTTTAAAACGACTAATCCTTTAAGTAAAATTTTCAATAGGAAAACGGTGAAAATTAGTTATTCTTGCACCAAAAATATGGAGAACATTATTAATACACATAACAAAAAAATATTGAGCACACCGAGTAAGAAAACTAAAAAAGGGGAAAAAAATGTAATTGTCAAATTAAAAATAACTGCCCCCTTAAAGGTAACTGTAACGTCGAAAGCGTTGTATATAAGGCTACGATTTATCCTAAAGAAAACACTAACAATAAAAAAGTATACATAGGAATATCCGCCGGGAGTTGGAAACAACGATTCTACGTACACAAACACTCATTTTTAAACCCGAACGTCACTAATAAGACGGAATTAGCCAAACACTGGTGGCTTTTAAAAAATAACAACTTAACGCCAACTATTTCGTGGTCCATACTATGTCATTCGAACACTCCTAAAGGATTTAGACATAGATGCAATTTGTGCCTGGAGGAAAAAATCAGAATACTAAAATATGAAGACAAGAACATTTTAAATAGACGAGACGAACTGATGGCTAAATGTAGACAAAGGCACAGGTTTAAAATCAACAGCACGTTTTAAAGTTCTTTGAAAATAACAATTCTTTTAAAGTATAGTTACAATAAAAGTTATAACTGTAAAGGTAAATGTTAACAAATTAGTAAATTTTTTTTTTTTTTTTTTTTTTTTTTTTTAGTAAAACTCTAGTTTGTAAATTAATCGTGCTTAAATGTCGCCAAACTTTAATTCCGTATTGACGTTATAACCAATTAAGTTTTCTTATAATTTCCTATTTAAATCGAAATCTTCGTCCTGAATTTTCGTCTTTTTTATTTCTAATCATAAATAATTAATCGTGAACGCCAGAATCTTTACCAATTTTGTAAATAAACCGTTTTTAAATTGTCGCTA
Source organism: Sepiola atlantica (assembly GCA_963556195.1). NCBI lineage: Eukaryota > Metazoa > Mollusca > Cephalopoda > Sepiida > Sepiolidae > Sepiola > Sepiola atlantica. The sequence goes on along the minus strand of OY744537.1, from coordinate 8,133,357 downwards.
AACTTTAATTCCATAGTGTAAATCATCCCGAATCTTGACGCTATATAACTTAAATTTTTAATATGTTCTAATCTAAACCGAAATCTTCGTCCTACATTTTCGTCTTCTAATTTTTAATCGTAAATAATTAAACGTAGTTTTTAATCGTGAACGCTCGAATATTTCATCATATATTTTTACCCATAAAGCTCACATTCGAAATTTTAAATGAGATGATTTATTTGTTTAAATAGCAAAAAAGAATTCCTTTATATATTTTTTTTATATTTTTTTATATTTCTGCATATATTAAAAAATTAATCTTACTTCTGTCACCCCTCCTCGATTATTTTATTATTTTAACATTTACCTCCTTTTTACATAGACCAATCACAAAAGTGAATTTATCTTTATCTTTATCTTTTTAAGACGATCAATTTCTCTCATTATTTGTTTTTTTTGACGTGGTTGTCCATACATCTGAGGAGACCTAATTAAAGGGGTCGAAATAAGTTATTATGTGTACAACCTTAATGTGTGTATAGTTTTTCTTTTTATAATTCTGTTTTGCTCTGTTTGAATTACATTGAGCTCTGTTATTCAGATTCTCTACACAAAATTGAAATCCACACACACTATATATATATAATATATATATATATATATATATATATATATATATATATATATATAATATATATATATATATATATATATATTATTCATAATGAATTTAAGAAATTAAAAAGATGAAAGGGCAGCTGACCGGTTTCGTACCTCGCTCAACAGAGCCAAATATCGAGGTAATGTATAAAAAATATAAAAAGATGCTATGAGAATTATAGCGAGGGAAAGGGGTAAAAAAAAAAAAAAAAAAAAAGTTCAGTCAAATAGAAACAACATTAAGCCCGAGGAGATTTTCTCTTTGTTTGCAAAGAGAAGGTCTCAAGGACTTAATATAAATTGTTTCTAAGATCTTGAGATGATAAGGGGAGTGCGACTTACTAAGAATGGAGAATAAGTCGACACTGAATTTAGAGGCACAGGTGCGATTATTTATAAGATGTTGACCTATCGACGAGCCATAAGTATTATTCAAATCATCAGTTGGTAAATAATTTCCATTGCGAATTTTTGTGGGCACGTGTTGTTTGACCCGGATGTCCAATCTCTGTGACGTCATCCCGACGTAGTGCATACAGCAACTACATTTAAATAAATAAATAATGGAATTATTATGATGTGGGGGAAGGACATCTTTTCGAATAGAAGTTAAGATTGGACGAGAGGAAAAAACAACACGCGTATTCGCAGCAAAATAACATTGTTGTACAGACAAAGAGATTTGTTTGGCGAATCTATCACTAATATTACCAAGCCAAGGTAGGCGAAGGTAAATAGGGCATCTGTCTACAGAAGCTGGTTTGCTTTTGTAAAAATGTAATATTTTTGTTTTAATCGTAGATTGTACAATGTCTAAAGGGTAGCCATTGTTACAGAGGATATTAGTAATAAATTTAATTTCTTCATCCAGCTCGGTCTTCGAACAAATCTTTAAGGCCCTATGGGTAAGGGTCTTAATAAGATTAAATTTTTGTTTTGTGGGACAAAATGAGTCCCAACGAGTATAAAGACCAGTGAAGGTAGGTTTCCGATATACTGATGTTAAGAAACCACAGGAAGCTTTGTTAACTAATACATCAAGGAATGGCAATGAAGAATTAGCTCCCTTATCAATAGTGAATTTAAGAGCTGGATGAATATTGTTAAGGGACGTAAAAAAAACGTCCGCTTCCGTTTCATTGTTGAACAGGCAAAAGGTGTCGTCAACATAACGAAAGTAGATATCTGGTCTATTTGGACCAGATAGGAGACCTTCTTCATGGAAACCAACAAAAATATTGGCCAATGCTGGTCCTAAGGGAGAGCCCATAGATACACCATCAATTTGCCTGTACATAATGTCGTCAAAACTGAATTCAACGGACATCGTAGCAAATTTCATCAACTCCACGAAAACATTTTCAGGAATAGGAGGAATGGGCAGTTGACCACGATATAAGGCATCAGCACATATATTAATCGTTTCAAGAAGGGGAACACAGGTAAACAAGCTGGATATGTCAAACCAGCTTCTGTAGACAGATGCCCTATTTACCTTCGCCTACCTTGGCTTGGTAATATTAGTGATAGATTCGCCAAACAAATCTCTTTGTCTGTACAACAATGTTATTTTGCTGCGAATACGCGTGTTGTTTTTTCCTCTCGTCCAATCTTAACTTCTATTCGAAAAGATGTCCTTCCCCCACATCATAATAATTCCATTATTTATTTATTTAAATGTAGTTGCTGTATGCACTACGTCGGGATGACGTCACAGAGATTGGACATCCGGGTCAAACAACACGTGCCCACAAAAATTCGCAATGGAAATTATTTACCAACTGATGATTTGAATAATACTTATGGCTCGTCGATAGGTCAACATCTTATAAATAATCGCACCTGTGCCTCTAAATTCAGTGTCGACTTATTCTCCATTCTTAGTAAGTCGCACTCCCCTTATCATCTCAAGATCTTAGAAACAATTTATATTAAGTCCTTGAGACCTTCTCTTTGCAAACAAAGAGAAAATCTCCTCGGGCTTAATGTTGTTTCTATTTGACTGAACTTTTTTTTTTTTTTTTTTTTTTACCCCTTTCCCTCGCTATAATTCTCATAGCATCTTTTTATATTTTTTATACATTACCTCGATATTTGGCTCTGTTGAGCGAGGTACGAAACCGGTCAGCTGCCCTTTCATCTTTTTAATTTCTTAAATTCATTATGAATAATAAATATTGTCTCTTCAATGCTATTTTAAAGTTTTGTACGACAAAGAATATATATATATATATATATATATATATATATATATATATATATATATATATGAACAGCTCTACCTTGTTATTTAGCACTTTTTATTAACACTCGAGTTTCAACAATACATGTACAACATATATATATATATATATATATATATATATATATATATATATATATATATATATATATATATATATATAGGCAGCAAATCATTATTTATGCAGGCTTCGTTGAATACTATGGAGTATTTCGGGTGGTAGTTTGAACATTATGGCTCCGAGCGTTGTTTCGTCGGCCATCACTTAAGTGCTTTCGATCTCGCGATCGTCATCATATATATATATATATATATATATCTATATATATATATATATATATATATATATATAAATCCAAGTGTTTTTTTTTAATTATTAGCTTTTTCCTCTGTTATTCCGACCCTCGTTTATGCACACAACAGAACACAACGCGCAAAATGGAGACCGTGCGTGTTAAAAAGAAACCAAACATGTGACCGCTAAGAAAGGAAATATATTTTCATCAAAAAATCGTATCCATAATTACATTAATCATCCCTTACATTTCTTTATAACATTTTACCAGCGAGCACTTCTTTGACCAGCGAGCACTTCTTTGACCAGCGAGCACTTCTTTCTGAAAATCAGACTTTTTAGTTACAGAACCATAATCTATACAGCATTTTTATCTTGCTGTCCGAGGATACAAGTGAAAACAAAAACCTATACCAAGAACAAAAACAATGTTCTCAAGCATAATTTTACGCAGTATTAATTTTGTATTATTATTTTTTCAATGATGTCGTGGTGTCTTCGTTCGCGCCGGACATTCATAAAAATCAATTATTAAGCGCCACGTTTCTCGGCTACGGTTTTACGAGGAACCCAATTTTCGTGACAGTTTCCTCACTTCTTTATGCAGTCCTTTGTATTTATTTACCTCCTCTTCAGGAGGTTAGGCACAAGGCCAGTTTTATCTTACTCCCACAAGGTAAGATGTGACCCAAGGTCGGGTCGGGAAAGTGGGGTTTGAAAAGCCAGCACCCGAGAAGGTGAGCACTCTGGCCATTAAAAATTGCCTGGGCAGCCCCGTTGGCATTCCCCGGTAGGGGCGCCTCAGGCAGTAAGCAATAAGCTTACTCCTCGCCAAAGAGGGGAGGCGAAGCCTGGGAGGGTGGACCTCCTATAACTGCACAGGACAGACCCATAGATCGGCGTAAATCAAGCCCCGAAGGCCAAGACAATACCAGTCTATGGGGTGCAGTATCCATCGGAACAGATACTACACTTTGATCTTAGTAAAAAAAATTTGTTTGTTTATTTACTCCTCGCGGAGTTAGGCACAAGGCCAGTTTTATCTTACTCCCACAAGTAAGATGTGACCCAAGATCGGGTCGAGCAAGTGGGGTTAAAAGCCAGCGCTCGAGAGGTGAGAACTCTGGCCATTTAAAAATTGCCTGGGCAGCCCCGTCGGCATTCCCCGGTAGGGGCGCCTCAGACAGTAAGCAATAAACTTACTCCTCCCCAAAGAGGGGAGGCGAAGCCTGGGAAGGTGGACCTCCTAGAACTGCACAGGACAGACCCATAGATCGGCGTAAATCAAGCCCCGAAGGCCAAGACAATACCAGTCTATGGGGTGCAGTATCCATCGGAACAGATACTACACTTTGATCTTAGTAAAAAAAATTTGTTTGTATTAATATTAAACCCTGCGAGATCTTTTAAGCTGCATTGGTTGGGTAGTAAGAGTTAGACAATGCATTTACAATTCTTTAAATTCGCAGATGGTTGGGTCGGTTTTGTAGCCCAATCTGACCATTGCAGCTTTTCATCGCCCTATTCATCTTCTCAGGCGCTTGAGTTTTTTCTTTTGACTAAGATCAAAGTGTAGTATCTGTTCCGATGGATACTGCACCCCATAGACTGGTATTGTCTTGGCCTTTGGGGCTTGATTTACGCCGGTCTATGGGTCTGTCCTGTGCAGCTCTGGGAGGTCCACCCTCCCAGGCTTCGCCTCCCCTCTTTGGGGAGGAGTAAGTTTATTGCTTACTACCCGAGGCGCCCCTACCGGGGGAATGCGAACGGGGCTGCCCAGGCAATTTTTAATGGCCAGAGTACTCACCTCTCGGGCGCTGGCTTTTCAAACCCCACTTTCCCGACCCGACCTTGGGTCACATCTTACTTGTGGGAGTAAGATAAAAATTGGCCTTGTGCCTAACTCCTGGAGAGGAGTAAATCAATACTCGCCATACGGTGCTTCTGGGCCAGGGCTTTAGAAACCCCTTCTCTCGCCTTTTGGCCCATAGCTGTAGTCTAACTTCTTCCTGAGATGCTGTTAGGGTCTGGACATGGCCGAGGAAACTTCGGATTGGATAATAAGTATCATCATTAGATTTCTCCCCACCCAACGGCTTTTCGAGAATTGGCGATAAACCTCTTCTATAAGTATGATGGAATGAAAATTGTCCCCCCTCTCTCTCTCTCACACGCCCTTTATCTCTAAACCCCCAGCAGAGTGCTTGATTATTAAGAATGATCAAAAATAAGAGCGTAATATTTATTTATATATATATTACAGAAGATTATAACAACATCGGTACCGTCGGTTTCAAATTTGTTGGTCGCTTATTGATTTGAAACCGAATATACGATGTTGTTATAATCTTCTGTAACACACACACACACACACACACACATATATATATATATATATATATATATATATATATATATATATATATATATATATATATAGTAATCCAGGTAGGGTAAAAATCCACAGGGTAGAAATCCAAAGGGAATCAAACCGGGCTTATAAAAGAGTGCTCAATAAAAATATAGAGCTGTATTGTGAATGCTTTTATTCAAACATGTACAAGGTCTGCTACACTGGCATGTCGATGTTATCGATCTACAGCTATCAATTTTTCCTGGAATTCAGCGACCGGATTGGATCATAAAAAACTTTCTGCCTGATGAGACCTCAGCTCTTGATAGCTGTAGATCGATAACATCGGCATGCCAGTGTAGCAGACCTTGTACATGTTTGAATAAAAGCATTCACTATATATATATATATATATATATATATATATATATATATATATATATATATATATATATATAAAGTTAATATTTGTGGGTTATAGAAATCGATGTATTAATAGTTAGAACATTCAAAGAAGTTTCAATAAGGTTTTTTTAAAAAAGGAATCTAAAAACACCATTTAAATTTTCATTCCATTCCATCTGGGGTCACTAAGAGCAATTATCGGTTAGGTCCATAAATAACTGAAATATATTAGAACGTAAAGAAACGAAATTCATTTAAAAAAAAGATTTTATTCGTTTCATAAAACAAAATTTAAATCAAATAAAGAATATCTCAGTGAATAACGTATTAAAAAAAATATTAAAAAAAAAATATTAAAAAATTTTTTAAACATTTAAATAATTATTTTTATTCGTATTTTAAATAATTCGCCTTAAAAAAATAATTCGAATTCGTTAAATCTATTTGCTATTTTGCAGTTTTCTGTGAGCAACCGCGCTAACAGTTTTTAAAATTACTTTTATCTCATATTACAAATGTTGTTTCTAACTTTTTTTCAAGGCAAAAATTGTAGACATTACTATATTTTAAATTAGTTTTCTTAAAAAACCTTCCGACCAGCAATATATTAATATCCGGGCAACTTCGGGTGAATACCGCTTGCTGCTCTGGTGGCCCAACGACGTAAATTCACCAGACCAACCCGACAATCTGCCAAATCCCACCCATTCACTGTGGAGGTCCCCAGATGCCGAAGAGCTTTCTACTCCAAAAGCTTCTTTCTTCGTGCTGCTGGACTCTAGAACTCCCTCCCTGCTCCCTGTTTTCCTGACGGTACTGACATGCAGATGTAAAACTAATGTAAACAAACATCTCGCTGCACAGCCCCCAATTTAGGTTGACCCCCTCCCCCAATCCAACAAAACAAACTCTCACCCTTTTTCTCAGCAGCCCCTTACGTCTACAGTGGCGGCCTGCTTTGTTTGTGGTGAACTTTGTTAAAAAAAAGAAAAAAGGAAAGCAATTTTTATAAAATAAAGTGTTTCGAAATTTTGGATTTTCATTTTTGCTAAAATAATGTTTGCTTTTGTGAAGTTATTCAATATATATATATATATATATATATATATATATATATATATATATATATTGTCACGCAAAAGTTAGCGAGTGCCAAACTACCGAACAAAACCATTTCAAGAGTTTTAGGGGAAGGGAGAAAGCAAATAGTAAGTCCGACGTCTGGAATGAATTCGGAAAGAAATTCTTCACTCTATTTCCATAATAAGACGTTTTTTCTTTTTTTCCTTTTTTCTTTCTATACCGATTGATACGTTTTCTATCTTTCCTTTTGTTTTCTTTTGTACGACTTTTCAGTTTCAGGCGTTTTCTTCCTGTCTTATT
>OY744537.1:8081037-8121037 GCA_963556195.1 Sepiola atlantica | reverse complement strand
AGTGAATGATCTAAGAATAAATATAATAATTAATATATGTTGATGAAATTATGCGAAAGTTTCTGCAAACATGCTTAAGTGAATAAGAGTATTGCAATCGGTATTTTTTGTCCCTTGGCCACCGTAAATAGTTTCTCGTGTTAACGTCTGGATGGCCATTCACACTGTTCGCATCCCATCCGGCCCACGTTGTGTTCTTTCATCACGGCTGCAAGCAGTCGGACAGTGATTGTTCCGCGCCGACCGCTGAGTACAAACAAGGTATCATGAGGAAAAAGTGTCAGTATTGTTTTAACGTAACAATCGCTCAGGTTATATACGGAACGTCGATACAGTTTATAAGAAAAAAGATTTTTTGGACACTGTAAGTTTGGTACTGAAAATTCCACTTCTCTAATACTTTGTTAAAGAGTTTGTGATTGGCGTAGCGAGTTGAGTTCAGGGTCTAAGTTAAGGAGGCCACTCTGATCGACGAGGTCACCACGTGACAATGGAGTACTCTTTTTGAGACGCGAAAATTGTCTGTTTACATAGAAATCGGCTGGTCTTAAACTGGAGTGGGATTCGCCGAGGATAGGGCTAGATGGGATGGTTGCAGCATGTTATTAAGTACAACATGTCATTTGATTTAATTTTTTCCAGAAAATACTTTGATCGGGTCAGAATTATTTTCATATGGCTGCCATCTTAAAAAGGAACGTAAATCTATATTCGACAATATAGAGTTACTTGCCTTTGTTTGGAACAAAAATAATATTTAGGAAAACAATGGTACAATTAAAAAACAAAAACAAAAACAAAAACAAAAACAAATTACAAGTAGAAACACTACCAGGCAACGCCGGGTAAGAACAGCTAGTAATAAATAAGTTTAAATCAAATAAATAAGTTTAAATCGTCTCTTTTTTTAATTATGTGTTTAGATTTAGAATAGCGCCGCCTTTCAAATTACATAATTATCTCCCTTGCGAACATAGCTTCATATAGTGTTGTTTTATACTAGTTTTGTGAACTTGAAAGCACCAGTTTCTGAGCCACGTTCGTTGGACTCAGAGGTATAAATAATAGTCTGAGTTAGGCGTTAGCCGACTCTAGAAGTGTCTGAACTGTGAAACTCATGTTCCCGTGAAAACTATAACTCTGCTTGTACTCTCTCTCTCTCTCTCTCTCTCTCACACACACACACACACACACACACACACACACACACACACACACACACATATATATATATATATATATATATATATATATATATATATAGTCTCGGAAGTTCTTTTAATCTTCAAAACTGAAAAAAAAAAAAAAAAAAAATTTGTTGAAAGATTTTAGTCTAGTAAGTCAATCAATCTACTGCAATCACTATTTTAGTTTACTTCCAAAAATATACTCTAATATAAATATATTTTTATATATGTTTTTATATATAAGGGATCGTCAGTTCTTTACCATGAAAACTGTTTCGGGATTTTAAAAACAAAACAGTATTTCTTTATCATGGCATCCCAGCAGTGTTGATCAGACACCACCTCCCTATTTAATAATTATTTTTTAATTTAAAAAGTTTACAAGTATTTGATTTTGTTTTGCCTCCAGATTTGTTTTTCTAAAGTGTTAAAATATAGTTTCTCCTTACCTGTGTTGTTCCTTTCAAAGTGAGTATTTACTATTTTACAGAACATCTATTTTATAGTTAGATGATCCCATTATAATAACCCCCCTTTTTTCCCTTGGTTATTTTCTTTGTCTACAAATGTTTTAAAATTAAAAATATATATTTATAAAAATATTTCATATATACATATATATATATATACATTTATTTATTTATTTATTTCATCATGAACTATTTACATATTTATATATATATATATATAATTTGTTATCAATTTATAATAGAAGCGTAGCAAAGTAACAAACGCTACAATCACCAATAAAAACAATTACATAAAATACATTAAATATTTAGGTGATAAAAACAGCACATATTTCCAGGTGAGACGTCATAGTCCAGAGGTAAAAAGCTATTGACATCAACATCGAAGGTTCGATCCTTATCTAAGTTAGCCATGCTGAAGACGGCTGTCAGCTAGAAACACGTGTCTATGGATTACTTTTACGTACGTATAAAATTAATATATATATATATATATATATATATATATTAACGAAAAGTACGTCCTATAAAATTAAGAACGACTAATAACGCAATCTTCTGCATTAATCTGCATCACTTAGGAAGTGAACAATTATAATAAAAACGTAGCAAAGTAACAAACGCTTCAATCACCAATAAAAACAATGACATAACATACATTACATATATATATATATATATATATATATATATATATATATATATGTATATGTATATGTATATGTATATATATATATATATATATATATATATATATATATATATATATATGTATATATGTAAAAATAAAAATGGAATAAAGGATGAGCAAATACGCAACTAGCAAAAATAAACTCAAAAACTCATGTTGTATAGTTATACCGAAATATTTCGGTCGTTTAAAATACGACCATCTTCGATCGGTGGCAAACTTTAATTAAACACGGAAAAGTTTTCAAATTTATACAAAGAATGCAATTGGCAAAAAATAGTCGCGTGTAATAAACAGTAGAGATGGAGAAAGAAGGAAAGAAATGTTAAAGAAGGGGAAGAAGAAGAAGAAGAAGAAGAAGAAGAAGAAGAAGAAGAAGAAGAAGAAGAAGAAAGAGAGCAAAATCAACAGTTGACTTTTGAACGCCGATTTATACAGAGAACGCAACTGGAAAAAAACAGTCACGTGTAATAAACAGCAGAAAGGGAGAAAGAAAGAAAGAAATAAAGAAATATTAGAAAAGGGGAAGAAGAAGAAGAAGAAGAAGAAGAAAGAGAGAACAATCAGAAGTTGACTGTCGAACGCCGATTGAAAATGCTGAGTGGCAGCAATTAGTAGTAATTTTAAAATTAATGACGAAGGAATTAAAACAAAGGAGGAGGAGGAGGAGGAGGAGGAGGAAGGATTAAAAGCTATCCGTTCTGATACTACACTTCATCTTTTTCGTCATCGATCAGTTAAGAATAAATACTTCTAGACTGAGACAATTTTAATTTTGGTTCCAATCGAGAGTGCCTCCTTTTGAGAAGATGGATTCTCTCCACAATAAAACCGACCTTGCGGTTAAGCCTGCTTTCTGTCATCGTGAGGAGACAACTAAATAGGAACAACACATTATCCGCTTGGTTTTAATAATTTTCTTAGTTTTATTTTTTTTAAAATTCCTCTGACGTCTCTTAGGATAAGTACTTCGAAAACACGTCTACCTTGTATCACAGGTCGAAACAAAAGAGAGAGTGGTCAGACTTTCTTTTTACCACGTCTTACTATTCTACATAACTTCCTGAAAGCGACTTCCTATTCGCCACGTCTCTATTCTTTTTCCAGTTACGTTACTCTCATTTGCTAACTTAGTTTTGCGTAACCTAATTGCAATCACGTTAAATGTTGTTATTATACAATATTCTGTTAAAGTAACAACAGTTTGCTCATATATATTTTATTAATAAGAATTCTGCACTAACTCAAGTCGTTCCTTTGAATATATTTGTTTAAAATTTGTAACATAAATTTAACAAATTTATTCAAATGAGCGACTTGAGTATATATAACATAGTGTCAGGTGTTTTTTTTTTCTACACACGTTTGTCCGTAGTCCACTTCGTTGACCGAAACAGTTGGTCATCTCTCTGTAGTCGCAGTGATGATGCGGCAGTTGAAGTTTCTGTCTTCCTCTCTCTCCTGATAGCTGCAGTAATGTATAACATAAAAGAAAAAATATGCCAACAAGTTTTTTGCCCAATAGCTAATTGTTACGGCGATCTACCCTATAAAATGTCTTTTTTCAAAACCAATATGCAAATTAGGTAACCATGCGGTTGATATCGCATATACAAGATGTCCATAAAGTCTCTTGTACAATTTAATTAAAAAAAAATTGTGCCTTCTCAAGTAGCTATTTTATAGGAGTTCACTTCTAGTTGTTTTTCTATTAACAATATATCGGAAATACAAAATCTTATTGTTAATAAAAAGTTCAATAAACAGTCATTAAAACAAAAAATCTGGTCAAGATATCTCCTCAACTGTCTTCGTAATATTTTTTTAGATTGTAAAGAGACTTGATGAGTAAGTGTAAATATGAATAGTGATAATGGTAGTAACAGAGTGGTTATGACCAAGCCCGAAACAGTCTCTGGCAACCCATTACTCCTGTACTTTCTTTAAATACATACTCTTGTTAACTTTATCTCATTGTTGTCTTATTTTTTTCAACACTTTGAGGCCACAGCACTCATATTCGATGATGTTTTATTCTTTCACAGCACGGTAGGGTTGCAGATAAACATTCCATCCCTCCCCCCGTCGCTGCGATGAGAGGGAGTAGGCGGGAAGGGATATCCGAGAACTACGACTGAACCGAATCAGCTCATTTACCAAAGAGAAAACTTCTGAAAATTTCCGATTTTAACATTATTTATACACACCAGCTTTTTAATATTGCCACACATAGTGAGTGAATTGTCATTAAAAGATTAAATCTAAAAATTGTTTATAAACGAAAAAAAAACCCCAAAACAACTGGAAATGTGTAGAAACATGTCTTAATCTACTTTTTTCAAAAATGTTAACAGATGCGTGAGTTAAACATAAATGCACAATTCTTACCCAGACAAACAAAAGAAAGTTGGTAATCATGCAATATGGTAAACAGCCGAGAAATCGAAAAAAAAAAAACAAAACGAAAAACATAATATACACTAAATCACTTTTACGAAACGCATAAAACCTTAATTTTCTATCGACCGGTATGCAACACACACGCACGTATGGTATACTTTTAAGCTGATTAAAATATCAATGGTTAAATGAGTTTTGGAAAGTTAATGATTATATACGGTCATTTTGATAACGTCTTGAATAAAATTGAATAAAATTAGTGTATAGGCGATAACACACACACACACTATATATATATATATATATATATATATATATATATATATATATATATATATATATATATATATATTTAAAGATGGTGACATTAAGAACGTTTTGGAGTTAACATCAATTTAGTATTACGTAGTAATAGGGGGAGACGTATTAATACTTTTTCGTTATGAGCGATTAAAAAAACAACATGGCGCCGGTTCTTTTTTGTTAAAATCTCCATTATTCTAGCATATGTACACATTTCAAACGTGTTTTTTCTTCCGATTACATGCGCACTCCTAAATAGATTTTAACTCAAAATAGTTTCTTATTTAATAATATAAAAAAAACAATAACATAAAACAATTTTCATCGCCTACATACATTTTTTTTATCGCATTGTTTTACGCTTACTCAAATCATATACCTACCCATAATTGAGACCATAGCTGGCCTCGGGTTCAAACCATGTCAATCACACTTAACAACCTTTTGCAAACAATATCTACACTTAATCCCGAAATAATATTACACAAAGTAATATGTAATAATGAACACTCCAAAGAAAATCTTTTTATAAAGATTCATGAATTATACTAGTAAAAAAAAAAATTTAAATGTTTGTTACATCCGTCTTAATCTTTAAAAATGATTTTGTACGATTTTCATATAAAATATTTCACAGTTTAACCTTTACCATTAGTTATACCAATGAATACAATTTCGTTCATGGTATACAGACTTTTTTCCTTAAGACGTCACTGAAAGAATAATCTCAAATGTTTAATAGGTTATTTTGAGGTTCTCACGCGGTCTGTCGGTCGTAGTTTGATCACTTCTTTTTTTAAAGCAACAAACAAGCAATCAATGTTCTATTACAAATACTGTTAACCATCTTGGTGATTATAAAGATTTATTTAAAATCACGAGAAAAATATCAGCGAAAAAAGTTTGTGACGGCGACACAGATGGAGGATGGCGTAATCGTCCAGTGTACCACGACCCTCGTTAACAAATAATAAACATAAACGGAATGAACGAGACGTGTGATGAACGTGACAACAAAAGGGAGCCAAAACAAACTCGTATGTGCAACTAAATATAAAGGTGATACTTATTTCTAAAGAAATAAATATACACTCGTTAAGAAAGAGTTAATAATTCAGTGACCCCACAGTAAATAATAGATCCTTATCGTAGGATGATGTTGATAATGATTATCTTGGCCGAAATGTCCTCTGATCTTTCGCTGGATTTTTTATAGATTTTTGAGGTAGCTGCTGTTGTTATCTCAGTCGCAGCTGTGGGGTTTTGGCTACTAATAGGGCTGCTGTGATGATGATGAAAGGAGAGAAAGAGAGGGGAGTCAGCGCTTTCACTTCTGCTGCTGACTAATCGTTGTAATGAAATTGCGCCCAGCCGTCTGGCAAGGATTCCTTTAGCAAGGATTGGTGGCAGAGACGGTGTCTTGCCGAGCGTTAAGACCAGGGCCCTCGGGTGCAGATGAGTGAAGATAAGCACCCGTTTTTATACAGTCTGGTTGGCTGTTGATAAAAGTGCTTAGATAAGATCTGATTGGTCGACGAAAATTTCCATGTGTGCAGAAAGAATTAAATCGTATTGTTTTTTCGCACACGGGCCGAGTTGTTCAAAGATCAAACATCCGGTTTTGTTAGGAATGTCGGGTCGTAAATTAGAGGCGGCACGACTAACCGAATAACAGTTTTTGTTGTTGATGTTGTTTTAATGATTTATTTTTACAAACCCTGTATAGATTAAAATTATTTATTTGTGAATAAATAATTTTTAATAATAGTGTTACTGTTAATTAAAGCAGAAAATCGCCTAAAATGATTACAAAGTTAATTTTATTGCCACCATAGGAAGGAAATTAAATGCATCATTCTGATTTCAATTTATATATGATTTAACTACTACCGAGAAAGAAAAAAGTTAATAAAAGTTTATTTTTTTTAATAATTCATTTTTTTATTTTTGGTATAAATCTAAAAAATACTAATATTAATATGAATCAAATGAAAAACGTAATATTATTCAGAACGTAGTATTTTAAACCTATGTAAAACAAAAAGTGTATAACGTGTGTGTACACTTCTATGTCATACAAAGAGTGTGTACCATGGCTTATCCATTTACTTCTATTTCATTGTAACATTTATTATATTTAAGTATTTGACTAAATAAGAAAGTAGGTAATAAAATTACAGTTATTTTTTTGTTATTTATTTCCTGACACGAAATTATTTTGAATTATTTTGAATATGTGTTAACATAAAACCAAATAATTAGAAATCAATAATATTTGTAAATTATTGATCAAAATCAAATTTTAAAACTTAATATATCCTATTAACTCCGTGAATTATTATATTTTGTATATATGAGCTGAATAAATTTAATTCCATATTAAAAGAATGTAGATTTTGTCAACGGTGTAAATAATATCTATATCATAAGAGGCATTTCATGTTCGTAGGTACGAGAGATAAAACCTTTGATGCACATTAAAAAAATGAGATCATCCGATTAGCATAGTAGATGGATATTAGCGATTAATCTGATGTTGCTAACGTAAACAATCCTGACGTTAACTATTTTAAAATAAAGTGTTCCCAAATCTAATTATGTCGACCCGTCGACTAAAACAGTATAATTCTAAATACATAAATTTCAAAAAGTGACATTCGTTTTATTGATTTGAAGAATATTTAGCTGACAGTTTACGGTAAGAAGACAGAGAATATTTCTTGTTTACAAAATAATTAAATTGCTACAATTTTAAATAATTAAGAGACATATTCGTTTTATTGATTTGAAGAATACTAATCTGACAATGACAATTATTTTGACGGAAGAAAATAGGGTAAATAAAAAAATAGTATTGATCTGGACTGATATCTATTATTTCAAAAGCATCATCATCATCATTATTATTATTATTATTATTATTATTATTATTATTATTATTATTATTATTATTATTATTATTATTATTATTATACAGATTGATATAGAATGCTCCGTGGAATTTCCATAGGGTCCCGTTAGTATAATAATTTCTGGATGATTAAAAACTAAAAAATAATATTATCTGAAATTAAAAGTAAAAAAAAAATGCAATTGTACCATATTATAAAGTTAATTTGATTGCCAATATAGAATATAAATTAAATAAATGATTATGACTTCAATTGATATATGATTAAGCTTCCAATGATTCTGACTCTAATTGATATATGACTTAACTTCTAATGATTCCGACTTCAATTGATATATGATTTAACTTCTAATGATTCCGACTTCAATTGATATATGATTAAACTTCTACTGGTTCTGATTTAATATATGACGTAACTTCTAATGATTCTAGCTTCAATTGACATATGATGTACTTTCAAATGATTCTGACTTCAATTAATATATGACTTAGCCTCTAATTGTTCTGATTTCAACTGATAAATGATTTAACTTCTAATAGTTTTGACCAATTAATATATGACTTAACTTCTAATGATTCTGACTTCAATTGATATATGACTTGTAATGATTTTGATTTCAATTGATATATGACTTAACTTCTAATGATTCTGACTTCAATTGATATATGACTTGTAATGATTCTGATTTTAATTGATATATGACTTAACTTCTAATGATTCTGACTTCAATTGATATATGACTTGTAATGATTCTGATTTCAATTGATATATGACTTAACTTCTAATGATTCTGACTTCAATTGATATATGACTTGTAATGATTCTGATTTCAATTGATATATGACTTAACTTCTAATGATTCTGACTTCAATTGATATATGACTTGTAATGATTCTGATTTCAATTGATATATGACTTAACTTCTAATGATTCTGACTTCAATTGATATATGACTTGTAATGATTTTGATTTCAATTGATATATGACTTAACTTCTAATGATTCTGACTTCAATTGATATATGACTTGTAATGATTCTGATTTCAATTGATATATGACTTAACTTCTAATGATTCTGACTTCAATTGATATATGACTTGTAATGATTCTGATTTCAATTGATATATGACTTAACTTCTAATGATTCTGACTTCAATTGATATATGACTTGTAATGATTCTGATTTCAATTGATATATGACTTAACTTCTAATGATTCTGACTTCAATTGATATATGACTTGTAATGATTCTGATTTCAATTGATATATGACTTAACTTCTAATGATTCTGACTTCAATTGATATATGACTTGTAATGATTTTGATTTCAATTGATATATGACTTAACTTCTAATGATTCTGACTTCAATTGATATATGACTTGTAATGATTTTGATTTCAATTGATATATGACTTAACTTCTAATGATTCTGACTTCAATTGATATATGACTTGTAATGATTCTGATTTCAATTGATATATGACTTAACTTCTAATGATTCTGACTTCAATTGATATATGACTTGTAATGATTTTGATTTCAATTGATATATGACTTAACTTCTAATGATTCTGACTTCAATTGATATATGACTTGTAATAATTTTGATTTCAATTGATATATGACCTAACTTGTAATGATTTTGACTTCAATTAATATATGACTTGTAATGATTCTGATTTCAATTCATATATGACTTAGCTTCTACTGAGAAAGAAAGATGTTAATTACTTCTTTCTTTATTTTTGAAGGTTTATGTTGTTAGTGGACGCGAACGTGTTGTATACGTTTACTAAGTTGATTTTGATGCCTCAGAATCTAAAAAAAAAAAGTGAAACTGATCAAGCAAGATGATTCACATCAGCAAATCAAACACACTTGGGAGAAACACGAGTGATAACGCTGACACCTATTTTAAAGAAAATTGAAATTCAAGCAAATATAAACTTACAATTATTTTGTTCTGAGAACAAGTCACTCTGACAAAGATATTTCGTTGTTGTTTTAACCAATCCAAGAAAATGTTAACAGTTTAAAAGAAAGGAGACGATAACCTATAACTGCTTTTTATTCTTATTTAGGAGGTACTAGAGAAACAATAATCCAAAATATAATTCTGTTTACAATGTATTTTACATAATGTTTTTTATTAGTTTTTCCTTTATTTCATTGTAAATTAAAAAAAACAAAACATTAATTTTCTGTATACTTATCAAAGTTAAGTATACGCGAGTAGAAACACACATACGGACACACTATTAATATAGACATGAGTCAGTGTAGTCAGTTAAAGGGAAGTAACTCAAAATATCATGATCAAGAGAACTAAGTGCAGACGCCTTACTGTTATTTAGATATGATATTTTAAACCTCGAAGTCTCCGAAATATCTTTTATAAATGATCTTGTTATTTTAGTGTATTATTTTATTGTTTTAAATAAAGGATTAATAGTATTAAAAGATAATAATAATGTAGTAGTCACGTCGATTACTTTAGTTTATGTACGAAGTATTTTAATCTATATTTCAAGACTTAAAAACAGTGCGTTGCTATTTGCAATCATGACCGCGTACAGCATCAGATTCAAACATCATTTTAAGTAACAGCACTTTAAATATTTGGAATAAATTGAAAATTGTTTTCTTACCAGTACGATAATCAAGTAATTTTAAGAAATGAATGTGCTAATATTTATGTAAGAAGAAATGTAATTGTTTATCTGATAACTAAAATAGATAAGAAAATGGTGTTTTTTTTATTAACGACATAGGCTGATTTTTCTTTTAAGGCCATTAGTGAAAAAGTGCTAATTTTAAAGATTTTCCGAACTGGAATAATCGTTTTGTAAAGAAACCAGAAGTGCCCTTTTTAAGGTAAAAATAACACAGTACAACAACAAAAACCAAAGATCGGCTAGCCAGAAGAAAATATCGATCTATCAGCTTAAATACATTTAAATAAGTAAAATAATAAACACTTTTAGTAAATGAGTCTTTAATTCTATATAAAAGTTATTTAAGATTATGATATAAATGTCAGCGAAGCCAATTGCGTAAGTGTTAAGTAAGTACTGTTGTTGTTGTTTTTCAATCTTTATGTTATGTTTACATGTGTTTTTTAGAGAATATTTGGGAATAAATATTTACAAAAAAGTTAATAAAGTTATGGTTGTTTTTTCTTTTAGTGGCCTTTTTATTCATTTTATGTCTAAACCTGAAAACAGGATCTGGCAAAAAGGTCTTCTCATAAAAATTAATTCATATGGTATTACTGGACAAATATTTAATATAATTAGATCCTTCTTATAAAAAAAGATCCAGGTTG
This sequence comes from Sepiola atlantica, assembly GCA_963556195.1. Lineage (NCBI taxonomy): Eukaryota > Metazoa > Mollusca > Cephalopoda > Sepiida > Sepiolidae > Sepiola > Sepiola atlantica. The sequence continues at coordinate 8,109,749 of OY744537.1, read as the reverse complement.
CCCTCGATGGCCGTTCATCCTAACAACATGACATAAATGCAGGTGTACCCCAGGGATCCATCCTTGGACCTTTATCGTTCCTGATTTTCATAAACGACCTCTCTGATGACATTGTGACTGAGATGAGTATATTTGCTGACGACACCACGCTCTATTCTTGTCAGATGCGCACATATCCGAGGCAATGGCTGAATCCTTAGAAAGTGACCTCCAGTCTGTAGTGGAATGGGGTCATAAATGGATGGTAAACCTTAAATGCTGCTAAGACAAAGCCCCTTTCCTTCAACAACTACAAGAAATCTCTTCAACCACCGATTGCCATGGCAAATAACACCTTACCTGAGAGTCCAACGTTTAAACTTCTCGGCCTAACATTCACAGGTAACATAAATTGGCACAAATACATAGAAGACATTGCCAATGCTGCTGCAAAGAAAGTGGGCTACCTCTACCGTACTAACAAACTTCTCACATCTGACAGTATCCTATACATCTACAAAGCCACCATCCGCCCATGCATGGAGTATTGTTGTCACATCTGGGCTGGTGCACCGTCCACTAGTCTCTCCCCCTTAGACTAGGCACACAAAAGAGTCTCTAATCTAATAATTCCTTCACTATCTACTATAAGTCTTTGTCCCATCACTGCAATGTTGCATCCTTGTTCATGTTTTACAAGTACTTCAATGAAATGTTATGTGATATCTCCTTTATTTATTCACCGATTGCCCTTATTTTACAGGACATGGCAGAATCAACGACCGTGAGTACACCAAGACCTCAGTGGGAGCTGGGACAAAGAATACACTGTGTTGAATTTTACTACAAGACAGGCTCGTTTAAGGAAACCCAGGACAGTTTCATGCATCAGTTCGAATGTGAAAAGGCTCCATCCAAAAGCAGAATTCAGAACTGGGTGGACCACTTCGAGAAGTATGGGACCGTGGAGAACCTCAACGCTGCCAATGAGAACCGTCCAAGCCACTCGGGACGTCCCAAGAAGCGGGCAGCCGAGCTGGTCGAAAGTGTGAGAGAGTCTCTCCAGGAGAGTCCGAAACGCTCTGTGCGTAAGCGAAGTCAGTCCCTCGGTATCTCCCGTGAGACTTGCAGGAGAGTGTTGGTGAACGATATCAGGGCTTACCCATACAGAATACAGACGCTGAAGACCCTTACAGCCTCAGACAAGAAGCAGAGGAGCGCTATGGCAGTCAAGATGCTCGATAAGATCGAGGAGACACCAGGTTTCCTTAACCTCCTTTGGACCTCAGATGAAGCCCACTTCCATCTTGACGGAAAGGCGAACTCCAAGACAAATGACTTCTGGGGGTCCTCCAGACCCAATGAAGTAGCCACCAAGCCCCTGCACTCTCCTAAGTGCACCGTGTGGGCTGCAATCTCGGTCAGAGGCATCATCGGACCAATCTTCATCGAAGAATCTGGCGCAGCAGTGACAGTCACCAAGGAGCGGTATGTGGAGGTCCTCAAAACCTTCAAGAGTGAGCTCCAGACCCTCTACCCGTCGCTTATGAGCAAGTTCTGGTTCCAGCAAGACGGAGCAAGTTCTCACACCTCAAACCTGTCCCGAGATTGGCTGAAAGAGAACTTTGGAGGCCGAGTGATCAGTCTCAAGACTAATTTTGAGTGGCCACCACATAGCCCGGACCTAAGCCCCCCAGATTATTTCCTTTGGGGCTATCTTAAGGGCAGAGTGTACACAGGGAAACCCAGAACCATCACGGAACTCAAGGAAGCCATCAAGGAGGAGATGATAGCCATTCCCAATTCAGTCTGTAAGAACGTCATGGACAACTTCGTTCTGCGCCTCAAGAAATGCACGGAGCTAAATGGAAGCCATCTAGAACACATGCTGTAGAACGGAGAAAAAAAGGCCAAATACCCTAGTGTTTTGATGTGATGTTTTGAATATAATAAACTAGTTATGACCAACATTGCATTTCATTCGGACGAAACACAAAGAAATGAGGTCTAATTAGAGTTGGGGTCCGTTTTTTTGGGGTCACCCTGTATATATAGTATATAATATATATATATATATATATATATATATATATATATATATATATATATATATATATATATATATATATATATAGATAGATAATATAGTATATATAATATATATATATAGTATATAATATAGTATATATAATATATATATATAGTATATAATATATTTATAGTATATAATATAGTATATATAATATATATAGTATATGACATAGTATATAATATATATATATATATAGAATATAATATATAATATATATAATATAGTATATATATAATATATATATAAATATAGTATATAATATAGTATATATATAATATATATAAATATATATATATAGTATATAATATAGTATATATATATATATATAGTATATAATATAGTATATATATATATATAGTATATAATATAGTATATAATGTAGTATATATATATATAGTATATAATATAGTATATAATATAGTATATATATATATATATATATATATATATATATATATATATATATATATATATATATATATATATATATATGTTAGTATGTTATTTTGGAAATAAATTTTCCATATTAAAACACGCGAACACGCATATATTATTATATGATATATAATAATATAATAATAATATTCTATCATCACATATTATTATTATTATTATTATTATTATTATTAGTAGTAGTAGTAGTAGTAGTAGTAGTAGCATTAATATTAAACTAAAGCTGAGTTAATCAACGTTAGTTTCCCTACGGCTTTTTCCTTATATATTTTAATTACATATAATACATGCTAAAATATCCTTTGGTTTGGGAATTGAGTTATGTTTGGAAAAAAAGAATATTTGTAAATAGTTTTATTTTTCAAGTTATTCACTAAGTCATCAATCTCGTACTACGTTTCTGTTTATTACTCTCACCCTCTTTCATTTAATGTTGTTTGATCCCCCCTCTCTCTCTCTTTATTAACACTAGAAGGTAAGAAAGAAAAGAAAGAATTTTAAAAATTGGAACAGTCCATTATAAAAAAGGGGGAGTATCACCAGAGGAGAGATATTATTTAACCCGTAGCTAGAGAGAGAGAGAGAGAGAGAGAGAGAGAGAGAGAGAGAGAGAAATCTAATTTTGTCTTTTATTTTTATATTTAACTTGCTTTGCAAACCCACTTTTTCCTAATTCAAACGATCTAACCCTAGTTCAATGGGTGACCTAACGGGTCATATATATATATATATATATATATATATATATATATATATATATATATATATATATATATATATATATATATATATATAGTTTAACTCCCAGAAGAAATGATAGAAGAGGCGGGTGCGCATACTCCCGTTTCTTTGTTTAAAATAAAAATGAATAAATATTTTAGAAACGAATGTTTAACATCTTTTCCTAATCTATACATCTTCGAGTGTATCAGTTTTCAATCCGCGATGTTAATGTCTGTCAAATGTGCCAACCAACCTTTCTGCCCCCACCCCCTTTGACAAATACTAGTCAAATCGTTTATTACATCTCGTCAGCCTCTCTTATCAAAAAAGGGCTACGTATACATACGTACATATACAATGACGACATCAGCCGCTCAAAGTTTAACATGAATTCGATAAGTAAACGTCCGTCACGAGAACGCATATATAGCTTGTTAATTATAGAAATTAAACACTAAAAGTAGAAATGGTAAATTGGGGTTCAGGGCTCGGAGCAAAAGTACAAAAGGATTCTCATTCATAACTTTAAAAACGCCGGCTCTTTTCATCTAGATTGTCTTTGTCCGCATGTGCGCCACGCTTATGTGTGTAACTGTTTATTAGCCTGAGAAGAGTAATAAATTAATATCACCAGCAAATGGTATCACGCTGACACAAGTTTATCATATTACAGACATTCCATTTTTAGTTCCGGAAAAGGCTCATCTCATTATCGTACGATTTCAAAATTTTTCAATATATCAACCATGATAATTTTCCCCTGATTTCAAAAATTAAGTTTTTTCAAATTTAATTTAGAAGATAATAAATTAATTCAGGATAGATGCCAAAATAGACGTGAATTCTTTTATTTATAGCCAGAATTAGGGAGCGTAAGGGTTATGTTTGAATATTTCGTTAGTGCCTTTAGACCCCCACCCCCTCTTCAGTCGACTGGCTCTGTATCATCAAGGAGGTGGCAGTCGTTCGGATGGAAACGCCGGCTTTTTAGATTTTGAGCGTTTTTTTTTTTTATATTCGTGATTTCATGAGTTTAGCGACAAATTCGATTTATTTGAGACATTAATTAATTAATATGGACATCTTTTTTCGACCATTAAAATCTATTAAGTGTATATTTTCCCAATTAATTCAATGGTAAATGAATCAAATAGATACAGTTTTAACATGGATTTTAATGGGCTAAAAAGTAGAAATAATTTCGAGATAATAAATTGTGATGAATTGTTAAAGAAGAAATGGCCAAGATTAATTCATCCCTGTTTTTTATTTTTTTAATTATTTTAATTATTTCTGGCTACAGATAATTGAATATTTATTTTATTTCTTAAAACGTTTTTCATAGGGTTTTTATCGGTTGTGAAAACCGAAGGGATGGTGGGTTTACGGTTACTGTTTCTCCGTATCTTTTGTATTTTCTCCGATAAGTCCGTGTGTGTACGCTATCAACGTATCCGTGTTTGTGATTCCGTCAATGTATGTGTGTGTGTGTGTGTGTGTGTGTGAATGTGTTATGTTTTTATCGACTCACCGCAATATATATATATATATATATATATATATATATATATATATATATATATATATATATTATTATTATTATTATTATTAATAATAATAAAATGTCTTTGCTTGACACTTTATTGCAGTTTCACGGTATCACCAATAATCAAAAGTGTTTCCGACTGTCATTGATTCATGGACGGCTTTGTATAATCGGTGATACCGTGAAACAGCAGTAAAGTGTCAAGCAAAGTAAACTTCATTATCATTTATTATTGACATAGCTCTATCCCATAGGACATCGATCGAAACCCATAGAGCTGCTGTCTTAATTCGGCTCTGTTCCGATTGTTAGAGGTTTGTTTAATTGCTTATATATATATATATATATATATATATATATATATATATATATATATATATATATGTGTGTGTGTGTGTCTGTGTGCGTATGTTTGTGTGTGTGTTTGCGTATTTGTGCTGTTGTTTTGTTAATGTGTCCGTATTTTATTTCATGCGTTCATGCGTGTGTATGTGTGTGTGTATGTGCCTTCCTATAAATGTGCGGGTTTGTTTTTCAAATGCCGCGTACTTCTAGCATGCGTATTTTTTGGTGTTTTTTTTTTTTGCGTGCGTTTCCGTGTCCGTGTGTGTGTGCGTACGTGTACACACAGCTGTGTGTGTGGCGTGTGTATGCGTGCAACGATACATGCAACTTTTTTTTTTTTTTAGCTTAGTTTTAGGTTCTTTCGACAATGAACCTCGCGCCCTGTTCCCTAAAAAAAACAAAAAAAATAAGAAAGAAAAACGTGCACACACCGGAAATTTTTTTTTTGAACAAAAAAAGGGAGGGGGGGGGGAAGGAAGGGTTGGGTGGCAAAAGGTAGTCATGCTTGTTTTAGTGGGAAGGGGGTAGTGTGTGTGTTTCGGGTGATCTGTTCTCTCTCTCTCTCTCTCTCTCTCTCTCTCTCTCTCTCTCTCAGACACACACATAGATCCTCCGTCCCCTCTCGGCCCATCGAATGGAATACTCCGACGTATAAAGAGGATCTCCCGGCCAGCCGACGACGTATCTTGGAGTAGGAAGAAGAAGAGGAAACAAAGAAGGAAATCCCCACCCGCGAGCCCCTTTAAAAAAAACCTACTTTCCTGTGAGTGACATTGTTATTTCTTATTATCATTCTCTCCACCTCTGCCATTATTTACTTTAAAAACAAAACTCAGAGAAACAAAAATAGCCAATTTAAATTTGACCAACTACTGACCACGACTGTTGTTGTTATTGTTGTTATTTTTGTTTGTAATTAATTTTTAGTAGACTACCCATGACCCGTTGGGTCAGTATTTGATATATATATATATATATATATATATATATATAATTTTAATATATAGAAATTCAAAATATTTGTGAAAACATTTTGAAATTTCAAACAAACATATACGTCTACAGACATTTAGTAATATATAGTTTGTTAAAAAAAAAAAAAATGAAAAGGGCTTGACAATTTTTTTTTTCCGAAATAATTTTCAATAACAATCAGAAAAAGACATTAATTAATTAATAAGTCTAAAAGTAATATTTGTAACGAAGTTTTTAATCATGTTTCTACTAATAACTATAATTAATTTACTGAGTTAAAAAGCATGAAAAAGCAAAAAAGAAAAAAAAAAAGAAAAAGTAAAAAGAAACAATAATAGTTATAATTAATTTCATCATTATATTTTCTAATTTCAGGTAAAATGTTGTATTTTAATCTAAACATATATTTACATTTCAAAATGTTTAAAATATTCATGCATGTTGCGATATTAAATGTGGGTTTCTTTGACATGTTTAAAATCTTTTTGTTTGAAAAATTCCCCAAAATGGAAAAAAGCCGGTGTCGGGCATTTTTGCATGTAATTATAAAGTTGATAACTTAACAAAGGAAAAAAAAACAAATGTCGGCTTTTATATAAAACTAAATAAATGATAGCATTTTTGGTTTCATGCCTTTTTTGTTTTGCGCATTTAAAAAAAACAAATAATTTAGCGCAAAAATTTCTTTCTTTCTTTTATAGAGGGGGGGGGGGGGCTATAAAAGTAAGAAAGGAATACAGACAGAAGTACATTGCAGGGGTGGGGGTGAGGCGGGTCGTGAGTCATTTTTAACCCAAAACGAAGCGGACACAATTATTATGATTATGTGTAGAAAATTATCCCCGAGTTGTAGTCGTACAATTTATCCGGGGCCCCAATGTGGGGTTTCCCGACACTGTCGAATGGAAGCCGGCTGATACAACGCGAGAGCGATTCTATTTTTCTCCTTTTTTTTTCCTCCTTATTTCTCACCCCCTAAAATTATCCATTCCTCCATAACCCCTCCCCCTCCCTTTATCCCTCCTTTTAAATATGAGTTGTCCAGAATTAAATGACGACATGTTCATAATTATATTGTACCTTTTTTTTTTTTTTTTTGAGAAAAACGAGATTGAATTAAAAAAAGAAAAAAAAAATTAGAATAAAATTAAAAAAAAACACAGCTATGAGAAGTTTTTAAAAATGTTATCTGAGTCTGTCACACGTGTAAAATCTTGGAAAAAGGGGGCCCGTGGCACACCCATTTTTTAAAAACATTTTTTATTGATGCATTATATTCCGGAAGAAACAGGATGATGATTCATTTACAAGAAAGGCAGGGGGTACGGCGCGGACGAGGGTCGCAACATTGAGCAATGCTTGGATGAGCGTATGTGTTTGTTCGTGTGTGTGTGTGTGTAATGCGAGCGGGTACCGGCTTCTCACAAAGCGTGTATCATTAGATGTAGACATTCACCACTAATGAGTTCAATATAGTATCGCACAGATAAAGGTAAGGAAGAACGTATTGCGCCAATCTTTCGGAGCCTTTTCATATAATTATTCAAAATTCTGTCTTAAAAAAAAAAAAATTTTTTTTAAATTCCCGACGCCCGGAAAAAAAGACACAAAGAATTCCTCAATACATAATTGATTTGCATATGCGTGAGTAATTTTTTGATTTTTTGTCCAAAACCAGAGTGCCCCTTTTTAGGGAGCTGCATTTTCCCCACATTAAAAACCGACTTTGTGTCTAACTCTGTCCTCGTCGGGAGGCAAGTAAATAGGGCTATATTTTAGTCTGGTTTTAGCATAAGGTACGGTATAATCACCGGTTCTCGTTAGATCATCGAAGTTAAGCGACGTTAAGCCTGGTCAGTACTGAATGGGTGACCGTTTGGGAATACCAGGTGCTGTATGTGAGAAAGTCGTCTTGCCACTAAGCTCAATCAATGCCGGTTCAGGAGAGGTGTGGTTGGGATTGCACAACCTTTGCTTCACAATAGAATCCCCGCGTAGCCAGACTTACAAAGGGTATCCATTGTCTCTGAGGTCTATACTAGATAAACATGCAAAAAATAAGTAGACAAAAAAAAAAGCGATAAGAGTATGTAGCGCCGATCTTTAAATCAATTTGTACAGTATTTAATATTCGTTATTTTTGCGTTATAGATGCGTCTTCACATCTTTATAACCGGCTTTCTCCGTCTGTTTGTCTGTCACACTATAGTTTTGGTCTGTCACGTTTAAGTTTGAAATAGGACGCATCTTAGGAATATCTGTTCGTGGTTTTCTGAAACCCGACAAAAATAACAACTGCCTCAAATATGAGACAAAAGAAAAAGGCTGCAATTCGCCTTGTTTGAGTGCAAGTGTTATATGCGCGCGTGTGGAGAGAAGGGTCTAATTTCAATGACACATTGAGAAAATAAGACAAAATGAGTGTCAAGAAGATTGTATAGCGCCATCTTTCAAATGAAGAGTTTCCTTGACATGCTTTGACTACCACTATTCTAATTTATTGCATTCATTACATAGTTAGTCTCGGATACGGGTGGAAAATATATGCTGTGCTATGAGAGAAAAAAAGGGTGTGCGTGTGTGCGCGCTACCCTAAAATGCAGGGGGAAAAGCGTTGCACACAGCGAACGAATCATGGGCTCTTTGTCGATTATAGGGGGAAGCATTTCATTAGAGATGGAAGGCAGATTTGTCGTGAAATCTTTCTACCTATGTCAATCTGTACTTATCAATCTATCTCAGTCGCTTCCTATCTTTCTATCAATCTATCTCAGTCGCTTCCTATCTTTCTATCAATCTATCTCAGTCGCTTCCTATCTTTCTATCAATCTATCTCAGTCGCTTCCTATCTTTCTATCAATCTATCTCAGTCGCTTCCTATCTTTCTATCAATCTATCTCAGTCGCTTCCTATCTTTCTATCAATCTATCTCAGTCGCTTCCTATCTTTCTATCAATCTATCTCAGTCGCTTCCTATCTTTCTATCAATCTATCTCAGTCGCTTCCTATCTTTCTATCAATCTATCTCAGTCGCTTCCTATCTTTCTATCAATCTATCTCAGTCGCTTCCTATCTTTCTATCAATCTATCTCAGTCGCTTCCTATCTTTCTATCAATCTATCTCAGTCGCTTCCTATCTTTCTATCAATCTATCTCAGTCGCTTCCTATCTTTCTATCAATCTATCTCAGTCGCTTCCTATCTTTCTATCAATCTATCTCAGTCGCTTCCTATCTTTCTATCAATCTATCTCAGTCGCTTCCTATCTTTCTATCAATCTATCTCAGTCGCTTCCTATCTTTCTATCAATCTATCTCAGCCCGCTTCCTATCTTTCTATCAATCTATTTCAGCCTGCTCCTATTTATTTATCAATCTATCTCAGTTTGTTAGATTAATAGAAATATAGAAACTGGCTGAAATAAATTGACAGATAGGAACAGACTGAAGTAAATTGACAGATAGGAACAGACTGAAGTAAATTGACAGATAGGAACAGACTGAAGTAAATTGACAGATAGGAACAGACTGAAGTAAATTGACAGATAGGAACAGACTGAAGTAAATTGACAGATAGGAACAGACTGAAGTAAATTGACAGATAGGAACAGACTGAAGTAAATCGATGGATCTACTTCAGTTCCTATCTGTCAATTTATTTCAGCCAGTGCCTATCGTTCTGTCAATTTATTTCAGCCAGTGCCTATCGTTCTATCAATTTATTTCAGCCAGTTCCTATCGTTCTATCAATTTATTTCAGCCAGTTCCTATCGTTCTATCAATTTATTTCAGCCAGTTCCTATCGTTCTATCAATTTATTTCAGCCAGTTCCTATCGTTCTATCAATTTATTTCAGCCAGTTCCTATCGTTCTATCAATTTATCTCAGCCAGTTCCTATCGTTCTATCAATTTATTTCAGCCAGTTCTTATCGTTCTATCAATTTATTTCAGCCAGTTCCTATCGTTCTATCAATTTATTTCAGCCAGTTCCTATCGTTCTATCAATTTATTTCAGCCAGTTCTTATCGTTCTATCAATTTATTTCAGCCAGTTCCTATCTATCTATCGAGTTTAGTCTATTCCCTTCTCCCCCGCTCTCTCTACCCCTCATCTCTCTCTATTTCTCTCTCTCTTATATATATATATATATATATATATATATATGATTTCAGTCTGTTTATATCTATTTACTTGGTGTCTTTTTATTTTCCATTGCATGTAAACGTCCATATAAGTCTGAATTCCCTACTAGACACCATCCTCAAGTGTCTTCGGTTTCTCTGTACAAGGGTTTGTCAGGACAACCTTACATGAGGATACTTCATCCTACAAGTAAACCCTGACCAAATATTCAAAATAACATTGTATTCAAAGCCCAAATAAGATCACCTCGACACGGCTATACACTGGCTCATAGGAGGAATAGTGCACCTTCTCCTAGTAATGTTACTGCAAGTAACATCACTTAGCTGGATACTCCACCAGACTAGATGAATTCTTGTCCTGGAATCCGGTGAACCAAAAGAGACCAAAAAGAAAGATATACTATAACATAGTTAACTGGTCAATTAGTGAGAGGAAAATTAATGTTCGTAACTTCTTTACTAACTCAATGTTTGACAGGTAAAGGAGGACTTTAATGGTTGGGTAGTAGGGGGCAGACCAGGCAATGTTGCATTGTATGGCCCTCCTCTCCACATTCACAATGGTTGGCTCAGTTTTGTAGCCTCATCTATTCATAGCAACTTTTGATCGCCCCATTCTCTCTCGGGAGAGAGAGAGTTCATCAGAAGTAACGACATGGGAATCCCTGCTTCTGAGGAACTCCCTCCCACTTCAGAGGCACCCTGGCTCCAGTGGAAAACACTAAACCGCCTGAGAACGAGAATGGAGCGATCAAAAGTTGCTATGAGTAGATGGGGTTACAAAACTGACTCAACCCTCTGTGAATGTGAAGAGGAGGATCACACGATGCAACATTGCCTGGTCTGCCCCCTACTGGCCAACCGGTGCAGCTTGAAAGATCTTGCAGAGTACAACAATAATGCATAGGACTGCATAAAAATGTGAGAAACTGTCGTATGACCACATGACACTTCAAAGACACGTGAAGAAGAAAAAGAAAGGATTATATTGAATGTCTCTGTATATCATATAGAGATCAAGAGTTAGCCCCAGGAAGGAGCCCCTTGATTTCTGAGAACTTTAACTGAAGTAAAATGAAATCAGAGTGAAAGCTATAATGCGTGTGTGTAAAAGTGTACACATACAGTAAAAGTAATGCTCTCTTTTTAAAACTTACTTTTTAAGCAAGTTGTTTGCTTTTGGCAATATTACATTTTTGGTGACAGACTTGGTTGCGGTTTTTAACAGCGGTGTTGGCAAATCACTGCTTAAAACCGGAAAAAAGATTTCTCTCTCTCTCTCTCTCTGTTTGTTTCTCTCTCTGTTTCTTTCTCTGTTTCTTTCTCTCTCTTTCTTTCTCTCTCTCTCTCTTTCTTTCTCTCTCTCTCTCTCTCTTTCTCTCTTTCTCTCTCTCTTTCTCTTTCTTTCTCTTTCTCTGTCTCTTTCTCTTTCTTTCTCTCTCTCTTTCTCTCTCTTTCTCTGTCTCTCTCTTTCTCTATCTCTCTTTCTCTCTCTTTCTCTCTCTCTTTTTTCTCTCTTTTTTCTCTCTTTCTCTCTCTCTCTTTCTCTCTCTCTCTTTCTCTCTCTCTTTCTCTCTCTTTCTCTCTCTCTCCCTCTTTCTTTCTCTCTCTCTCCCTCTCTCTCTCCCCCTCTCTCTCTCTCTCTTTCTCTCTCTTTCTCTCTCTCTCTTTCTCTCTCTCTTTCTTTCTCTCTCTTTCTCTCTCTCTCTTTTTGAACGCGGATCGACCTCATGCGAAACTCATTAAAAAGATTGAGGTAATATAATCTCCCCCCCCCCCATCACGATATCCTCGCGATTTGACCCCGTGCCATCTACGAAAGTTGAGGCTTATTCACATATCAGTATCTGCAATTACACGCGCGTCTTTGTAAATGATTCCTCGTTTTCTTTCCGAAATCGTGTGTCACCAGAACATGTGATCAGGGATCGACATATGATTGCATTTGTGTAGCAATCCATCATCTATTATATTTTTAAAAATAAAGCTCTGCTAATATAGTTAAAGCTATTGAACACCCCATAAAAATATTTTTAATATAAATGGGCTGGATAATAATATATTACAATCAATAATTACAATGAATTATTAGAACCGAAGTGATGTCCACGATACAAAGTTTTCAATAATTATGAAAGTTTTAGTAACTGACATTTTTAGTTATATATACTAGTTATATATACTAGTTATATACACTAGTTATATATACTAGTTATATACACTAGTTATATATACTAGTTATATATACTAGTTATATATACTAGTTATATATACTAGTTATATACACTAGTTATATACACTAGTTATATACACTAGTTATATACACTAGTTATATACACTAGTTATATATTAGTTATATATACTAGTTATATACACTAGTTATATATACTAGTTATATATACTAGTTATATACACTAGTTATATATACTAGTTATATATACTAGTTATATACACTAGTTATATATACTAGTTATATATACTAGTTATATACACTAGTTATATACACTAGTTATATATTAGTTATATATACTAGTTATATATTAGTTATATATATCTTAGTTATATATACTAGAAGATTACCCATCTCAGGACGGGTAAAATTAATTCCCCGAACAGAAAAGTTTTACACTACTTTTATGTCTCCTTGTCAAGATTAAAAATCAAGATATAATGATACTATACCTTATGTCTAGAATCCTTATTCAAATTTTAATCAAAATCAATTATATGATCTGAATTCTACAAAATGACTCAAATTGATGGGCTAAGCTTAAGGGGACTTAAGAAGAAATTGAAATCGAAAGAATCTTGCTGAATTGGTGTCTAATAATAACTATGGATCAAATTTAATGCAAATCTGAAATATTTGAATTATGCCCCCCCCCCCTTAAACACCCGTTAAAATATTTCAAAGAGACTGAAATATTTATTAATTCATGTCTAATACCTATTGCTAAAATTTAACAAAAATCTGAACTTTTACGAAGGGCATCAACAATTTTTGCATTAAAAGTAAATGAAACTAAATATAGCCTACATTTAGACCCATTACGCCTCGTAGCTACGTTCCAAAAATTCATAACGATCGGTTAATTAGTTAAGAATAAATCCGGTTCATACAAATATATAAACATAAAAACATACCTAACTTTATAAATCCGGTTCATACAAATATATAAACATAAAAACATACCTAACTTTATAAATTCGGTTCATACAAATATATAAACATAAAAACATACCCAACTTTATAAAGATACCTGATAAATACCCGTCCCAGTAAGGGTAAAATTAATTCCCCGAACAAAACGGTCTTGTACCACATTTATGTCTATTTATGAAGATGAAAATCAATACATAATGAATCAAATTCAATGTAAATCTTATGTTTGAATTTTCAAATGAAAGGATGTGCCCATCTTATGTCCCCTAAAACCCCTTTAAAATAAATTTGGGTAATATGTATAAATTGATGTTTGATACCTATTGTTAAAATTTCACAAACATTGGAGGCATCTAGACTTTAACGAAAGGCTTTCGACTCCTTTTTACCCAGTTTGCACAAAACTAAATTAAACTAAATATAGCACGCATTTGGATCCATTACGTCTAGCAGCTGTGTTCCAAAATTCATAATAATCAGTTAATTAATTTAGGAGTGAATCCTGTACACACGAACATATTGACATTCGTATATATTTAATCACACACAATATATGTTAAAATATTCCTTGGTTTGGAGATTGAGTTATGTTTTAAAAAAATCTACTTTAATTAGCTGTAATTTCCAATTTACTCCTCCCTTCCCCTCTATATTATTTGAACCCCCGTTTTTATTTTATACACTGTCTATCAACTTTTGTCTGCGCCCCCACTCTCTGTTAATTAACAGTCAAAAGTAAGAAAACTAACAAGTATAAAGCAGAAGATTTGAATAATTCATTATAAACAGGGAATATCACTACAAGTATTAATACTAATTAACTCGTAGCTGGAGAGATAAGGAGAGAAATAGAAAAGGCGAGAGGGAGATATAGTGAACAGAAAGACTATCTTATTTATGTGTAGTTGTAATATATATATATATATATATATATATATATATATATATATATATACCTTATTACACACACACGAATCTATATATATATATCATATAGAAATCAAGTGTTTGCCTCAGAAAAGGAGACCCGTTGATTTCGGAGAACTTCGATTGAAGTAAAATTAAATATATATATATATATCGTACGACCGACAGGGATTGTCTCCTCCTATACTGATGATTGCAGGTTTGGCATGAAACACATGTGTATATGGGTCAATTTGAAAATATGATTTATTGATAAATACTTTATATATATATATATATATATATATATATATATATATATATATATATATATCATTTGGAAACCTAAAATTTGATTATTGACTAATGTAGCCAACGTTCAGGTGTATGTAACCCTCCCCAGTTCATAGTGTGTGGACTGGTGTGAGCCAAATTTATGAAAATGTGAAAAAAATATTTGTTCAGTTATTCATAAATTTGATTCAAGCCACAGACTAAGGGAGGTCACAGTGACCGCGACGTCGGCTATTTGAGCTAATAATGAAGTTCTACCGTCAGATGTTTTGTCCAATCTAATCTGACTGGTCGACTTTCTTCTGTCTCTGAATGGATGCTTCTGCTATAAGGAGTTTTTAGTGGAGCAATGGTAGCGCAATCAGCAACCGCACTTTTTTTGATTCGGCTTGTTTAAATCTAAGACAACCGTAGCAATGTTGAGATAAGCCATGTTGAGACTGGTGTTTCGGAGTTTTTGCCCTACGAAGTTTTCAGAGTCCAGTCTACCCTACTATTTCATTCATTAACATATGAATATAAGTATATAGAAAATGGTCGTTGTTGGAATTGTATGATTAAAATAAGTGAGGCCCAAATTGACGTAAGCAGTCCAAAAAATTCTTGTGGACATTATCCCAAACATAAACGAGTTCATGCCTTCTGAGATTCTTGTGCGGAATTTTCTCATTCTTCAACGTCCGTCACCGGCCATGGTGCCCCGCCTTACCTGACAATGTGAATTATTCATCGCGTACAGAAAGAGGGAGGAGGAGGAGGTGGTATTAGGAGGAGGTGGGAGGTTGTCTGATGCCAAATATAACGTTCTTTGTCTATCGGACTCTTCAGACGAGTATTACTCACAATTCCACCTCTCTCCCCCCTCTCCCCCTCTCTCTCTTTACCCTCCCTATTTTTCTTTCTCTGTCTTTCTACCCCCCTCTCCCTCTCTCTCTCTCTCTTTACCCTCCCTATTTTTTTTTCTCTGTCTTTCTCCCCCCCCTCTCTATGTCTCTCTCTCCCTCTCTGTCTGTATATGTCTGTGAATTTTCACTAATTAAATCTATACAAGTCTTTTGATATTGAGACGCTAACTCAAGTTATCGTCTGTGTCGGTTAATAAGGGCTGAATTACTATATTCTAAATGCCGAAACATTGAATTATGTGGAGAAGATTTGAATAATGAAGACCCCCCCCCCCCAAAAAAAAAAAACAAAAAAAAAACTATTGCACAATGACAAAGAACATTTATCGAAACATTGAATTATTCGCAGGAAAGAAATAGAAAAAGAAAATGTCCGATTATTATGCTTAAAATAAAAATATTTGATTAATAATTATTGTGTGAACCCGTTTATTTCATACAAATATAAGACTAGCCTAAAAGCCGCCATTTCGGCAGTTTTTAGCCTAGATCCAGCTGAGGACTGTTGGGACATTTATTGCAATATCATTATTATTAGTATTCTTAATTTTAAGACACCCGACATTCCAAAGGCGCTTTATGCCAAATTTGGTGCAATTCTATTCAATAGTTTGGGAACAGAAAAGTGTTTATTATTATTCAGTACTCACTCGGAGTTTTCACTCAGGTCATCATCAATGATTGCTCACTGATAATAACCGGTGGTGTTCCCTCGAGTCTGAGTGACAACAAGTATTCCCTATATTTCTAGTAATTTTCGCCTCTTTCGATAACCGTTGCAAATAATATTGTGTTATCGCAACAGCCGTTTATCATATATTTCGTCCTGGCAACGTCCGTTGTCCTTCTCTGGAAATCGGATTACAATAAGGCCTCCAAAGGTTCCAATTCTCTCCGCACCCTTCCAGTGGAGGTCTTGATGGTCCTGTTCCCCCACAGTCTTTCTATCCGACTTGACCCTTTACGACGTACGTACGTGTGTGTGTGTGTGTGTGTGTGTGTGTGTGTGTCAAAATTATGGGATTTCTAACAGTTTCTGTTACCTTCGATTCGTGTGATGTTCTTTCTATGTTATTCTATTTCTATGTCAATTTATCTGGTCGGCGTTCGCTGGTTCACGCACTCGAGGATTTTCCTTAATATTTTGATTGTTATAGTGTCAATACTCAATTTGATTCCAATTTCTCCTAGTATTAAAAATTTTTTTTTTCGGAACTGTGCCTAGTGCTCCTACGATTATTGGTATTACAGAGATTTTCTTCATATTTCATAGTCCTTTTATCCCTCTGACACGTTCCATGTATGTGCTTAGTTTTTCTGTCTCCTTGATTTTCCCACTGTGAACATCTGGGACGGCTCAATCTACGACTTGGCAGGTTTTCCTACTTATTGATTATTATCACGTCCGGTCTCCTTGCTTGGATAAGTTTATCCATTTGTATTTCCAATGCACCAGAGAATTTTATGATTTTCATTTTCCAATATTATCCCCGAGGTTTCTCTGTATCATTTGCCTGTGTGTATTCCCAAATAATCACCCATCGGGTACTGACCAGGCTCAATGTCGCTTAACTTCGGCATTCAACCATCCATGCTTGGGGTATTATGTCATAGTCTTTCTATGCTCCTTTTTTCTGCACTTTATATACTTTTGATCGTATACAGCATAATCACGTTGACAAACCGGTTCTCGTTAGATCATCGAAGTTAAGCGATGTTGATCCTGGCCAGTGCCAGATGGGTGACCATTTGGGAATACTAGGCGCTGTATGTCATCTTGCCTGACTGGAATATACATGCGTCTGAGGACCGCACGTGAATTTGATATTCCCTAAAAAAACTTTCTCGTTCAGTGGAAGCCGGATGCTCGCCCGGGCGAATAGCACACCAGGTATTACCGAATGTTAATAAAAACCTTTTGATTGGTGTATAGCAGGTCATGTGTCCCTCTTGACACTTTCTGGTATCCTTTCTCTTCCTCAGGGAATACACTGTTATTAAGGGAGTGGTAGATCTGTTCACTCAACTGCATTGTTACAATTTTTCATATGGTTGGTAGGCAGATTATCGGTCTGTAGTTGTTTGCGACCGTCCCCTTCTCACTTTCATTTTGAATTAATGTGGTCCCCTCTTTAGTGATCCACTCCTGTATGTTCGTTTCGCAAATACATCTCCTTAGGTTTTGTGCGTAAATTTATGTAATCAGAATCCATGTATTCTGTTATTATTATTATTATTATTATTATTATTATTATTATTATGATTATTATTATTATTATTATTATTATGATTATTCATTTAGTATAAGTTCTCAAACGAGTCATTACCAGCGATTACTCATTTGTCAACAGCAATTGTTGTTTCGTGGAATCTGAATGCCAGCAAGTCTCTAAGATTCCCAGTACTCTCTGCTTTTTTTTGATCGCCATTGCAAACCATTTATAATTCAGTTATTGCTGATAACGTCCGTTGGCTTTCTCTAGAATTGAGTGACAATAAGCCCCATCAGAATTCCAGTACTCTCCGTGCCCTTCTGGTGGATGTCCGGATGGTGCTCTCAATTCTTCGGTCTTTCCATTCACCTAGATCCTTCACAATCAGTTTCTACGGTAACAGCTGATGTTAGCGCTACCAGTTTTTGGAGGGGGGTGGGTGGAAGGGAGAGAGCTTCAGATTATGGGGATTTTATTACATACTGATCCTTGTAGATTTATTATTATTATTATTATTATTATTATTATTATTATTATTATTATTATTATTAATAATAATTAGCCAAATAGCTGGCCTGTGGTTTAGATCTGCAAAGGCTGTTTGTTTTTTAGCTAAGCACTGTAATCAGTATTTGATGCAATTCTACTCGATAGTTTAGGGGTTAATACATGTTTTTTTATAATGATGGTTATGATTATTAGTTATGATTATTAGTTATGATTATTAGTTATGATTATTGGTTATGATTATTGGTTATGATTATTGGTTATGATTATTGGTTATGATTATTAGTTATGATTATTGGTTATGATTATTGGTTATGATTATTAGTTATGATTATTAGTTATGATTATTGGTTATGATTATTGGTTATGATTATTAGTTATGATTATTGGTTATGATTATTGGTTATGATTATTAGTTATGGTTATTAGTTATGATTATTAGTTATGATTATTGGTTATGATTATTAGTTATGATTATTAGTTATGATTATTGGTTATGATTATTGGTTATGATTATTGGTTATGATTATTGGTTATGATTATTGGTTATGATTATTAGTTATGATTATTGGTTATGATTATTGGTTATGATTATTGGTTATGATTATTGGTTATGATTATTGGTTATGATTATTGGTTATGATTATTAGTTATGATTATTAGTTATGATTATTGGTTATGATTATTGGTTATGATTATTGGTTATGATTATTGGTTATGATTATTGGTTATGATTATTAGTTATGATTATTAGTTATGATTATTGGTTATGATTATTGGTTATGATTATTGGTTATGATTATTGTTTATGATTATTGGTTATGATTATTAGTTATCATTATTGGTTATGATTATTGTTTATGATTATTAGTTATGATTATTAGTTATGATTATTAGTTATGATTATTAGTTATGATTATTAGTTATGATTATTGGTTATGATTATTGGTTATGATTATTGGTTATGATTATTAGTTATGATTATTAGTTATGATTATTAGTTATGATTATTAGTAGTGTATACATTTTGATTCCACTCATTACACACTGTAACACCCAAATGGATCTTCATGCTAAATTTAGTACAATTCTGACCAATACTTTTGGATGCTTTAAGTGGGTATTAGTAGTAGTCGTATTATAGATAGATAGATAGTAGTAGTAGTAGTATCGTTTTGGTTCCCTATAACACTCTCGGTATCCCAATGGTCCTTCGTACTAAATTTGTTGCAATTCTGTTGAGGATGGTTTGGAGGTTATAAATCACACGTGCCATTCGAAAGATAATACTTTATAAAAATCATATGGATTTTTTTTTATATTAGTGGCGCCATCTATATGTCAGGCCCGGGACTTATTGCATGACATAATAACATTTGTTTTAATAACACTTTATTTGCTCTCAGAAACTCGTGTCTTTTAATAACATCACCGTGTTTCTTGCTTAATGACCTAACCGAATAGTTATTCGACAGTCAAACATCA
Organism: Sepiola atlantica; assembly: GCA_963556195.1. Classification (NCBI taxonomy): domain Eukaryota; kingdom Metazoa; phylum Mollusca; class Cephalopoda; order Sepiida; family Sepiolidae; genus Sepiola; species Sepiola atlantica. The sequence continues at coordinate 8,090,019 of OY744537.1, read as the reverse complement.
GCATAGTAAATTTTACTTACAAAATACTATGCTTTATATAAAGAAATTTAAAAGAAACCATTGGGGTAGTTTTCTGTCTATATATTATTACATATATACTTTCTTAGTTTTGACATTGGTTGATAATCATGTTTTTACATGGATTGCAAAAGCACAGGATTTCACAAGTCAGTATACATTGTGATGTCATAATAACTCCTTTTCCCCTCTCTTCTCCTGTCTATCTTCTTGTTGTAGACCCGTGCTAGGGGGCACAAAGATAACAACCACAAATTGTGACAGGTTAAAATATACAATGTATTTATTCATAGCAATACAGTAACGCCACTAAATGTGGTAGGAGATGACCGGATTCCTACCATGCGGTAAAACATGAATAGGAATGTCCTCTATATTTAACACCTACCCACTACAGGAGTATGTGACACAAGGTCGGAAAGTGGGATTTGAAAAGCCAGCGCCCGAGAAGGTGAGCGCTTTAGCCATTAAAAATTGCCTGGACAGCCCCGTCGGCATTCCCCGGTAGGGGCGCCTCAGGCAGTAAGCTATAAACTTACTCCTCCCCAAAGAGGAGAGGCAAAGCCTGGGAGGGTGGACCTCCTAGAACTGCACAGGACAGACCCATAGACCGGCGGAATCATGCCCCGAAGGCCAAGACAACACCGGTCTATAGGGTGTAGTATCCATCGGAACAGATACCACACGTGGTACGAGGACTCTCACATAATAGGAATGTCCTTTATTTAACACCTACCCACTATAGGAGTATGTGACACAAGGTCGGAAAGTGGGATTTGAAAAGCCAGCGCCCGAGAAGGTGAGCGCTTTAGCCATTAAAAATTGCCTGGACAGCCCCGTCGGCATTCCCCGGTAGGGGCGCCTCAGGCAGTAAGCTATCAACTTACTCCTCCCCAAAGAGGAGAGGCAAAGCCTGGGAGGGTGGACCTCCTAGAACTGCACAGGACAGACCCATAGACCGGCGGAATCATGCCCCGAAGGCCAAGACAACACCGGTCTATAGGGTGTAGTATCCATCGGAACAGATACCACACGTGGTACGAGGACCTTCACATGAATAGGAATGTCCCCGATATTTAACACCTACCCACTATAGGAGTATGTGACACAAGGTCGGAAAGTGGGATTTGAAAAGCCTGCGCCCGAGAACGTGAGCGCTTTAGCCATTAAAAATTGCCTGGACAGCCCCGTCGGCATTCCCCGGTAGGGGCGCCTCAGGCAGTAAGCTATCAACTTACTCCTCCCCAAAGAGGAGAGGCAAAGCCTGGGAGGGTGGACCTCCTAGAACTGCACAGGACAGACCCATAGACCGGCGGAATCATGCCCCGAAGGCCAAGACAACACCGGTCTATAGGGTGTAGTATCCATCGGAACAGATACCACACGTGGTACGAGGACCTTCACATGAATAGGAATGTCCCCTGTTTGAGTCTTTGCAACCATGGTATTTATTATAGATGGTTGCTTCCATTAGTTCTTCAATAGGGGTGATTTGTACCCCACAACACTTCTCTTTCTGCTCCCCCTTTCCACCCTCTCACATCCTCTCTCCTCTTTATCTCTCCCTTTTAATTACTTCATTTTATTCCTCCCATCACTTGTCTTATCATTCGCGCTATATTTACGTTACTCGTCCATTCTTCCACCGTCTAAAACATTAATGTAAAGATGAAGTGTATACAGTGAAAAGCAAGCAATATAACAAACAGCATCCCAGAGTTTTAGTAGTATACTAGCTGTGGCTATCCGGTGTTGCCCGGTAGTGTATTTATTTGCAAGTTATTTCGCCTTTCTTTTTATAAACTATACCGTTTTTTTTTCTCCAAAATATTATAATTTTTCTTTCAATGAAAAAAAAACAACTAACTCTGTATGGACGAATGCAGATTTACGCCCCCTTTTTAAGATCGCGGCTATTCGAAAATAATTCCTACCCGGACAAAGTATTTTCTTAAAGAAATTATATTTAATTTCTTCAAGAAAATAAGCAGTCAAAATAAAATTATTGCGGCCATTATCCCAAACATAAACGAGTTCATGCCTTCTGAGATTCTTATGCAGAATTTTATGATTCTTCAATGTCTTACCGTTATTTCTTAACAACATACTGCAAAAATCCACAATAACAACTGACGAACCAGACTCAACTATTGATCCGTGGCAAGAAAGCTATCGATGACAAAGAAACGATAAAAATACTGACTTTACTTTATATATTAGATGGAAGAAAAGATTGTTTGCAGCAGAATTCAAAATATAAAACTGACAATATGTACGAACGTTAAAGGTTTATCCATAAGAATTATCTTAGAAATTCACTTCTCTGCATCAGCGATAAAACGAGGTGCAATCTTGCTACATGTCTGGCTCATACAAAGGATGGACGTATCTTAGCAAACCATCCCTGATTTTCTGCAACCACGTGCATTCTGTCATCCTGCTGCGCAGCCGTAAATGACCAGCTTTAACAGCGCATATGGAGCTGGAAGTTGATCAATGGCAGCCACAATCAGGTTTTTCACTTTCAGTTTCCACCTGCAGTAAGTAGACTGCAAGTGTCGACCCATCCACGACCGAACCTGTAGGTGTCCACTGCAAGGACGCTGCTTAGCTGCTGTCGTGATTGTTAGAAGCCTATGTAACGTAACCATTCCACTTGCTGATGTTTTAGTCACTCGTTGTTCGTACGATACACACCATGAAGGGTAGTACTTTATAAAAATCATATGAACTTTTTATTAATGGCGCCATCTATATGTCAGGTCCGGAACTTATTGCATAACATAATAACATTGGTTTTGATAAGAATTTGTTTGTCTAAGACAACTCTAAACCTGAATATGGTAGCATCGTCACTAACTCTGATACACATCTCGGTCTTTTGTAGTATCTGCTTCGATACTACACTTCATTTTGTTTTTTAGTCCTCGGTCAGTGAATGAGAGATCCTTCTAGACTGGAGTACTTTAAATTTTTGTCACTATCCAGACTGCCATTTTAAAAATCGACCCTGTGTCTAACTCTGTCCTCGTGGGGAGGCAAGTAAATGGGAACACATATCTGCATCTGTTAAGCGCATGCAACTTGTCGGCTCCGTGCAGTTTGGGTATGAAACGTTCGCTTCAAATGGTTACGTCATCGTGAAAGGCTGAAAGACAGTGAACATGCAGTCATGAAGGAAATCAAAATGTCATCGCGTTTCTGAGTTTCGGAGTTTTCACTTTGTTCGTGAAACGTCGATGGTGTAACAATCGTGTCATGTACAAACTTCGTGGAAACTCGGAAGCTGCACCTGAGATGAGTTCGGCTTAACCGTCGGAAGGCGTCGTTTTCAGTTCGGGTCGCTGCACCGTTGAACAGGGGGTCAGAAGTCATGGTCAGCCTGCAGACGACCAAACAGTTCAAGACAGCGCTGGATGCATCATGGCCGCTGATCTTCTGATAATTACCCCTCACTTGAGCAGCGGATGACGCGAGGGGACGCGATTCTGTCGTAAAACATAATCAACAAAAATTTAAATATAACTTATATATAGCGCTAATGCGTGGTCTCCAAGGAAGCCAGCTAAGGATGTACCATAAGCGCTCTTGTCTCATTAGAAGAAAGACAGTATTCTCTGTCCGCGTTTCTGCTCCGCGGAACAGCCTACCTAAGGTAGCGACGATGCTTACCATATTCAGAAGATCAAAGTGTAGTATCTGTTCCGATGGATACTGCACGCCTGTCCTGTGCAGTTCTAGGAGGTCCACCCTCCCAGGCTTTGCCTCCCCTCTTTGGGAAGGAGTAAGTTTATTGCTTACTGTCTGAGGCGCCCCTACCGGGGAATGCCGACGGGGCTGCCCAGGCAATTTTTAAATGGCCAGAGTGCTCACCTCTCGAGCGCTGGCTTTTCAAACCCCACTTTCTCGACCCGATCTTGGGTCACATCTTACTTGTGGGAGTAAGATAAAACTGGCCTTGTGCCTAACTCCTGGGGAGGAGTAAATAAAACCCAGACGGTACATAGACGTACACATCTTCTATCTCTTCTTTTACATTTGATTTGAAGATGTGCTGTCTTGTATCGCCAAGTATTTGCTGGTATTGAATGCAGTAGTGAGTAACAGGATTTATTTTGGTATAGCAGAGACGGATAAATTGGCGATGGTACTACCGGCATCGTCAATAAATATGATTCTGTTTGTTCTATAGTGTTACCATTGAATCTGAGGTCTGACACCAACATCTGAATAAGACGTCATTTGTTAGAGTCGTTGCCATATTTTGCGATATATTAAAAGTTGTTGTGAAAATAGTATTATATTTGCGAAAATAGCGGATAAAAAAAGATTTACTTAGCATTTTAGACACGATGGAGATATTGCATCTCGATTTTGTTAATATTATATTCAAGTAATGTTTGTTTAATTGAACAATTATGTGATGCGTTTCATCTTGGAGAAACGTCTCTCACTATAAGCAATTTCAATGCAGTCGTACGAATAAAATCATACAATTCACCTCCAACGTTTTGGCTAGGAACAAAGTGTAGCATCTGCTCTGATACTACACGGCATTTTTTTCTGTTCTCGGTCAGTGAAGGGGAAATCCTTTTAGACTGAGGCAATTTTGTTTCTATCCCAATCCAGAGTGCCTCTTTTTGGAGAGTTAGATTTCCCCCCCACATTAAAAACCGACATTGTGTCCAACTATGTCCTCGTGGGGAGGCAAGTAAATAAGGACTCACTCACTACATTGGACTAAATATGTTGTCAACTGTGAAATATGAGAAGGAGGCTAATTATATTACAAGAATTAATTACGTAAATATGGAAACTATAATGATTACGTTTAAAGACATGAAAGTGTAGTGAGTACTCACCTAACCGGAAGTGAACGCCATCCGAATCGGAAATAAAAAAAAAGTAAGAAAATAATATGCAGGTCATTGTGCACGTTGTCGGATGCTCGTTGCCAATCGGATAATTTTGTACGCGTATGCAATCGCATGATTGCGTAACTTTTTCTGAAAAAAGCAAAACAGAATAAAAATAATTTCAATAAAAGTTTAGAGTTTTAGAAATATTCTCGGATATTTACATGAATTCTTGTTTTACCTCCTAAAACAAGAAACGCTGTTGTCATATTTGGGCTGGTGAATCTCTGCCCCATTTGAGGGTTCTTGATAAAGTGCAGACACGTATCTGTAATTTGATTGGCTCCCACCCTTTTTTCTTTACTTTCTCTCTTTCTCTCTTTCTCTTTCTCTCTCTTTCTTTCTCTCTCTTTCTTTCTCTCTTTTTCTTTCTTTCTCTTTCTCTTTCTTTCTCTCTCTCTCACACACACAGACACAGACACACAGAGGATGTTGCCAGTCTCAGTCTTTTCTATAAGTACTATTATGGCATGTTTTTCAGAATTATGCGATCTATTCCCTGCTTCTTTTGTTCCAGCTCGTTTTCCTCGTTGGTCTAGTGATCTTTTGTCTAGTGGTCTCCATCAATTTACTGTTTTGATGCCACATTATAATACAGCTTCCTATTCCAGTAGCTTCTTTCCAAGAACTGCATGATTGTGGAACTCTTTTCCTGCTGACTGTTTTCCCCCTTGGTCTTTTCAAGACTAAGGCCAATAGGAATCTTCTGTCTTTGCGATAATCGTATTTCGTTCTTGTTAGCTTTTTACATCAAGTGGCTTCATGCCTGGTTTGGAACGATTTCTATAAAAAAAACCCCAAAAAACTTGAAGCTTAGACTCATAATTAGAGTTTTAGAATTGTATCTTTCCAAGTTTATTTTTGTCTTTTCGTGTCTATCTATTTTACTATCTATCCGCGTGTCTGCCTATATCTATCTACACATTACATCTTTTAATGCTTTTATTTTCATCTCTCCCCCCTCTCTCTCATATATATATATATATATATATATATATATATATATATATATATATATATATATATTATAATATAAAATGAAGTAATAAAATAAGGTGTCAATCAAATTTTATTGGAATTCAAAGTTCAATCAAAGTATCTTTAAGTCCATATATATATATATAGTATATATATATATATATATATATATATAAATAAATAATATTTTATGTCGATCTATCTTTGTCTATTTCTATCTATCTGTATTTTCAGGTCTATCTATCTGTCCCTATTTACTTGTCTCCTTACGAGGGCAAAGTTAGACACAAGGCCGTTTTTTATGTGAGGGCTATCCAGCTCCCACAAAAGGCGTCCTCTGGATGAGTCAAAACAGATATTACACTTCAATCTTAGCTCGAAGTCTGTCTGTCTGCCTGTCATGTCTGGTCTTCACCTACGTCTATCAATCTTTTGTCTGTTTCTTTTCACCTCCCCCCTCCCCCCAGATTTAATTACATAAATAGATTCTCAAAAAGAAATAGTATCGGTGTATAATAGTTATAACACTCACTCACTCTCACTCACTCACTCACTCACTCACTCTCTCTCTCTCTCTCTGTTTTCCTTTTTATGTGAATGAAGACTCGTCTTCTGATGCACATAAGTGCATCTCGGCGAGCGCGTTTTTTTTATTATTTATTTGTGTTGACGAACTGACGTGGAAAATACGTACGTCAAAAAGTAATATGTGTGCACGTTGGTATGTCTTCCTTTGTGCCTTTATGCTACCCGTATTGATGAGAATACGAAGTAGAGAGCGAAAGAGGCAGAAAGAGAGACGGTATTAGTGAATTCGAAATCAAATATAGTTGTCTAATATGAAACATATGCCGGCTATGCCAGGATAGCTGGGGATGGGGGCAAGCATGAGCCAATAGTGGATGTGGAAGTTGGAAGGAGGGGAACTAACTTTAGTTTGCAAGCGAGTCGAAGAAAATAGTGGGTAGAGGGGGGGGGGGCGCTGCCCAAAAAAAATGATAAATAAATAAAATAAGGCAGACAGCAAAATTTTTTACCCATGGATGCGGACGGTGTGAGAAGAAAAGAAAGAACGTGACGGAAGAGCCGACGTGTATGTGTGTGCGCACGCGCGAAAAAGGGGGTATGAAAGAGGGACACGTTAACATTTTACGCATGCGTGCAAGATTAAAGATAAATCGGTATATATATATATATATATATATATATATATATATATATATATATAAAGTAACAAACCTATGGAAAAGAACAAAATAAAGATCTTGGACAAATAAATCGCTCGATATCCTATAAGATAGAGCTATATCTATAATGAATGAGAATAACATTTACTTAGCTTTAACACATTACTACAGTTTCATGGTATTACCAATAATCAGAAGTGTCTCCAACTGTCATCAATAGATTGGAGTCAGACGGAGACACTTGTGAAACTGCTGAAAATTATTATTGAAGCTAAGTAGATGTTATCATATATATATATACATATATATATATATATATATATATATATACATATATATATATATATATACATATATATATATATATACATATATATATATATATATATACATATATATATATATATATATATATATACATATATATATATATATACATATATATATATATATACATATATATATATATATACATATATATATATATATACATATATATATATATATACATATATATATATATATATATATATATATACATATATATATATATATATATATATATATATATATATATATATATATATATCACGTCTTGTCATCCTATGTATACTTACACACACATGCAGAAGCTAGCTCGTTGACATTAACGAAGACGAAATTTGTGAACGCATGGACGGTTCCTTTAAGTCCCACTATCGTCCCCGTCCACAGCATAATATAACATTAAGAAAAGCAAAAGCACATGTACACCCCCGCCACCCACCAAGAGACGCTTTTTTTTGAGTCCCCGAAACAATACATCAATACACGCGGTGTCTGCGAGTACAGGCGGCTGTCTACGTTGTACATGTGGGCCGAACGCGAGGCACAAAATCCGCGTTTAGTTCGGTACAACCTTCGCCTAAGTTTCCCCGTAATATCACCCCCCCCCCCTACACACACGGCTGTAACACATGAATATAGACCCTGAAAAAAATCAGCATATTGTTTAATATATATATATATATATATATATATATATATATATATATATATATATATATATATATATATATTAATGTGAAGGAGAATGGAAAGGAATTAGAGAAGCAAAAGCCAAATCAAATTTCAATTCAATTGCTCAGAGTAAGGTATATTCCGCAAAGAAGGCAATTTATTCAAGTTAAATTTTCCTTAAGCCAGGCTTTTCAAAGATCAAAATCTTATCATCAGAGGAACTCGCTGGGATAGATAAGTTGGCAAGGCCAAGATTTAAAATTTGAAAAAGTAAAATAAAAGTTGTAGGGAAAGAAATACAGGGCAAAACTCTGCCCGAATGCAAGCAAATGTCCGATTGCTAAAAAGTCCGGTGTCGAAAAGTCCTGTTCTTTCCTGGATATTGAGCTGTATATTTTTCACAATAGGCTTTACCTTTCCTAAAAGTTCGCTTTTAGTACACCATTTTATATATATATATATATATATATATATATATATATATATATATATATATATTTTACAGATAAAATTATTCTTGATAATTCAATATTTCTTGTTGTATTTAGTACGCGAGAAAAGAGCTTTGATATTTAATTTTGCTGTTTTAGACAAAAAAATCGATTTCTAATCCAGTACAAATACAAAAATGTCATATTATTTATTACGATTCCGCTAGTTTACGATCGTTTCAGATATTTATGGTTGAACTATATTTGAAACATGAAACCAAAGAGAAAAAACAAACAAACAAAAAAACTAAAACAATTAATAGTTTTTAATTTAGTAAATATCACTCACCAAGCGCCGTTCCGGAACGGCGCTTGGTGGGTGATCCAAAATATGTAGCTATAACTGGCTTTGAAAAAGTGATGGACTCAACGCGACAAACTGAGAAACTTATT
>OY744537.1:8048537-8076037 GCA_963556195.1 Sepiola atlantica | reverse complement strand
ATAAAACATCCCAATGAAAAAGGTTATATTTTTTTTCTCGTTTTTTTTTAATACATTAACTTTGGGGACAGAGTAAACAGCGCATCGTGATTGACAGTTTCTCGCATTGCGTTCTTCATACCACAAACTTTATTAAAAAAATTTTTTTTTTTAACTTGTGCGAAAACGTCTGAGTGTAATTTTACTCTTTAAACTTCTATGAAAAACGTTTTAAATGGAATTGAGCTTTTTAAACATCTACTAAACGTTTTTAACATAAATTTACGTACACGTTTTATACGTGGTTTAACTTTTTGAAACGTTTACGTAAATGCTTTAAACGGAATTTAATAAATAAAACAACACCTACGAAAACGTTTTAAACATAAAAATTTATTTAAAAACTTCTATCTAAAAAAAAAAATGCCAATCTCGACGGAATGGGCGCACTAAGTATACAATAAAAGGTAACTTTGTTTTACAGACATATTTTTGTTGGGTGTTGACGGGAAGGTGAAAAAAGGAAACGTTTACCACGTGATGTTTATTTACTCCTCGCGGAGTTAGGCACAAGGCCAGTTTTATCTTACTCCCACAAGTAAGATGTGACCCAAGATCGGGTCGAGCAAGTGGGGTTAAAAGCCAGCGCTCGAGAGGTGAGCACTCTGGCCATTTAAAAATTGCCTGGGTAGCCCCGTCGGCATTTCCCGGTAGGGGCGCCTCAGACAGTAAGCAATAAACTTACTCCTCCCCAAAGAGGGGAGGCGAAGCCTGGGAGGGTGGACCTCCTAGAACTGCACAGAACAGGCGTGCAGTATCCATCGGAACAGATACTACACTTTGATCTTAGCCAAAGGAAATACATGAAAATTATGGGTGAGGGTAACGTAGGGTAACGTAGGAGGCTTGAAAACGTGACTTGCAGACAGACGATCACGCATGCACATCTTATATTGAGTGTGCACACACGCGTGGAGACATTTTTGCAAGAGACTAATGTATATTACCGCAGTGCCGTCGCTTATGGCCTTATACCATCCACCTATTATGCTACTAGGATCCAAATAGGATCTCCGATATCACAACTCGAAGGATCCTCGTAGAACAGAAATTGGCAAAATTCGACACAGGATGAATTTCACGTCTCACCGCGTACTTTAATGCTCACCTCAAGCTTTTATTCATTCACCGTGCTTTTGTTACTCTCACGTTGCTTTTATTCTTTCCCTCCGCTCCTTTCATCGCCTCAACTTCTCATTGCTTCTTCATCTCCTTTCATACTCGACCCAATACCCCCCCCCCCCAAATTACGGCTAACATAAACACCCACCTATTTGAACTCTATTCTTTCATCACTTCGCAGCCTCTCCCTCTCCTACCCGCTTTACGGATCGTCTCTGACTGTTTACTATACAGAACTATGGGTTTCTTTTCAATAACGCTCTTCTGCACCAAAGATTAAAGGTAGTTTGAATCGACCGAAATATCGATTGACTTTAAGGATGTGTCTGTGTGACCATTTTTACTAGTCTGTACATGCTTATCCACTATGCTATATAGTAAAAAATCCATTTTGGTTGAAATTTAATTTCATATCTTAAACTCCTACATAATATTATTTATGAACAAATGAATATCTTAATGTTTTTAATCACTAAAAATCCGAAAATTATCCAATTCTAATAAAAATTCATCATTTTTCCAAAAAATGTTGCAATGGATGCATACAACTTTTCTATTTTAACATGAAAGCGATTTTCAGATGAGTGGAATTTGAACGGAATTTAAGTTTAGTAAATAAGAAAAAATGTTGTTAGTGTTAACAGAAACTCCATATATCGTACGCCCCCCTCCCCCCCGAGGTAAAGTTTGAAAAACTAAAACATAGGACCACTACAGAGCACGGCTGAAACATTCTTTCCGGGCCCCCAACAGGCTGACCCCCATATCATTTCCTCATATATATCCATATAATACAATTGTTAGACAACTTATCGTTTGTCTGGTAATTCACGTTCAAACGTAACTTTTTGAATCAACTGTATTTTCAAGTATGTCCTAATTTAAGCAATGTTATTCAATTATTGGAATGCTCAAACGGTAATGTAAGTAATTCAATAAAACTTCACAAAAATGCAATTTAAAAAAGTGAATAAGGGTCGACATTCAAAAGCTGTTATATATATATAACAAATATATATATATATATAACAAATATATATATATATATATATATTTGTTTATTATCTATGTACGTATACGTTTCGTCCTTTTTAATCGGGACTCATCGGCATAGAGATGTAACTATTCACTACTTTTCGCGTGATTCGAAACCCCGGGCTACGAGTATTTTACAAATCAAATCCCGACACCTAGAACCATTCGGCCACCGTTGGATAGCTAAATAAACAGTCATAATTTTAACACTTATTTTATCGGCTTGACGTTATAAGAGCGTTCAACTTAATGAAAAGAACGATGCATATATAGCTAGCAACGTCATGCTGTGTTTATACTACACTTACAGTGCCCATCTAGAGGGTTTTCTAGGGGCTACAAATAATAAATATTTGTACGTATACGTTTTGTCCTTTATATATATATATATATATATATATATATATATATAATGTGTGTGTGTGTTATTTCGTACCATGTTTATGTAGTGATGGGGGCCACCAATGTTGAGGATAAGGCCATATAAAAAAAAACAAAGTTTATCCTTACATAACTATATATATTTTACTGAAAACTTGTAAACTATTAGTAGCAAATGAGAGTTCATAGTATCCAGGAACGTTTCAAAATGAAGGCGTTGTTTAGTATGTAAGAAGGTGAGTATTGATTTACTCCTCTCCAGGAGTTAGGCACAAGGCCAGTTTTTATCTTACTCCCACAAGTAAGATGTGACCCAAGGTCGGGTCGGGAAAGTGGGGTTTAAAAATTGCCTGGGCGGCCCCGTCGGCATTCCCCGGTAGAGGCGCCTCAGGCAGTAAGCAATAAACTTACTCCTCCCAAAGACGGGAGGCAAAGCCTGGGAATGTGGACCTCCCAGAACTGCACAGGACAGACCCATTGACCAGCGTAAATCAAGACCCGAAGGCCAAGACAACACCAGTATGGGGTGCAGTGTGTGTGCATATTAGCTTCCCTCTGTTTTGTAAGTAAAAGAGGGTTTTGCGTGTGTTAACTTGTGTGTACATGCATTCCGTGAACGGCGTGTATGTGCTGTCGCTATGCGTGCAGTAGTCCGTGAATGCCTCTCGTCATGTGTGTGCTACTTGCCCTTGAACAAGAGGCCGAGGATATTTTGAAAGACTTTCCCTCGTGCACCGGGTCTGAAAGAAGATAAAAACAAAACGAAAAATAAAGAAAGCTGTGTGTTTGTGTTTTTATATTACGCGTGAAATTAGGAGGTTAATATTCTTGTGCCCGTGATTGGTTAAAAGAAACTGCTGATTTGTAGCTTTTGTCCAATCGAGGTTCGATATTTAAAAACAACATTCGCTGCTGCCCTCCAGAATTTATTTCGTCGTTAAAAGAAGAATAACGAAACCGAAACTATTTATGGGATTTAAATTTAAACATTTCCTAAGACGTTCTATAGATTTTATTGCGAAACCGGATATTTTGGGATTATCTTTCCAAAAATGTAAATATTTCCTTACAATTAACAGAGAAGGTTTCCATGAGCGCAACAAAATGAAACTAAAAAGACTCCTGAGCAACGCCGGGTAGATACAGCTAGTTTGAGATAAAATAGGCAAGAAATGAGCTTTGGGGTGCGATCATTTCTTAAGTGTGACTAACGAGACGAAAAGAAAACGGGAGGTGGATGGAAAAAACGTGTTTTTTGCATCGGATAGTATGTGTGTGTGTGCGTGCAATTGTGTGTGTGCGTTAGTTCTGTTTTAAATTAAGCCCCCCCCCCCACCACCAATCATCAACTGGGAATTTCGTTTCCTATTTCATCCCCTTTTTCCCTAACAAGGAACTCTTTTCCCTTGTTAAGCAAATAAAAAAGAAAAGAAAGAAAATCTCCATAAACAAAATGGTGGATTGGGTTATTCATCTCTCTTCCCTTTTTTCCCATCTTCTCTCTCTCCCTTCTCTCCACGTTTAAGGGATCGTTATTAACCCCCTTCTCCTCTAAAAGACCCCCGAATTGCAAGTTCTTTGTACATTTAAGGAAATTTATATTTTCGCACAGTTTAATTTGATTAAGAAAAAGAGGCGTTTGTAAGGTTTTCTTATTCGTTATATAATCGTTTTATATATTCCTTATATAGGCGTTTTATATATTCGTTATATAGGCGTTTTATGATTTTAAAACGAGTAAAAACACGAAGGGATATTTTAAAGATCCGTCTATTTAAGCTGGGCGTTTTGCGACCGACGGACGGACGGACAGATGTACTTATAGAGATGCGTGGATGCATCTAAAAATCTTGTTTCGAACTTAAGCGTGACAGACAAACAGAAAGTGTATTTAAAATTTAAGCCTGATCGAACGACTGACAGACAGAGCCTTGTATAGAGATGATTTGACGCATCTAACAGAGAAAAAAAAGCTTAAATTACAAATCTGTTTTATAAAACAAACATTATGTGTGTGTGAGAGAGAAAGAGACAAGAGGGAGAGAGGAAAAGAAAGAGGGGTAAAACGAAAAATGGGTAGTAGTAAGGTAGAGAGAGAGAGAGAGAAGTAAAGAAAGGGATAAAGAGGAAGGAAGAAGGAAGGATAGTGAGAAGGAGTAAGGGAGAGAGTACGGGAGGAAAAAAAGAGAGAGGAAGGGAGTGAAAGAGAGATTGAGAAAAAGAGAGTGGGGATTGAGAGAAAGAAAGAGTGGGGGGGGAGTTAAAGAAGGAGAGAGAGGAGAGGGGGTAAATGGGAGGAGGTACTGCTTTACAAAGATTTTACTGTTATAATTGTTCTGATGAGTTTTTTACAAAATACGTCGAGAGTGAATCGCTAAATACTCGGCTTATGTTAACGAATGGAATTTTCTATTTCAATGGTTTTGAAAATTGCAAAAAAAAATATGGATTTTGCATTGATTATAAAACCAGATCGATCGTTTAAAATGCATTGATAAATGAACAATTTCCTTTCCACTTTGTGGGTTCGATTTCAGGTTTGAGTTTTTGCCAGATTTCGTTGTTTTCTGACTGTTTACGGTATTGACAACAAATGTGTCTTGCGCAATTTCTCTCTTATTCATCTCTCTGTCTCTTTATCTCTCTTTCTCTTCCCCCTCTCTCTCTATCCTCTCTTTCCTCTCTTTCTCTTCCCCCTTCTCTCTCTCTTTCCTCTCTTTCTCTTCCCCTTCTCTCCCCCTTCTCTCTCTATCCCTTTCACTCATTCTCTCTCTTTACTTATATCTCTGTGTTACTCTTTCTATCCGCTTGTGTTCGTGTGTGTGTGTGTGTGTGTGGTGCTCTCTCTTTGTGCATCTGTGTGTTTTTTTCTTTTTACTAATGTGTCACAGCTTATCAAGACCCGAAGGTTACTCGAGGATAAGTCTTAATTAGATGGTCAGTTAGCGAGAGAGGATTAGAAACAATGGGTAATTGGTCAGAATTTGATTATTTAAGTGGACGGGTCGACAAGAATTTTGCTAACATTGGACTAAAAAACGACCATGTTATAGTCAGCTGGGAAGCAGTCCCGTAGTATTGTATTCCACAGATGGAAAATTCTTAGACAGAAACTTTGTTCATGGAAGTTCCGTTTAATTTTATGTACATAGAAAGAGAAAAGAAACTTCTTTACAGTGGTTGTAGCTGGACACATTTTTGCTGTGAATGTTTTATAGAGAGGAACAAGAGATTGGAGCTCAGTCGAGCACATACGATGAAAATAACAATAGAGTAGAGAAGGACTAGAAACGCTTCTTCTGTGAGAAAGTGGTTGTAGAGAAGCGGTCACCCCCCCCCCCCACTAGATTTCGAAGTCGACTTTATTCTTTGTTTCTTTCTGTACACTTGCTTATGCCGTTTCTCTCTTTTTTTTACTGGGGGATATTTATCTACCTCCGATGGTAAGATTTGACACAAGGTCGGGAAAATGGGATTGAAAACCCAGTTCCCTAGAGGAAGAGCATTATGGCCTACATAAAATGTCTGGGCAGCCCCGTCGGCATTCCCCGGCATGGGGCGCGTCAGGCGATTAGCAATAAACTAACCCCTTCTCAAAGGGTGAGAAGGCAAAGCCTGGGAGGGTGCATCCCCTAGAACTGAACAGGGCAATACCTCAGACCGGTGGAATCAAGGGCCAAAGGCCAAGACGATACCGGTCTACAGAGTGTAGCATCCATCGGAACAGATACTACACTCTGATCTTAGTCAAAAGGCTTATGCAAGTTCTATTAACATCTGTGTGTGTGTTATTTCCTGGTCATATGTGCATGCCCCCCCCCCCATGCGTGCGTATATTTCTTTCACCACCTCTCTCTCGCAATCTTTGCAGGCATGTCTCAAGGTATTCTTGTCCCCGTCTTATTCTCTCTAGTTATGGTTTTCTTTCTTAAGACATGTGTGCGCCCCCCTTCTCTCTCTTGTCACGTGTGCATGTTTCTGTCTCACTACCAATATGTACATCCCTCTAGCCAGATGTGTGTCTGTATGTCCATCTGTTTATCTCTGTCCCTGTCTGTCTGTCTGCCTCTCTCTCTCTCTCTAACAAACTGTGTTTATGTGCGTGTCTCTCTGGCCATCTGTATGTGTATCTCTCTCTCTCTCTCACACACTCTCTCTCTTTAGAAATGTGTACGTTTCTCTGTTCAGACGTATTTGTTCCACTTATTTTCTGTCTGTCTGTCTCACTAGCCATCTAAGTATATTTCATGAGCCATATGTGTGTCTCAATCTCTGTACCAAGTTTTGGTGTGTGTCTCTCTACCTCTTTCTTCTTCTTTCGTGTGAATAAGATGATTCTGGTGTTGGCATTAGTTTCCCCGATGCTTTTCTAGTTAGAAATCTTCCTGGAAAGACATCGGGTACTTACGAGAAGGACCATGAGAAAGTTGCCAACATCCCTAAGTGAAAGTGGTACTGTGCAACCGACTGGATTCGAACTTGGAACATCCAGGTCTTCAGTCCGTGTCGGTATCCACTTAACCACCGTCACCTCCCAACCTCTTTCTTTGTATGTAGGTTTATCCCCTTCTCTCTGAGTCTCTCTAACCATCCGTGTGTATCTCTTTAGCTACGTGTGAGTGTGTGTGTGTGCGTATGTAGTTATTTTGTGTGTTAATCTGTCTTACGCGTCCTTTTCAGTTATTTGTGAACACTTCTCTCCCCCTCTTTGTCCTGATTTTTCTGCTTTTCGCTAGCCATATCAGTGTGTCCCCTTTTTATGTAGTCATATGTAAATGCCCTCTTTTCTCTAGCCGTATTTGGGTCTCTTTCTCACGCCATCTTTAAATGTCACATTTTCTAATGTTATCTCCGTATCCAGTTTTCTCGCGCCATTTCTATCTCCGCTTCTCTAGCCATCACCGTGGCTCTTTCTCCCTATATATCCCTGTGCACCACTTTTTCTCTAACCATCTCAGCCTGTCTCCTTTAATCGAGCAATCTCTGTTAACCTCCTTTTGATCGACATCTTCATGTATCTCTTTATCTTGAGTCATATTTCTGTCGCTTTTTGCATTCGATATTTGCGTGTCCCTTTTTCTCTAGCAATCGTCTGTTTTTTTTAACCATCACTGTGTGTCACCTTTTCTATAGACGCATGTGTCTCATTTTTTTTTTAACTATCTATGCGTGTCTCCGTTTTTTAGCCATCACTGTGTGTCACCTTTTGTATAGACGCATGTGTCTCATTTTTTCTAACTATCTATGCGTGTCTCCGTTTTTTAGCCATCACTGTGTGTCACCTTTTCTATAGACGCATGTGTCTCATTTTTTCTAACTATCTATGCGTGTCTCCGTTTTTTAGCCATCACTGTGTGTCACCTTTTCTATAGACGCATGTGTCGCATTTTTTTAAAACTATCTATGCGTGTCTCCGTTTTTTAGCCATCACTGTGTGTCACCTTTTCTATAGACGCATGTGTCTCATTTTTTCTAACTATCTATGCGTGTCTCCGTTTATTAGCCATCACTGTGTGTCACCTTTTCTATAGACGCATGTGTCTCATTTTTTCTAACTATCTATGCGTGTCTCCGTTTTTTAGCCATCACTGTGTGTCACCTTTTCTATAGACGCATGTGTCTCATTTTTTCTAACTATCTATGCGTGTCTCAGTTTTTTAGCCATCACTGTGTGGCACCTTTTCTATAGACGCATATGTCTCATTTTTTTTTTAACTATCTATGCGTGTCTCCGTTTTTTAGCCATCACTGTGTGTCACCTTTTCTATAGACGCATGTGTCTCATTTTTTCTAACTATCTATGCGTGTCTCCGTTTTTTAGCCATCACTGTGTGTCACCTTTTCTATAGACGCATGTGTCTCATTTTTTCTAACTATCTATGCGTGTCTCAGTTTTTTAGCCATCACTGTGTGTCACCTTTTCTATAGACGCATGTGTCTCATTTTTTTTTAACTATCTATGCGTGTCTCCGTTTTTTAGCCATCACTGTGTGTCACCTTTTCTATAGACGCATGTCTCATTTTTTTAACTATCTATGCGTGTCTCCGTTTTTTAGCCATCACTGTGTGTCACCTTTTCTATAGACGCATGTGTCTCATTTTTTTAAAACTATCTATGCGTGTCTCCGTTTTTTAGTCATCACTGTGTGTCACCTTTTCTATAGACGCATGTGTCTCATTTCTTCTAACTATCTATGCGTGTCTCCGTTTTTTAGCCATCACTGTGTGTCACCTTTTCTATAGACGCATGTGTCTCATTTTTTCTAACTATCTATGCGTGTCTCCGTTTTTTAGCCATCTGTGTGTCACCTTTTATCTAGCTATCATCATGCATCTCCTTTTTATCTAGTCGTCTATGTGTATCTCTTCTTTTAATTAGCCATGTTTATTTGTTTATCTCAAGTAATTTTTGCGTCACCTTATCTAGTCAATTCTGTATATCTCCTTTCTATAGCCGCCCATTTGTGTCTCCTTTTCTCTATGTATCTCCGTGTTTCCGTGTCTTTAGTCATCTTGGTGTTTCCGTTTCTCTAGACATCTATATCTGTCTGTCTGTTTCTCTCTCCCCTTCCTGTATCTCTTTTTAGATGATGTATTTGTTTCACTCACTTTTCATGTCTGTCTCCGTAGCCATTTAAGTATATTTCACTAGCAATATGTGTGCCCCAATCTCTATACCAATTTTTGGTGTGTCTCTCTCTACCTATTTATTTGTAGGTAGGTTGGTAGGTCTATCTCCTTTTCCCTAGCCATCTTGGTGTCTCACTTTCTCTAGCCATCTTGGCGTCTCACTTTCTCTAGCAATCTCCGTGTCTCACTTTCTCTAGCAATCTCCGTGTCTCACTTTCCCTAGCAATCTCGATGTCTCAGTTTACCCTAGCCATCTTGATGTCTCCGTTTCCCCGAGCCATCTTGATGTCTCCTTTACTCTAGCCATTTTTGTGTCTCATTTACTCTAGCCATTTGTGTCTCCATTACTCTAGCCATTTTCGTGTCTCCATTACTCTAGCCATTTTCGTGTCTCCATTACTCTAGCCATCTTGTTTTTTCTTTTCTCTAGCTATCTGTGTCTTTTTTCCTGTTTTATTTTCATGTAGAATTCGTTGTATCTCCTAATCTCTAGCCATCGCACTATGTCTTCAGCCATTTATCTATCTGTGTGTCTTCTTTTTCTAACTATCTTAATCTATCTGTTTTTCTCAAGCGATCTGTATGTCCTTTAAGCTCTAGCCATCTCCTTCATCCTGTTTTTCTCTAGCAATATGTGTATGTCTCCTTACTCAAGTCATCTCAGTGTCTATCTTTTTCTCTTCCCATCTCAGTGTCTATCTTTTTCTCTGCCCATCTCAGTGTCTATCTTTTTCTCTTCCCATCTCTGCGTCTCATCTTTTCTCTAATACTTTTTGTCTCGTTATCATTGTATGCCGCCATTTCTTGATCTTTGTATTCTCCCTTTATCTAGCCATTTTTGTGTCTCCCTTTATCTAGCCATTTTTGTGTCTCCCTTTATCTAGCCATTTTTGTGTCTCCCTTTATCTAGCCATTTTTGTGTCTCCCTTTATCTAGCCACCTTGCTCTGTATCTCGTTTTCTATAACAATCTGTGTGCTTTTTTTAACCCCCCCCCTTCTCTCTTATCTATATGCTTATTTAGGCTATTTCTCTCCGCCTCTCTCTTTCGGAGTGTCTACAACTGCGTTTCTACCCACCTCTTTGCGTTCGAATTCATGTCTCTATTTATCTAACCGAAGAGAATGCAAGTAAAGCCTATCAAATTCATCGATTGATTAATAGATTTCCTGACGAAAATATCGAGGGAAGCCGGACAATCTTGTGGTGGTGGTGGAGATTGTATTTTAACAAATAATAAAAAATAAATTAAAAAAAAAATACAAAAAAATACGGCACTTCTTAGTTAGATGATTGAATTCTTTCACTCACTTGAATTAGAATTGGCAGAAAATTTCTATAAAAGTTAAAATTGCAAAATCGTTGAGTTGAAATCAATCTGATTTATTGAGTCGTACAAGAAACCTTTTTGTTGTTATTCTGCTTGATATGTTTACCGATATGTACCATTCTGAGTTTATTAAACTGATAGCCATTCTGACTGATATGCAAAAGAAAAGAGGTGAGTGCTGAGTTGTTCCCACAGACACTTATTTCGCCAACTTATTGAAAATAAAGAAATTCAACCATGACCTACCGAGTCAGGTAGCGGGAATTATAATTAATGGGCGGAATTTAATGATAAAATAGTAAAAAAAATAGTTTTTGATTTTATTAAAAAAAACAAAAAAACTCTAACGGCTTAAGCGCAACATTTTCAGATAAACACTTTTTTATTGACTTGTTCAATTTTGAGTTTTTTGAAACAGACTTGTTCAATTTTGAGTTTTTTGAAACAGACTTGTTCAATTTTTAGTTTTTTGAAACAGACTTGTTCAATTTTTAGTTTTTTGAAACAGACTTGTTCAATTTTTAGTTTTTTGAAACAGACTTGTTCAATTTTTAGTTTTTTGAAACAGACTTGTTCAATTTTTAGTTTTTTGAAACAGACTTGTTCAATTTTTACTCCAGTTTGCTATGTTTAACTATGTAAGTTTAATATAAAATGGAATTGACTTATTCTCCGTCCCCTAAAATGTTTTGTGTACGTGTTATAGAACCGGCTCATTTGGCATAATGGTTAGTGTTCGCAAATGGGCCGGCGGACCGGGGTTCAATCCTCAATCGAGTCATACCAAAGACTAACAAATGGTACTTGATGCCTCCTTGCTACACACAAGTGACTTGCAATGATGATCGAAAGAAGCGTAGAGTACGGGAAATCTGGGGAGACTTATTGTCACTCGGACTTCAGTTGTTGCTAGTGAGTGATCACTGGTAATAAGTCGTGTGAGAAGCAGTAAGATAATAATAATAATAATAATAATAATAAGTAAATCTTAATCAACTTGACATTAGACATTAGACAAGTCCTTTCGTATGTTATCTTCATTATCTATATAATAATGCGCGATTAAAAATTAGATCGTCTGATCGTCAAAGATGGCGCAATTGAAAATTTACTAGGATGCAAAAATTTCGACTTTACTCATTTTAAAATGAATTGTTCCAAAATCAAATTCTGTCGTCCAGTTTAAAAAACCTACTCTTTGCATTCTTTTTATTTTAATGTAACTGTAATAAACATGTGATTGTTACAATTTTTAATAAATCAATTAAGAAAGTGACATTCGTTTTATTTATTCATCTGACAATTATTTTACAGCGAGAAGAAAGACTGTCAAAAAAATAGTTAGGAGTAAATTATACAAATAATAAAGATGGCAATCGCGGAATTTCCACGGGTCCTCCTAGTCAACATTATTATATATCTCTCGTCTGTGACTCTTACCAAAATTGATGATTGCGTGGTGAGTGCTGGGGCCGGCGGTGGTGGGGATCATTATATAATCGTATACTTATATGATGTAAGAGTGGAAAAAGGTATTGATTTTTAAGCTTGCATTGACTTACATCGTTATCAGCTTTTGTCGGCCGTTTGCTGCAGTGATAGACAATGGACGCCCCCCCCCCCCGACACGCGTTAGCACAAAGCTCTGTGGAAAAACAGGCGACAATTTTCTTTTGGTTTGTATTCATCATCGCTAGAATCAATTTTTATTTATCTCTATTTCTAGTTGTTTGCATTATATTATTCGTCATTTTTAATTCACAAACGTCTTTTTTTTCACGCATAGGGAAGGGATCACGTGATCCGAGCCAGGCTTGAATCATTTCATCACGTGATTGCACAAATAGCGCGTTTGAAATCGGAACACACGACATAAGCTCGCGAAAATGACTTAGTGTCATGTCTAAAACAAACGTTTGTGTCTAGTTCTGGAACTTATGGTGAAGCAAGGCTGGTTTTGGAGTACGTTTTCTTTCTTTTGTTGTCTTTTTTGTAGTGAGGGGGGGGGAGGAGAGGTAGAAATACAACTCAAAATAGTTTACGCAGAACTCTCAACTGTCTCTCTACTTTCAATAAACTAATTGTTTTCAAACCGAGTTGGGATAAAATAAAGCCACCTATTGCCCCTTCTTTCTCATTATATATATATATATATATATATATATATATATATATATATATATATATATATATATATATATATAAAGGCTGCCTGCTCTATTGAATGAAAAATAAATATAAACAAAACATTTTCTGGGAAGTGGAAAAACATACATATACGTTTGAACTACTGCGTGGGTCTATCTTGTCAAGAAGGAAATACTTTGATATAAAATCTAAGATTTATTCGATGTTCTGACTTTTAACTGTTCTTTAATAATTCCTGGCTCATTCATATAATATTACTGATGATTGTCATTGATAAATTTTAATATGCTGATGAAGAAAATCATATACATTTTGTAACTTTACTGAAACGTGATTTTACTAATAAAAATGCTTTTTTTTCGGAAATGCGCGTACATGTAAAGTGACATGGTTGAATATTTATTCATAATTCAAATATTTGAAATTATACTTAATAGGTTTCGAACTTTTGGAATCTACATAATAAAAATATATTCATATGTCTTCTTATGTTTACAAATGGCATGCTTCTGCTTTTTTAAATATCAGATTCAGTTTAAGCATGCGATTTTACTCAGAGTAGGGCCAATTTAATTCTCTGATGCTGTCACGTAGAGGAATGCTGGGTAAGCTAAGATAATTACAAAAATATCTGCCATGGTCATGTGTGTCAACATTCGTTTATTTTGCTTGATATAATTATTTACTGGAGTTGCTCTCTCCTTCAACATTGGAAGTTAAATGAAATGCGCATGCGTGATGTTACCATCTACCCACAGTATTGACCAATCAAATGCGTGCGCGCCAAAAATCCAGTCAAAGTTTTTCCGTAGATGTCTATAATAACACAGATTTGGAGAACAAGACAGTCAGATCGATTTAAGATGTCTATACTGCCACACAAATCTACGACACCCATGACTGGCAATTTCGCGCCACAAAAATCGGCCAAACTATAACCATTTTTTTCTTCTATCCGCCCAGAAAGATGTATTTCTATTCAAACTATGACCACTTTTTCTTTCATCCGCCCAGAAAGATGTATTTCTATTCAAACTATGACCACTTTTTCTTTCATTTGCCCAGAAAGATGTATTTCTATTCAAACTATGACCACTTTTTCTTTCATCCGCCCAGAAAGATGTATTTCTATTCAAACTATGACCACTTTTTCTTTCATCCGCCCAGAAAGATGTATTTCTATTCAAACTATGACCACTTTTTCTTTCATCTGCCCAGAAAGATGTATTTCTATTCAAACTATGAAAGCCTACGAATATAACTAACTACCCGGTTCTCTTTCTATTTAACATCTGCAGTAAAGCACCAGTGGCAGCCTGAAAAGACCTGCTTTTATCCATGCATAAGCCTTTCTATTCATATTACGTTTTTTTTTTGTCACGTCAAATTACAACCAAGATAAATAACGTTTTATCTTCGGATTTTTTTCTGGACTCACTGCCTTAACTTAACTCCGAGGTATATTTCGTACTACAATGGACACTACAACACGTGTCGACATTTTCAACACTTTTGCTCTGAAATAAACGCCGTTTCTTACGTTGATTGTTGGATGATAGTCTTTATTTTTCTTTGTGTTTGTCGTGTGTTATTTCTACAGAACCCGCGACATGTGACAGCACCGATCTTTCGAAATTAAACCGACGTCGTTTCAAAACTTGTTTTACTGCAGAGGCGAATACATATCAATTTTGCATCATATCTGTGAAATTCCTATCTAATTCGCCTCTCGGTCAATAATCCTTCTATTTTAATTGAAATTTATTCCCGTGGGAGCCAAGCGACACCTGTCGGCCCGCTCACACTTTGAGAACCCATTCACTTACTAATTGGACGCAAACAAATTTGCTGATCTGCGCACTGCGGTAGATGTCTTCAACTGATAAACCAAAAATACATTCTGACAATGTTTGTTGTCGAACAGATCAATTCAATAAAGATCCAAAGATATCGAGAAGCCAGAAATATACGTTTGTTGTCATACACATAATTTTCAATAGTGCAATGAATTCGATATTCACTGGGTGACCAACCATTTTGAGTTCTTGCCAGATTAGGTAGATAGTTATAATAGCTGGTCATAAAAACGTTGAAAAACCAGTTCTCGTCAGATCGTCGAAGTTAAGCAACGTTGAGCTTGGTGAGTATCAGATGGGGTCTATTTGGGAATACGAGGCACTGTATGCCATCTTTCTTGACTGGGAAATATATACGGCTTGCGACAGTATGTGAATTTGATATTCCCTAGAAACTTCCTCCTTCGGTGGAAGCCGATTGAGCACGCACAGGGCGAATACTACACCAGGTATTACAAAATGTATATATTTATAATGCTGAATAAATATTTATAAAAAATATCGAGTGTCTAAGAACTGCATCGGTTGGACACACTTAATTTCGAAATGACATTTTTAGATGCGTTCATGCTTCTCTATATTAGGCTCTGACCATTGGTACGTCTTAAGTTTGAAACATCAGTTTCACCGTTAAACGCGCAGTGTAATCGAACGCGACTTAAGAATATCCTTTCAATGTTGTTTAAAAATGATTTTATTATAAACAGGAGAATTAAAAAAAATATATATTTTAGAAACTTAGAAAGGAAACCAGCTGACAACTTTGTAATCTCTCTTTCTTGCTGATCTAGCAGTCGGGTTTCGAATCTCAGCGTAAAGACACTTGTTACAACTAGCTACACTAAAGAGCTGTAATACGGCAAAACATAAAATATAATATAATATATATATATATATATATATATATATATACACATATATATATATATATATATTAATCCTGAGTGGCTGCACGAATGCAATCTTGTTTCACTCACAGATCTCGTCAAACCAATAATCTATTCCGAAAAGTAGCCTCACGAAATCTGGGATTGAAACGCGATTGTATTTGTGTAACTACTCAAATTGTTTATTCATTATTATTATTATTATTATTATTATTATAAAGCTCTGTTTTGTATTAAGCACTTTTGAAATAAATACTAGAAAATATACTTATATTTTGCTATTTTATGTTGCAATGTGTAATACTATGAAACTGCAGTAAACTGAGTCAGTCCTAAGGTGCATACTATTTATGAATTCCATCGTTCTGGATTGAATTTTAAAATTCCAACAATTTTTTTTTTTTAAATGAAAATCGCTCCAGACAAGGCATGGAGTCACTTGATGTAAGGAGCTAAAAGAATTACCACTTCAAAGTAAAAAACTAGCCAGTTTTCTTGGTCGGAAGATTCCGACCCAGAAAACAGCAATTCTTCCCTTTTGTCAGAAGTATGGCTCATAAAATGTGAGGAGTAAAGGACAAAATAAGGGAAGCGAGAGTTACGAGACTGCCGAAAGTAAACCCAATGTCAATTTTCTACTCTACTTATTTATTAATAACAAGCTAATTCGGCTACTTATTTATTAATAACAAGCTAATTCGGCTATTGTCTGTTGTAACAAATGTAAACGAATATATACAGTAAATAAACATTTATAATACAAGTCCGTCCTGGAACGGGTATAATTCTAGTGGTTTAAAAGAATACTTATCTTTGCTTGCTTTTTGTTTGGTGTCTTATGGCTTGGCACCAAGTTCAGCTCAGACAATAGAATAGACGACATAATAAAACTTATTAATCTGCCAACCTTGAGATCTAAATCAATGGCGGACTAAATGGCAGATTACAAAAATTGATTTCTATGACCGTAAGCGAACCTTCTCCTAACTGATAATATCCTTATTTCTATTGTAAGAAAGGTTACAATCGACCTTCAAGCAGAATATAATACATTCATTAATGGTACATATTCATTGATAGTAATGGACTTTTGGAATTCGGTGTAGATATTATTCACAAGCGGAATTGGCTGTACGATGTGATCGAAGAGGATGACCTTGGGATCAGCTAGAGTTCCGTAGGGAAAATAGATAGTTGATTGGTTAGCGTAAACAAATGATGTAGGAGAGACTTGAAAGTAAGTCAGTTGCTGCCTAGATTTGAGTCAATCTAGACATAATTCACGGTTCTGATAACATATTTCTCTTTCGTCGTTGTTGGAATATTCCAGTCAGAAGTTCGCAGTTAATGAACATGGCTTTGCATTAATTAATGATACAGATATATTTATTTATATACAAATAACACACATTGGTCTTTATTATAGATTGGACGATTAATGCGAGAGTAATTCAATATCATTTTTGAAGAGAAATAATTTATTTCCATGTTTTTTTCCCTCCATAAACTTCAATTCTACTAATAGTCTATTTCTCAGTGTGAAAAGTCTTTAGGCCTCGTGATTATCCCCGGGTCTTATAGTGTTAAGCGAAACGGATGGGTGAAACATTCCCGTGACAGGACGCTAGTCTGTCGTCTGTTTTAATATCCAGCAACTCTTGTACCCATTTATACATCCGGATGAAACATTTGATAACAGCATAGTGTATTCCTAAATGGTAACCCATCTAATTATGACCAGGTTCAACGTCGCTTAGATTCGTTGATCTGACAGGAATCAGTGTGTCAACGTAATTTTAGCCATAATCTAAACTCTGCATTATTTTGAATCGATTTATAGCGGACATTATTTTGTTATATTTTCATTTATCGACTGGTGTATAAACCAGTATACACCCATGTTGTTATCGTCGTGAATCCAGGTTCTTGATCGTCTGCGAATGCGAACGCTAATGTCGATTTATAAAAGGGTTTATTTAAAAAGAGAGACAGTCATAGAAAACATAAGAGCAACGGCTTACTTGTACCAGACACAGACAGACAGACAGACGGAGAGCTAGTCTTGCTACATCGAGTTACATTGTGCGCGCCCGTCCTCCATTGGAGACAGCTCCCCGGACAAGTCTTTCCTCCTTGAAATTTCGTTAGCTAAGAGACAGAAAATCTTCCCCTCCCCCGGAAATGACGTGGTTTCGCGACTTCCGTCTGAGGTCACCTCTGACCTTTAAGATTTCACTCAAACTTTTTCATCCAAACACGGCCCTCGTTATGTAAAAATTTTGATTTCGTAGCCATATTTATTTCGAGGTTATTCAAAATGGCGGTAGATCAAACAGAATGCATCTGATTTGAACATCCGGCTTGTCATCCAACATTTTGTTTTTGGCTGAAACGGCTAAATCATGTTTAATTTACGAAAGAATATATACGCAAAAGCATGTTTCGTCAAAAGATGTTTACAAATGTGCCAAATCGTTTGAAAAAGGACAAAATAGTTTTCACAATGAAGACAGACAAGACACACCCACATTTTTCTTCTGAGTGAAATGCCAGTCGTTTTATTACAAAGTTAACTTTATTTATTGAATAGTCCTCACACTAAAATCTTTATTTTTCGTTTATTTTTAGTCTAAAAGCAAATAGATATGTAGCAGTAAACGAACTATTTTCTGTGTACGTAATCTTCCGAGATGAAATTGGCCAAGTGTGGACCAATCAGAAAGCTCGGCGTAGTGACTGCATGACGAACTTCTTACAATGTTTTGTGGGCGGAAGAAGCTTCTTATAAACTGGCCATCGGTGAGACGACAACCCTCTTCTTCCAATTCCTGAGTTCAGGTTAGGAATGCTTATCGGCATGTCCGACAAAATGATAACATTACGTCAACAACATGGCGTACAGACAAAAAACAAACTGCTAGAATACGCGTTTGTACACAGTTGTTCACAGAGCAATTAGCTTTCTTCGTTCCCAGCAAACAGGACCATTTACACTTGGGACCTTTGTGCATTTAGAAATAATGTTCCAATATTTATTAATGCGCACATATTTTAACAAATGGTTTTTGGTTATTTCTTTTCCATAAATATTAATTATAGGACGGGTCTTGTGATTAATACCAAGATTCGTGCCTATAAAGGTATACATAATTCAAGTAATACATGCACCTATATAAATATAACCAATAGATTGGAAGGATTTTGACAGATAAAGAAAACCAATATATGAAAGGAAAGTATTCAATGTTTCCCTTTTACGATCCTTTTCTTTTTGCTTTTGATTCCCGTTTAAAATTGCTTGTATTATACGCAAGAAAATGCAGTAACGAATGACCAACAATGAGGGGGGGCGTCGGTTCGTAAACTGTCAGATTAAAGAGTTTCAACTCTTATTTGTTTATCGCACAGACAAGAGAGTGCTTATCACGCAAGCCATTGCTACTTTGGATTTGATCCGCTTTAGGTGATCTGCAAACATTAGATCTTGTGCGTTAAAGCAAGCTAAAAGTTTTCGCCGAAGCAGAAGACCGGAGTACGAAACATAAAAAAGAAAGCATAACTTCAATATGTGCGAAGATAAACCTCGGCTTATTGGATGTGTTCAATCGATTTGAGACAGAGCATTAGCAGTGTCAAGAAAGAAATATAACGAACCTATTTTCAAAGGGAAAAGCTCACTGCACACTCCAATCCGCCACCATCGTCAACAATGAACGCTGAGAGACGCATTGTCCCGCCGACAACCAAAGCATCAAAATGGCGCTAGGCAAAAAAAAAAAATGGCTGCGAGGCGACTGAAAGTCTTCTCAACAAAGAATACTTGAATTCGGACAGCGACTGGCTTACAGTCTACATTAGTAACAAAACGTCCGATCATTATAGAGGGGCGAATGAATACAGGACCGAAACTGCTCGTTAATTCTCTAAAACAACCCTCCAAAAGATTCATACTAAGCCAAATGGTATTGATGAATTCAAAATCAGATTTATTTTCAAGCATTTCATGAAGTATATCTTAAAGTTTGTTTCAAAAATTCAATAAACTCAAACTAGATGGAGATAGAGATTCCGTGTCTGTAGGAAAACTAGTAATATTATTTAAAAGAAACGTTAAATAACAGCAATTGTAAAGAATAGATTCCTATATTATTTTTTATATAAAAAAAAACACTAACCTCCTGTCCCGCAGCATGGGCGGGTCTAACCGGCTTTCTCCGAAGAAGGAAGTTTCTAGGGCATATCACAAACGGTTCCCAGTCACACGTGTATGCCACCTGTAACAACGTTAGTTGTCGCCGTCGTCATAAATATTCCACCTGGTATTCTCAAATGGTCCCCCATCTAGTACTGACTAGGCTCAACGTTGCTTAACATCGGTGTGTCAACGCGATGATGCCGTATGGGATGTGACTGTAAACTTTGAAATACATAACAAAACTAATACATTCAGAGAACTGATTCTCTTGTTACTTCTTACGCACAAACTCGATTCGATGGCTTTCAAAAAGCCGTCGTCCAGTATCAGACATCTTTCTGATTTATTTTGGCTCCACATACCTTCTACAGAACAAAATAGTTTGATTAATTACCAAACATTGCGTTTACTATATTCGTCGTTAGAACTTCGCTAAAAATCGTAGTTCGTGCTTTGGGTCGTCGAGCCATATCGTTTTGAGAAATAATTAAGATGTCAACTAAATACACTTAAAATATTTCACTATTTAATTGACCAAACAAACGTTAGATATTTATATTACAGTGACCTCCTTTGTTTTTTTTTCTTTCTTCATAACGATGATATAGGACCCTATTGTTAACAATTGCATGAACAGCACCTGCCATTAATATTTACGTTTACCTGTGCTTATATATAATGACCGGTGTTATTTACCACCATTCACCTTTTGATGATGATAATATTTTGTCTCCTGATATTATATACTAAATTACCCCCCTTAGTGTTACGTAATATTTATAGATATTGAAATAGACACAACGTGTATTATTACATTTGATCAGGAGTATTCTTTTAAAAATCGATATGCGCCGAAAATATGAGTGATTGTTAGTGGATTTTGTAAAAAAAATGTACGCTTGTCTTCATCTAACACACAAAGTTATCTTGTCGGATTTTCATGGTCAGATCCAAATACCGGTTGGTCCAAAGAAAATGTAACAATTTGTGATAAAGTAGCATTTGTTATTAAATGGAAAACTTTACAATTTTGTTTCATAGACTTGTCGTACAGACATGTAAGTTTAGTGTGAAATAAGTTTTTCCCTGTATGCCACCATTTTGCGAGCACAGCTCAATAGTTTGTAATGTGCTCCATCCAAGCTCTCTGGCGCTGCATCACTATGGCTATTCGTACATTAAACTTTGTAATACCCCCAAGCGTTGTTTCAAAGTCACAATTTTATTCTTGTCCTGACTGATCGTGGCCGACCACTGCGACCTTCAATGTAATCCTATACACCCCGACCCTGAATTTGTACAGGAGACGCTTTATTGTCACTTTGGTTGGAGCGTTTCTCCCTGGAAAGTCCCTCCGAAAGTGTCGTTGAGTTTAGACAACCGATTTCGTTGCGAAGTAGACCTCTACAATTTTGATCCTCTCCTGCATGTTGCATGTCCTATTTCAACTGACCCCCCCCCCAAAGAAAAACAGAAGCCTAGGTTCATTTAAATTATAGCGATAATAACGCGAATACATCGTTTTGAACCACCTTATAGCATTTAAACTGACACATCAAAATTTCCTATTTCATTGTTTTACAAATACTTCTATGGATTATGCTTCGATGAATTGGCTGCTCTAGGGCCCCCTTCGACGTGAATTCACTAGGCTAACTCGACAATCAACTAAAATCTCATTCATTCACTGCGGAGGTCCCCAGATGTCGGAGAGCCTTCTACTCAAATAGCTTCTTTCCTCGAGCTGCTGGTCTCTGGAACTCCCTTCCTGCCCCCTGTTTCCCCGACAGTACCGACATGCAGAAATTTAAAACTAATGTAAACAGACATCTCGCTGCGCAGAACCCTAATTTAGGTTGACCCCCCAACCGTCTCCCCTTTTCTTTTTTCTCAGTAGCCCCTTACGTCTACAGTGGCGGCCTGCCTTGTTTGGGGTGAACTATGTTAAAAAAATATCATGTTATTGGCAATATAATAACGCACCTTGCTGCAATACATTTAAAAAATTACTTAGTCCGGCCCAGACGACTGGTAATATGAATCAGAAAGAGGATAACTCATATTTTTAATTAAAGAATATAATAGGAGTTGTCTATCTTACAACTAAAACTTCTTTCTTTTTCTGTATAAGTTTAAAAGTGTGGAAACCAATACAAATGAAGAACAGCAATGATTTTACTGCATCCTGGGCAACGCCGGGTAGGTACAGCTAGTTATACATATATTTACATAGTCACTTTATTGGGTACATATTTAGAAGCTTAGTTATCACTTTATAAACCGGATGTCGATAATTTGTGAACTAGATTCTACTCCTACCGTACCATATTGGATTCTACTCCTTCTACCTAATTCTAACTCTAACCATATTGGATTCTACTCCTTCTACCTAATTCTACCTAATTCTAACCCTAACTCCTTCTATACCATGTTTCATACATTAATATGACGTTTTCTGTAAGATATTTCCTGTTTTAGCAGGATATGTCACGTTAATTTCTTTTACATTTTTCAAAATTCATCCCATTTTCAAAATGACTGGGTTAATCGAAGAGTTAATGCGATTAACTCCAGCTTTCTAAAAATAAAAAGGATTAGCCACTTTAATTGAAAACGCATTAAATGAGATGTTTCTGAACAGCAATGTGTTAATCTCCCGTGCATGGCATGTGTTAGATATTTAAGGGGTTGAGATATGCTAAATTGGGATTGACCCAGCACGTCATGTGATAGCTTAAAGTAGGGGGAGATTTCGAATATTCTACGGCGTTATCATTGATCATTATTGTTTGTTATTTTTTTTATCTAACTTGTTTAGGACTTCGAATATCTAAGAGGATTCACCGACTCTAGTTATGATATGAATAAATGTATTTGCCAGACGTCGGCCGCAATAAAAAATAAAAAATCTAAAGATGTATATAGCGTCATAATAACACATACGTTAAGAGTTCGTGTTTTTTTTAATAAATTTCATTGATAGTATTTTTTATTAAAAGTTGTCTGAACACGTTATTTCTAAAAATTGAAACAAGCGTCTTTCAACTGGACAGTTTCAGGTTATTGGAAATCATTTCTTGATTGCATTATATTTAAAAATTTGTCTGAGCACACGTTTTATTTTTAACTTGTAAAACATAAGATCGTATATTGGAGAAATTACATTGTGTCTAACTTTGCCCTTGTGGGGATGCGAGTAGATATGGAAAGATAGTATTATTAGGTAGCTAGTTTAGACCGATGTAGCATCCGACATTGTTACAATTATTCTGTCGCATGGAGCATTTCAGTGAAACAAAATTTTAATTAGTTCTTAAAAATAAAAATAATTTACCTACTTTTACGATATACAAGTCATTTTTAAAGAAATAACTAGTTTAATATTTATTTTAAACACATATAACTGTTTATCTGATAGCCGTAATAGAGAGGGTAATGGCGATTAAAAAAAAACTCCCGAACTGGAATAAGTATCTTTGAAAGAAACTGAAGTGAAATACATTTTATTCTTGAAAAGAAAAATTGGCTAGTCAGAATCAAATATTGATTTATCAAATGCAATGCTATCGATGAAAAAATTAGAGATAAGCCGACTTCACACACACACACAGACACACATTTATATATATCACGTCTGTTTATAAGAAATGAAGTCTCCAAAACTTGATTTATTAGTGTTAACATTTTAAAATTACGGTCTTACTACATTCCCTATTTCGATGCCCCCCCCAATAAGTTGCTGAGGTCACCGCCTTTTCATCACGCCACTGATGTAATTAAGTTTTTTCATTTGCTTTACTTTGACAAGTAATACAACAAATATGTTTGACAGTTCAGAAGTAATAACAGCGTTTAAATGTAGGCCTGCATTTCAAATTGAACAAAACTACAATAAAAATGCGTGTAAACATGAAGAGTTAATGCACTAACAAGAAACGGTTCAAACTTTTCCTGTTGAATTCGTATTTAGTTATTTTGAAAGTGAGGCTATTAACTGGACAGGAACAACAACTTAAGTTGTAGACTAGCACCACAATCTTCTCACCAAAAAAGATGATAAATTAGTCGCGCATTTCGGTTAACGTCAAATTCAGATACATTTGACACGCCCTCCTCCATATGCACACAGAACTAAAAATACAAGTATTTTGAACGGTTTCTGCGAGATCGTTTTTGAAAACAATACAAGGAAATTACCGATAAATTTAATAAACTGAAATATTGATTTTCTTTGTCAATCGAATAGCATCCAGACTCAGAATTGTATAAAAAATATTCTGATGCTGGAATTAATCGATACTAATATAAGAGGTTGTCAGTATGTTCGCTAATTAAATTTATGCCATTAGAACTAGGCACGTGAAATTTAGTATGAATAATTATCTACCTATGTAGATTGTCGTTGGAGGTTCATATTTATATTTGTTCCCATAAAAAAATTCCGTTAGAAGCATGCCCCTCCTTCCATTGTGATCACTGATGTTGATGATAGATATTATTTACTCCTCTCCAGGAGTTAGGCACAAGGCCAGTTTTATCCTACTCCCACAAGTAAGATGTGACCCAAGGTCGGGTCGGAAAGTGGGGGTTGAAAAGCCAGCGCCCGAGAGGTGAGCACTCTGACCATCAAAAATTGCCTGGGCAGCCCCGTCGGCATTCCCCGGTAGGGGCGCCTCAGACAGTAAGCGATTAACTTACTCCTCCCCAAAGAGGGGGGGGGCGAAGCCTGGGAGGGTGGACCTCCTAGAACTGCACAGGACAATCCCATAGACCGGCGTAAATCAAGCCCGAAGGCCAAGACAATACCAGTCTATAGGGTGCAGTATCCATCGGAACAGATACTACACTTTGATCTCGACCAAAAGGCCGAAATAGATGGCCCTAAATGAAATATTCTTTCAAACCCCGTAAGTAGTTCGAGTTCTATTTTCACTCAGTTTTGACCATGTTTTTTTTTATATGTTGCTGTCATCTATTTAGAATTTATACTTTTAGCATAGTAGTCGAGGCCGACATAGTTCCAGACGAAGTTATAGTCATCACCAGTTAAGACTATTTTGTCAGCACTTTTTGTAAACTCACATTTGATTTAATTTAGATTATCAATTGATACTTATATATTTTTTTTTGCATACCAATATATATATATATATATATATATATATATATATATATATTCTAGCGTTGTAAGGCAACCAACAAAGCGATTGTTAATTGGCGATAAATTCTGTGCGTTCTTTCAGGAAGGGATACTTTTTTAAATCGATTACGTGTCGCTTTATGACCTTACTTGCTGAAAAAATATAACTTATATTTTGACAAATTAGGCACAAAGATGTTTATGTTAAAATTTATATACAAAGGAAATATTCGCCGATGACAGTAATAAACGGAAAGGTTATGTTATTTAACCGAGCACATGTTTCCTTTTACTTTTAAGTATAAGTAAACCTAAAATGCGTCCGATAAATAAAATTAGTATTTTCTTGGCTTCATTTTTTCTATGTTTCTCTGTATTTTTTTGATAATTGAGAGATCTATAACTGAGATATCATTATCTGATAAATAATACGTACACTATAGTCAAGTTCGTAAAACAAAACCGTAAACAAAATCAAACCCGTTTTTCTTAATGTTTAGTTAAGTAATTTTTTGTTCTTTTCAAACAAATATCTTTAAATCCAAACATTATAATCTTGCTTCTCCTTCGTGTTTCCTTATGTTTTTTACAAGTGTCCAGGGTCTTTAGCATACCAATTTTATTTATATATATATATATATATATATATATATATATATATATATATATATATTATATTTGTAGCAAGCTGTGAGTATCGGCTATTTGGTCGGTTTAGAGATTTTGATTAGCACTTGAATACAAAAAACGAAACAAATAAAATTGGAAGAGACTATTTTGCCGGTCCCGGAAAAATAACGAGCCCCTCGTTATTTTGCTGGTCCCGGCAAAATAACGACCCCCCCTCATTATTTTGCTGGTCCCGGTAGAATAGCCTCTTCCAAAATAATAGAGTTATATTTAAAAAAAAGTAGACATAAACGGATTATTTGCACTTAAAAACATAATTTGTATCTTTTTTTGACAATAAAAACAATACGTAAATGCATTTAAATGGACATAGAAATTCATCGTAGTTACTTAGTATATGGTGAAATAAAACGCCGTATTTATTATTTATTTAATTTTAAAAAGTAGTCAGAAGTTTTAATTATTTCATTTTTTATTGGAAAAATGTTGAAATAAAAATAAACCGGCAGTTAAGTTGACTCGTGAAATCTTCACTGTAACTGTAACAGTTAGGTTAAATAAACATGAACCGGCAAAATAACAGCCCCATCGTTATTCTGCCGGGACCGGCAAAATAGCTTATTCGAATAAAATTTACCTCTGAATTCGTACCTCGCGTCATCCGAAGATCGCAGAGAGCATTATACCATGGTTATGATCTACTAAAAACACGTAATTTTTTTCAAGTACTATGTGTAATATATATATATATATATATATATATATATATATATATATATATATATTATATATTAGTACTTCATGTATCCACATAAAATATTATAAGGAGATATAATTTTTTATGTGTCAGTTTTCAGTATTTACTTCAACAGTGCTCGATGCGTAAGTAGAGCTAGGTAGTAAGCAATGAAAATATATATGGCAATCAAGCTACACAGAGGCTCCCGTGTTTCATCCCCGGGGGGAATATATATATATATATATATATATATATATATATATATATATATATATATATATATATATATTCGATACTGTTTTAATGTTTAATAATTATCTGACGTTTTCTTCTATATAAGTTCAAATGAAAGGCGTCTTAAGGAAAAATGCTATTTTTATTTTTTCTTTCTTCATAAAATGTCTTCTGTGAAATTATTCATTCCTTTCTGTTGCACCCAAAATATTTGGGGATGTCATCATTAAGAGGCAATAAACATCAAAGTAGAATAATAACAACTACGAATGGCCTAATGGATACCGACACTGTTCATGGAATTGGCTAACCCGAGTTCAAACTCAGTTGGATATATTACATTCACTTACGCTCTGATATAATTAAGGAAACGTGTAATGTTATGTGAATGTGTTTGTAGTATTAAGTGACTTTATTTTAATGGACGATCACACCCTGAATCAAAAGGGAGGGGTTGCATGATTCCGTTGTTGTTGTTTTTAGGGTGATCATAGAGTCGTCTCAGCGGCTTCTGTGAGAAAGTTTACAGCAAAATGCACAAAAAGAGCTGCAATTTAAATAATTACAAACTTTTCTTTTTATTATAACTTTTCAATGGTCGTTTATGATGAAAACTCGCTTATCGAAACATCTGACGTGCTATGTGTGTGAGTGAGTGTGTGTACGTATCTAGATGCGGTTGTTGCCTCGAGCCCTCACCAAAAGAAGAAAAGAAACGTGTGTGTTGGTGTGTCGCTTGATCTCATTGACTGCTACAACTGTCTTTGACTGAGTCTTTTCGTTTATCTATCTCAGTAGGTCTGTTCTTACCAATGTTACGAACGTATGAGCATCCATACCGAACCATGGATAAAAACGCCACTTGTGTTAAATGAATCGTGTACAATTGTGTTTCAGCAGTACATAACCAAAAATGGGTTGATATACTGCAAAGTCGATGAGTCAAACAAAACACACTTTTTTCCTTGAGTTTTTTAAAGACTTCATGTTTTTTTTTCTCAATTCGAAATTATTTTAAAAGGTCTTTTGTTTGTATTTGCAGATCGATTAAACTTGTAGACCAGACCAGACCACAAGCAAAATGTCTTTGGATATGTACTTAGCAACTCTCATTGTTTTGTGTCTGTCAGCTTTT
>OY744537.1:8013537-8038537 GCA_963556195.1 Sepiola atlantica | reverse complement strand
TATATGTATATATATGCATATATATATGCATGTATATATATGTATATATATGTATATATATGCATATATATATGTATATATATGTATATATATGCATATATATATGTATATATATGTATATATATGCATATATATATGCATGTATATATGTATATATATGCATATATATATGCATGTATATATATATGCATGTATATATGTATGCATATATATATGCATGTATATATATATGCATGTATATATATATGCATATATATATGCATGTATATATATATGCATGTATATATATATGTATATATATATGTATATATATATGCATGTATATATATATGCATGTATATATATATATGCATGTATATATATGTATATGTATATATGTATATGTATATATATATATATGCATGTGTATATATGTATATGTATATATATATATGTATGTATATGTATATGTATATATGCATGTATATATACATATGTATACATGTATATATACATATGTATACATGTATATATACATATGTATACATGTATATATACATATGTATACATGTATATATACATATGTATACATGTATATACATATGTATGTATACATATATATACATATGTATACATGTATATACATATGTATATATACATGTATATACATATGTATACATGTATATATACATATGTATATATACATATGTATATATACATATGTATACATACATATGTATGTATTTATATATACATATGTATACATACATATGTATGTATTTATATATACATATGTATACATACATATGTATGTATTTATATATACATATGTATACATACATATGTATTTATATATACATATGTATACATACATATGTATTTATATATACATATGTATACATACATATGTATATATACATACATAGGTATATATACATACATAGGTATATATACATACATAGGTATATATACATACATAGGTATATATACATACATAGGTATATATACATACATAGGTATATATACATATGTATATATACATATGTATATATACATATGTATATATACATATGTATGTATATACATGTTCCTGTGTATGTATGCATATGTATGTATATACATGTACCTGTGTATGTATGCATATGTATGTATATACATGTACCTGTGTATGTATGCATATGTATGTATATACATGTACCTGTGTATGTATGCATATGTATATACATGTACCTGTGTATGTATGCATATGTATATACATGTACCTGTGTATGTATGCATATGTATGTATATACATGTACCTGTGTATGTATGCATATGTATATACATGTACCTATGTATGTATGCATGTGTATGTATGCATGTGTATGTATATACATGTACCTGTGTATGTATGCATGTGTATGTATATACATGTACCTGTGTATGTATGCATGTGTACGTATATACATGTACCTGTGTATGTATGCATGTGTACGTATATACATGTACCTGTGTATGTATGCATGTGTACGTATATACATGTACCTGTGTATGTATGCATGTGTACGTATATACATGCACCTGTGTATGTAT
Organism: Sepiola atlantica; assembly: GCA_963556195.1. NCBI lineage: Eukaryota > Metazoa > Mollusca > Cephalopoda > Sepiida > Sepiolidae > Sepiola > Sepiola atlantica. The sequence continues at coordinate 8,036,986 of OY744537.1, read as the reverse complement.
GCATGTGTACGTATATACATGCACCTGTGTATGTATGCATGTGTACGTATATACATGCACCTGTGTATGTATGCTTGTGTACGTATATACATGCACCTGTGTATGTATGCTTGTGTACGTATATACATGCACCTGTGTATGTATGCTTGTGTACGTATATACATGCACCTGTGTATGTATGCTTGTGTACGTATATACATGAACCTGTGTATGTATGCTTGTGTACGTATATACATGCACCTGTGTATGTATGCTTGTGTACGTATATACATGCACCTGTGTATGTATGCTTGTGTATGTATATACATGCACCTGTGTATGTATGCTTGTGTATGTATATACATGCACCTGTGTATGTATGCTTGTATATACATGCAACTGTGTATGTATGCTTGTATATACATGCAACTGTGTATGTATGCTTGTGTATACATGCACCTGTGTATGTATGCTTGTGTATATATGCACCTGTGTATGTATGCTTGTGTATACATGCACCTGTGTATGTATGCATGTGTATACATGCACCTGTGTATGTATGCATGTGTATACATGCACCTGTGTATGTATGCATGTATATACATGCACCTGTGTATGTATGCATGTATATACATGCACCTGTGTATGTATGCATGTATATACATGCACCTGTGTATGTATGCATGTATATACATGCACCTGTGTATGTATGCCTGTATATACATGCACCTGTGTATGTATGCCTGTATATACATGCACCTGTGTATGTATGCCTGTATATACATGCACCTGTGTATGTATGCCTGTATATACATGCACCTGTGTATGTATGCCTGTATATACATGCACCTGTGTATGTATGCCTGTATATACATGCACCTGTGTATGTATGCCTGTATATACATGCACCTGTGTATGTATGCCTGTATATACATGCACCTGTGTATGTATGCCTGTATATACATGCACCTGTGTATGTATGCCTGTATATACATGCACCTGTGTATGTATGCCTGTATATACATGCACCTGTGTATGTATGCCTGTATATACATGCACCTGTGTATGTATGCCTGTATATACATGCACCTGTGTATGTATGCATGTATATACATGCACCTGTGTATGTATGCATGTGTATACATGCACCTGTGTATTTATGCATGTGTATACATGCACCTGTGTATGTATGCATGTATATACATGCACCTGTGTATGTATGCATGTGTATGTATATACATGCTCCTGTGTATGTATGCATGTGAATGTATATACATGCACCTGTGTATGTATGCATGTGAATGTATATACATGCACCTGTGTATGTATGCATGTGAATGTATATACATGCACCTGTGTATGTATGCATGTGAATGTATATACATGCACCTGTGTATGTATGCATGTGACTGTATATACATGCACCTGTGTATGTATGCATATATATGTGTATATATATATGTACCTGTGTATGTATGCATATATATGTGTATATATATATATGTACCTGTGTATGTATGCATATATATGTGTATATATATATATGTACCGGTGTATGTATGCATATATATGTGTATATATATATATGTACCTGTGTATGTATGCATATATATGTGTGTATATATATATATATGTACCGGTGTATGTATGCATATATATGTGTGTATATATATATATATGTACCGGTGTATGTATGCATATATATGTGTGTATATATATATATATATATATGTACCGGTGTATGTATGCATATATATGTGTATATATATATATATATGTACCGGTGTATGTATGCATATATATGTGTATATATATATATATATATGTACCGGTGTATGTATGCATATATATGTGTATATGTATATATGTACCGGTGTATGTATGCATATATATGTGTATATATATATATGTACCTGTGTATGTATGCATATATATGTATATATATATATATGTACCTGTGTATGTATGCATATATATGTATATATATATATGTACCTGTGTATGTATGCATATATATGTTAATATATATATATATATGTACCTGTGTATGTATGCATATATATGTATATATATATATGTACCTGTGTATGTATGCATATATATGTATATATATATATATGTACCTGTGTATGTATGCATATATATGTATATATATATATGTACCTGTGTATGTATGCATATATATGTATATATATATATGTACCTGTGTATGTATGCATATATATGTATATATATATATGTACCTGTGTATGTATGCATATATATGTATATATATATATGTACCTGTGTATGTATGCATATATATGTATATATATATATATGTACCTGTGTATGTATGCATATATATGTATATATATATATATGTACCTGTGTATGTATGCATATATATGTATATATATATATGTACCTGTGTATGTATGCATATATATGTATATATATATATGTACCTGTGTATGTATGCATATATATGTATATATATATATATATATGTACCTGTGTATGTATGCATATATATGTATATATATATATATATATGTACCTGTGTATGTATGCATATATATGTATATATATATATGTACCTGTGTATGTATGCATATATATGTATATATATATATATGTACCTGTGTATGTATGCATATATATGTATATATATATATATGTACCTGTGTATGTATGCATATATATGTATATATATATATATGTACCTGTGTATGTATGCATATATATGTATATATATATATATGTACCTGTGAATGTATGCATATATATGTATATATATATATATGTACCTGTGTATGTATGCATATATATGTATATATATATATATGTACCTGTGTATGTATGCATATATATGTATATATATATATATGTACCTGTGTATGTATGCATATATATGTATATATATATATATGTACCTGTGTATGTATGCATATATATGTATATATATATATATGTACCTGTGTATGTATGCATATATATGTATATATATATATATGTACCTGTGTATGTATGCATATATATGTATATATATATATATGTACCTGTGTATGTATGCATATATATGTATATATATATATATGTACCTGTGTATGTATGCATATATATGTATATATATATATATGTACCTGTGTATGTATGCATATATATGTATATATATATATATGTACCTGTGTATGTATGCATATATATGTATATATATATATATGTACCTGTGTATGTATGCATATATATGTATATATATATATATGTACCTGTGTATGTATGCATATATATGTATATATATATGTACCTGTGTATGTATGCATATATATGTATATATATATGTACCTGTGTATGTATGCATATATATGTATATATATATGTACCTGTGTATGTATGCATATATATGTATATATATATATATGTACCTGTGTATGTATGCATATATATGTATATATATATATATGTACCTGTGTATGTATGCATATATATGTATATATATATATATGTACCTGTGTATGTATGCATATTTATGTATATATATATGTACCTGTGTATGTATGCATATATATGTATATATATATATGTACCTGTGTATGTATGCATATATATGTATATATATATATATGTACCTGTGTATGTATGCATATATATGTATATATATATGTACCTGTGTATGTATGCATATATATGTATATATATATATATGTACCTGTGTATGTATGCATATATATGTATATATATATATATGTACCTGTGTATGTATGCATATATATGTATATATATATATATGTACCTGTGTATGTATGCATATATATGTATATATATATATATATGTACCTGTGTATGTATGCATATATATGTATATATATATATATATGTACCTGTGTATGTATGCATATATATGTATATATATATATATATGTACCTGTGTATGTATGCATATATATGTATATATATATATATATGTACCTGTGTATGTATGCATATATATGTATATATATATATATGTACCTGTGTATGTATGCATATATATGTATATATATGTACCTGTGTATGTATATATATGTACCTGTGTATGTATATATATGTACCTGTGTATGTATGCATATATATGTATATATATATACTTGTGTGTATGTATGCATATATATGTACTTGTGTGTATGTATGCATATATATGTACTTGTGTGTATGTATGCATATATATGTGCCTGTATGTGTATGCATATATATGTGCCTTTATGTGTATGCATATATATGTGCCTTTATGTGTATGCATATATATGTGCCTGTATGTGTATGCATATATATATGTACCTGTCTGTATATATGGAGGCCTGTATACGTATGTATATACGTATGTATATATAGATGCCTGTATACGTATGTATATACGTATGTATATATAGATGCCTGTATACGTATGTATATACGTATGTATATATAGATGCCTGTATACGTATGTATATACGTATGTATATATAGATGCCTGTATACGTATGTATATACGTATGTATATATAGCTGCCTGTATACGTATGTATATACATATGTATATATAGATGCCTGTATGTGTATGCATATATATGTATGTGTATGCATATATATGTATGTGTATGCATATATATGTATGTGTATGCATATATATGTATATGTATGCATATGTATATGTATGTATGTATATGTATGTATGTATGCATATATATGTATATGTATGTATGCATGTATATGTATGTACATGTATGTATGTATATGTATGTATGTATATGTATGTATGTATATGTATGTATGTATATGTATGTATGTATGCATATATATGTATATGTATGTATGCATATATATGTATATGTATGTATGTATGCATATATATGTATATGTATGTATGCATATATATGTACCTGTATGTGTATGTATGTATGCATGTATATGTATGTGTATGTATGCATATATATGTATGTGTATGTATGTATGCATGTATATGTATGTGTATGTATGCATATATATGTATGTGTATGTATGTATGCATATATATGTACCTGTATGTGTATGTATGCATATATATGTACCTGTGTATGTATGTATGCATATATATGTACCTGTATGTATATATGCATATATATGTACCTGTATGTATGCATGTATATGTATATGTATGTATGCATGTATGTATGCATATGTCTGTATATGTATGTATGTATGCATATATATGTATATGTATGCATATGTATATGTATGTATGTATATGTATGTATGTATATGTATGTATGTATGCATATGTATGTATGTATGCATATATATGTATATGTATGTATGTATATGTATGTATGTATGCATATATATGTATATGTATGTATGCTTGTATATATATATATGCATATATGTACCTGTATATATATGCATGCATATATGTACCTGTATATGTATGTATGCATGCATATATGTACCTGTATATGTATGCATGTATGCATGCATACATGTACCTATGTATGCATGCATGTATGCATGCATACATGTACCTATGTATGCATGCATGTATGTATGTATGCATGCATATATGTATGTATGCATGCATATATGTATGTATGCATGCATATATGTATGTATGCATGCATATATGTATGTATGCATGCATATATGTATGCATGCATGCATATATGTATGCATGCATGCATGTATGTATGCATGCATATATGTATGTATGCATGCATATATGTATGTATGCATGCATATATGTATGTATGCATGCATATATGTATGTATGCATGCATATATGTATGTATGCATGCATATATGTATGTATGCATGCATATATGTATGTATGCATGCATATATGTATGTATGCATGCATATATGTATGTATGCATGCATGTATGTATGTATGCATGCATGTATGCATGCATGCATGTATGTATGCATGCATGCATGTATGTATGCATGCATGCATGTATGTATGCATGTATGCATGTATGTATGTATGTATGCATATATGTATGTATGCATGCATATATGTATGTATGCATGCATATATGTATGTATCCATGCATATATGTATGTATCCATGCATATATGTATGTATCCATGCATATATGTATGTATGCATGCATATATGTACCTATGTATGTATACATGCATATATGTACCTATGTATGTATGCATGCATATATGTACCTATGTATGTATGCATGCATATATGTACCTATGTATGTATGCATGCATATATGTACCTATGTATGTATGCATGCATATATGTACCTATGTATGTATGCATGCATATATGTACCTATGTATGTATGCATGCATATATGTACCTATGTATGTATGCATGCATATATGTACCTATGTATGTATGCATGCATATATGTACCTATGTATGTATGCATGCATATATGTACCTATGTATGTATGCATGCATATATGTACCTATGTATGTATGCATGCATATATGTACCTATGTATGTGTGCATGCATATATGTACCTATGTATGTATGCATATATGTACCTATGTATGTATGCATGCATATATGTACCTATGTATGTATGCATGCATATATGTACCTATGTATGCATGCATATATGTACCTATGTATGCATGCATATATGTACCTATGTATGTATGCATGCATATATGTACCTATGTATGTATGCATGCATATATGTACCTATGTATGCATGCATATATGTACCTATGTATGTATGCATGCATATATGTACCTATGTATGCATGCATATACGTACCTATGTATGCATGCATATATGTACCTATGTATGCATGCATATATGTACCTATGTATGCATGCATATATGTACCTATGTATGCATGCATATATGTACCTATGTATGCATGCATATATGTACCTATGTATGCATGCATATATGTACCTATGTATGCATGCATATATGTACCTATGTATGTATGCATGCATATATGTACCTATGTATGTATGCATGCATATATGTACCTATGTATGTATGCATGCATATATGTACCTATGTATGTATGCATGCATATATGCACCTATGTATGTATGCATGCATATATGCACCTATGTATGTATGCATGCATATATGTACCTATGTATGTATGCATGCATATATGTACCTATGTATGTATGCATGCATATATGTACCTATGTATGCATGCATATATGTACCTATGTATGTATGCATGCATATATGTACCTATGTATGTATGCATGCATATATGTACCTATGTATGTATGCATGCATATATGTACCTATGTATGTATGCATGCATATATGTATATGTATGTATGCATGCATATATGTATATGTATGTATGCATGCATATATGTATATGTATGTATGCATGCATATATGTACATGTATGTATGCATGCATATATGTACATGTATGTATGTATGCATGCATATATGTACCTGTATGTATGCATGCATATATGTACCTGTATGTATGCATGCATATATGTACCTGTATATGTATGTATGCATGCATATATGTACCTGTGTATGTATGTATGTACCTGTATATGTATGTATGTATGCATATATGTATATGTATATATATTTATACGTATGTATATATGCCTGTATACGTATGTATATATGCATGTATATATAGATGCCTGTATACGTATGTATATATGCATGTATATATAGATGCCTGTATACGTATGTATATATGAATGTATATATAGATGCCTGTATACGTATGTATATATGCATGTATATATAGATGCCTGTATACGTATGTATATACGCATGTATATATAGATGCCTGTATACGTATGTATATACGTATGTATATATAGATGCCTGTATACGTATGTATATACTATGTATATATAGATGCCTGTATACGTATGTATATACGTATGTATATATAGATGTCTGTATACATATGTATATATAGATGCCTGTATACGTATGTATATACGTATGTATATAAAGATGCCTATGTACGTATGTATATATAGATGCCTGTATACGTATGGATGTACGTATGTATATATAGATGCATGTATATACGTATGTATATATAGATGCCGGTATACGTATGTATATATAGATGCTGGTATACGTATGTATATACGTATGTATATATAGATGCCGGTATATGTATGTATATATGTATGTATATATAGATGCCTGTATACGTATGTATATATGTATGTATATATAGATGCCTGTATACGTATGTATATACGTATGTATATATAGATGCCTGTATACGTATGTATATACGTATGTATATATAGATGCCTGTATACGTATGTATATACTTATGTATATATAGATGCCTGTATACGTATGTATATACGTATGTATATATAGATGCCTGTATGCGTATGTATATACGTATGTATATATATAGAGGCCTGTATACGTATGTATATACGTATGTATATATATTGAGGCCTTTATACGTATGTATATACGTATGTATATATTGAGGCCTTTATACGTATGTATATACGTATGTATATATAGAGGCCTGTATACGTATGTATATACGTATGTATATATAGAGGCCTGTATACGTATGTATATACGTATGTATATATAGATGCATGTATACGTATGTATATATAGATGCATGTATACGTATGTATATACGTATGTATATATAGATGCCTGTATACGTATGTATATACGTATGTATATATAGATGCCTGTATACGTATGTATATAGGTATGTATATATAGATGCCTGTATACGTATGTATATACATATGTATATATAGATGCCTGTATACGTATGTATATACGTATGTATATATAGATGCATGTATACATATGTATATTCGTATGTATATATATAGATGCCTGTATACGTATGTATATCCGTATGTATATATATAGATGCCTGTATACGTATGTATATCCGTATGTATATATATAGATGCCTGTATACGTATGTATATCCGTATGTATATATATAGATGCCTTTATACGTATGTATATCCGTATGTATATATAGATACCTGCATACGTATGTATATCCGTATGTATATATAGATACCTGCATACATATGTATATCCGTATGTATATATAGATACCTGCATACGTATGTATATCCGTATGTGTGTATATATGTACGTGTATATGTATGCATATGTATGTGTATATGTGTACCTGTATATGTATGCATATGTATATGTATGCATATGTATGTGTATATGTATGCATATGTATGTGTATATGTATGCATATGTATGTGTATATGTATGTATGTGTATGTGTATATATGTACCTGCGTATATATGTATGTATATATGTACCTGTATATGTATATATATGTGTATATATATATGTACCTGCGTATATATGTATGTATATATATGTGTATGTGTATATGTATGTATATGTACCTGTATATATATATGTATATATATATGTACCTGTATAGATATATGTACCTGTATATGTATATATATGTATATGTACCTGTATATATATGTATATGTACCTGTATATGTATATATATGTATATGTACCTGTATATGTATATATATGTATATGTTCCTGTATATGTATGTATATGTACCTGTATATATATATATATATATATATATATATATATATATATATATATGTATGTGTATATGCCAAAGATGGCGTTCATTTTTGTTGAATTTGCTACTGGCTACAAAGATCGCATCGATATGAAAAATATTCCTAGTCAGGTAAAGTATTTTTCGAAAGTAACAATCGAAAAATCATTTTTATTTTGATTTTAAGGAACATGACATTAGGATAAAAAAGAAATCGCAAGTTTAAACTAAATACCAATTTGCTAGATGCAATGCTATTAATGTCTAACTTTCAGAATCCGACTGAATTATTTTATATATTAGATTAAACAAAATTGAGTATTTCAGGATTGTCGTAAAAAAGCTCTCGGAATTGTATTGAAATGAAAAGGCTGAACGTATCACTGTAAGGTTCCCAAAAGACTTATATCTTCAGTGCGGGTAATTAACCAATACTTTTTATTTTTTACGGACAGCTCAATGTTCGTCATTTGCAAACATAAATTTCGACATTTTATATTTTTCTGGTGTCTCACCAGGATCAGCACGGATTGATTATTTTTCAGTCTTAACTTTTTCACTTAAGGGAACATTTAAAATTAAAAGCGGCTGAACTGTTTTTTTTCGCTAGTTATGTTTCAGAAAAATCGTTGTAAAAAATAAACAAACAGTGAGATGTGCTTAAATATAACAACTAATCATTTCATTCATTAAAATCGAGAATAAAAAATCGTCCACCCCCGAAAACTAAAAAGTCCAAGTTTTAACAAATATATTTTATTCATTTATTTATTTATTTTTCATTCGGAGTTATATTCATGTATCAATTAGTTGTTTTTCAGAATGCATATCAGCTAGCTAGAAAAATACCTGTTTTATTACCTAATGAGAGCAAAAGAAAACAAGCATATTTGAATCATACAGGGAATAAGGACTCCGGAAATTGTAAAGACGAAAAGAGACGAAATTCGGTCTACACTGGTTGACCTAACCGCTTTTTGTAAACAAACGAATAATAACGTTGTATTCTTTGGGTTTTCGTCAAAAGCTCGTTCTTAAATATAGGGAAATATTGATTTTAGTAAAAATATTTATTAAATAGGGAAAGATTTATTATTCATTTGTTTACAAAAAGCGGTAAGGTCAACCGGTGTAGACAGAATTTCGTCTCTTTTCATGTTTCGAATTTCCGGGGTCCTTATTTTTTATATGGTCCGCATCTTTACTTTCAGAATTGTGATTTATTTATTATGAAAAATGTACCCCTTCTTACAAAACCCAGCCCAGTTTACCCTCTTAGAATAATTTTTTTCTTCTAAATCTTACTTATTATATACGCCGAGGAAAAAAATATAAACTTCATGAATTTGTTCAGTAGTTTTTTTACTTTTCGCTGGACATACAAACGCACATACAAACGCACATTGGCCCTTTATATAGATAGATTCCGTAAGTCTAAAGAAATACATAGTTAGTAAGACTGTGCAATAAAAAAGCAACAACTTTAATGTAACTATTTCTCAGACGTCAAATTAATAGTATTAAAATGTTGACGTAAATTAAAATTTCAAATAATAACGCAAGGTCCACGATCGTATATTAGGGGATCAGCGGAAACTTTCGGACATAAAAAGTAAAACAAGGAGAGCAGAAAGTGACTGGTGGGTTTATTTTCGGCAGACCCGTAACTTTCGCTTCCCTTATTTTGTGCTTTAGTCCTCACATTTTATAAGCGATGTTTCTGACAAAGGGGGAAGAATTGCTGTTTTCTGACTGAGTCTATCCATATAAAACTTATCGTTGGCTAATTTTCGATCTTGAAGTAGCATTTTTTTTAGCTCCTTACATCAAGTGGCTTCATGCCTTGTCTGGAGCGATTTCCATAGAAAAAGAAAAGATAGTCAAAATGCTTCAAATATGAGAATGTATAATCAGGTGGAAGTCGAAGGAATGCGCACGTTTGACTTGCGTAACCTGAAACAGACATATTTTGAAATACCTATTTGATTTAGTTTTATCTCTTTTACGGTATATCAACCCATTTTGGCTCATTTAATCCCATTTTGTAATACCCATTTGTAATCTACCCTTGTAGATTTAATTGTAATATACCCAAAATCTAACCCATTTTGGCTAATTTAATACCAAACAATGAAATACCTATTATTAATAAGTATGCGCATACAATTACCATATGTTTTAAATCGTCCACTCTATAATCAAGATCAATGTGTATTTGCATATAAATAAGATTGCCAGCCGAAATCATGTCACGTGTTTAAGGGAAGGGATAAAGCAAATAAAAAGTCTGACCCTCTTCGTCTAAAATAAAGTCAGAAGGAAATCATTCACCCTATTTCCATAATGAAACGTTTCCTTTCCTTTTTTAATACCGATTGATACGTTTTTTCCTTTTCTTAAAAAAACAAAAAACTTTCCTGTTTGAGACGTTTTCTTTCTTTCCTAACTTTACCGATTGGGACGTTATTCTATATGGATATGAGTCTTCGTGCTAACATTAGCGAAGTATATTTTTTTGCGTCATTTTTACAGAGGGTGTACACTCGTTGAAAATAATACACCCATGTATTTTGTTTCTTTTATTCTTTGGGTTTAGCTTCCTTTAAAGTCTTTTCAAATTTCATCCACAAAATTCTATTCATCTAAAATGAATCAAGATTGCTTACTCTTAAACCGTAATTCTCTTACTTACGACTCATGTGTATACCCCAGAGAGTTTCTCCACACGCTTGAAAACAAAATCCCGCCATTTATCACGGTCTTGGGATAGTCTTTTAGCTGTCAGGAGCGACATGCCAGTCTCAACAATTATCAGGTCGGCCCATCTCTTTGCTGGGCGTCCTTTTTATTTTTCTTGAATGAAATCTTCTTGATATGATTTCTTAACATAGCTGGAGTCTGGTATCCGGGAAACATGTCCAAACCACGTCAATCTCTTTTTTTAAATTTCGAATAATGTCGTTTATGGATCTGTTAATATTAAGTCTCTTTCTGATATCGACATTTCTTGGTCTGTCTCAGAAAGTTACTTCAAAGATAGTTTTTAAACATTGCATTTCAATTACACTGAGCTTCCACTCCTGTTCTGCCAGTATAGTCCATGTTTCACTTGAATATACTGCAATAGGAGCTATCAGTGCATTTTGCAGTCTATACAAAAGCATGTTTTTTCTGGATAATGTCGTTGGTGTATCTGTTAATATTAAGCCTCTTTCTAGCATCTGCATTCCTTCGCCTATATCGCAAAGTTACTAATATATGTTTCTGTTTTTGAAATTTAATTCCAGGCTGTACGAACATTACCGTCAGTGATGACATGACAGTAACCGAAAGCATCGCGATCAGCGGGAAGCACACGGCCGTCGTGGCTGCTCAGCATGAGAAGACCTCTCATGATATTTACATCCAGGACGGAAAGGCCGGCGATGGCACAGGTGTAGCCGTCGAGGCCGCTGCCGATGAAACCGCTGAAGCGTCCGTGCCGACCAGCGACCCTCCACCGAGCAGCAGCGGAAGCAACAGCAACAATGATTCGGCCAATAAAGAAGGAGAAAAGCAACCACAGGAACACAATTCCGCTGCAAGAATGGTCCGTATCATCGGCGCTCTTTTTAAATTCTAAAGTTGCCCTCCCTTCTATATATATATATATATATATATATATTTCTTATTTATACAGACATGTACAAAAAGCCGCTACACTGGCATGTCGATGTTATCGAGTAATAGTTATTAGAAACTAAGATCTCATCAGGCGGAAAAATGTCTGATCTTTCACTTAGATATTCATATTGAGAAAGATCTTGGTTTCTAATGACTATTACTCGATAACATCGACATGCCAGTGTAGCGGCTTTTTGTACATATCTGTATAAAAACAATGATATATACAGCTCTATTTATTATTGAACACGTTTCTATAAGCCTAGTTGAAATTCTGTTGGATATCTACTTTACCTGGATTAATATATATATATATATATATATATTATAAAAATTTGGGAAAGTTCATTTTTTTAAGCATCTTTAAAATTTAAGACTTAAAGAAAGAGGCAAAATGCCTTCAAAAACATGTCAGATGCAAGTATTTTTTTATTAAAATCAAAATATTTTATTTTTAAATATTGATTACTGGTTGGTTACGTTCAATGACAAAAAAAAAAAAATCGGTCCACAATCATAATTTTTAATTAATTTTTTTAATTTCTTTATTTCAGCGATGTCTATATTCTTTTTCATTCTGTTTTACGCGCGTTTCGCAACCCAGCAAAGTAATCTTTGAAAAAAATATAGGCATTCGCCGAAATAAAAAAATTAATAAATAAATAAAAATATGATTGTGGACTGATTTTTTTTTGGGGGGGGGGGGGGCATTGGAATGTAACCAACCCGTATATGTACTCTGAAGCTGGAAACCTCTTTGAGCTTGTTTGTTTGTTAAACAATTTAGATCGTATTATAAGGAATATATACCTTACAAATATATATTCTTTTATATAAACTAACTATATATAATATATATATAAAGTGGTGTACTAAAAGCGAACTTTTAGGAAAGGTAAAACCTATTGTGAAATTTGGAATTTAACTTTGAATCCTCTCTCACCACCTCTCGTGCCTTTTAACGACCTACCTATCTACATTTCATTTTCTCCGCTGGACTTTTCGACACCGGACTTTTTAGCAATCGGACATTTGCTTGCATTCGGGCAGAGTTTTCCCCTGTGTTTCTTTCCCTACAACTTTTATTTTACTTTTTCAAGTTTTAAATCTTGGCCTTTGCCAACTTATCTATCCCAGCGACTTCCTCTGATGATAAGATTTTGATCTTTGAAAAGCCTGGCTTAAGGAAAATTTAACTTGAATAAATTGCCTTTTTGCGGAATATACCTTGCTCTGAGCAATTGAATTGAAATTTGATTTGGCTTTTGCTTCTCTAATTCCTTTCCATTCTTCTTCACAATACACACATATATATATATATATATATATATATATATATATGTGTGTATATATATGTGTGTGTGGATGTTGCGGTTAACAAAATGTTCATGATAAATAAAACTTTGAATATTTAAAATTTTACTTTGTAACACTAAACTAACCTTTTGTAACAATTTCTTCGTTTTTCTTGTATATTTTCAGAGCGTTGCATTGAGCCTTGGATTCGTCCTTGTGACCGCCATAGGAATTACGCATCTCTAAGTGGACATCTCTTCTCTCCTCCTAATTCTTACGGCGCCATAGATCCGCTGTAGTTAATAATATTTAATCATTTAACATCGATGACATTCTTCATTCCGCCAGTGAGCTTTCTCCGATCTCACTGTACTTCATTAATCTTAGCCAATGTTACCACTGCCAAGATGGCTGTTGTAGCCGCGGCTACACCGTACTGCTGGCTATATTTAAAGAAAGAAAAAAAGAGAACTAACCCGGTTTATTTTTTATTACTGCGTATCATTAATTAAATGTAGTCGTTTTTTATATTTAATTAAAAACATTTTCTTAGCTAATGTGATTCATTCGACTGTATATGCAATTTAAAAAAAATCAATACTGGCGTTTTGAGTTGAAAGAGAGCATTTGGAATTAGGAGTGGGATGGACGAGAATGGTTATCGTGTATTCATTTTTTTTCTAAATGATTCATTAATTAATCAAATATTTTTGGTGTATGAACAGAATAGTTAACAAAGCCCTCTGCCTTCATGTTAAGAATTTGTTTCCAAATAATAACGTTATTATTTATAAACCCATTCTTAACATGAGGAGGGCAGGGTTAACTATGCTTTATTAACTATTCTGCACTTTCACCGATTTTTTTTTAAAGATGATAGTTAAATTACTGACTTGCACGGAGAAGTCTGACTTTGCGAAAAAAATACAGTTGGTCTCTTTTGCAAATGTCCGCCAGCAGAAGTAATTGCCGCATTAAAATATTTTATTTCGAAAAGAAATTGAGAGAGAGAAGGAGAGAGAGATAATATTCTTGCTTCAACTTCGAATGTCAACCATCTTTGTGAAGATAAATGGAAGACAAAAAATAGACGCCACTGCACATGCAAATAATCAGCAGACAAAAACGATCATGACAACCAATGACTTTGAAATATAATTTATGTATCAAAATTTATCCTAAAAAATAAAATAAAAAATGATTGAAAATTTTTTTTTTCTAGCTTTAAGCAAATGGAAAAATATTTATTGTGCACAGCAATTCTGCTAATTTCAAAGTTATAGCAATATAATTGTATTTGAAGGTCTTTAATGTTTAATAACCAAGTAGGTTCACGCTACACAAAATGGTAATTTTATGTAATGGACATCGAGAGGATTTCAGTAATTTGAAAGAGAATCCCAGGCCAGTCCCGGAAATGACCAAAGTAGTTTACGATTTCAAAGACACTTTTCTTTTCTTTTTTTTTTTTTGAGGAACACTTTTTCAACTTTTTTTTTTTAGGGGCTAATTTATTTTTATCCTAACCCAACCCTTCGCATACTTAGTTTTGTCTGCCTTTTTACATCTTTTCCATGGCTTTCAGATTGTAAACTGCTTCGGCCATTTCCGAGACTAACTAGGATTCTCGGTCAAAACACTGAAATGTTCTGGATACCCATTCATTACAAGTACAAAAAATATACTAAAACTTACAAATCATATACCAATAGCAAATGAACCAATTGCATTATTTTTCATACCCAAAAGAATCCATTGTATATCTTGCTTCCATATGCGAAAAAGAAAAATGTCCTTACCAAAGCAATTGCGAACGAATCGACGCCATATTTGTTTTTTTCACAACTATTTTAAAAATGAAGTCAATTGTTTTATTGTCGTGCATTTGCGTGTGATTTATTTCTATGTCTCAGCCGGTTTCTTCTTTTTTTTGTCGATGTATGCTTACCTGAAATAAAAACCCTTGCCACCAATGTAGAGATAATACGTAGTTATACCACAAACATACACCCTTTTCAATCGCACCAATATTATTCATCCAATTTCAACTGAACAAAGTTGATTTCCGGCCTCGCTCAGACGATCTCTTTTCATTGCAAAAGTTAATCAGCTTCCGCAATTAGGGTATGGGGGAAAAGAGAGTAAAAGAAACCAACCTTTCAGAGCATCTTCCAGACCATGTCGCCCCGACGTCTGTGATATCGAACGTCATATTGAGTCTGAAACATAAACGCGTAGTACAGCTCAATCTCAAAAGTTGCTAGCAATATATATATATATATATATATATATATATATATAATTATACCTACACATATACTGTGTGTCCCAGAAAAATATTTAGTAGAAACTACCAAATGTATATTTGTGGAGGTATGTGATAAAACGATTTGATTCATTAGCAATAAATAAAAAAAAAACATACCATAATATCTTATGCGTACATCTTTCATACTATAATATCGTATGCATAACTCTGGAATAGCATAATATCTTATACATGCATCTGATATTGTAGGGTTCTATAACAATTAAAATAACGCGATCTTAAAGATACTTATAAAATTTAAAATAATGTTGTTTTTTTTTTCAACTTTGAGTGTTCATTATTTGATATTCCTGCGTAAATAGACTTTTGGTAGTCGCCACTAAAATTATTAGTAAACCTTTTTCTGGGACACCATTTATATATATATATATATATAAATATATATATATATATATATATATATATATATATATATATACAGGGTGAGCCAAAAGTAGGTTGACAGTAAAAGACATTTATTTAGAGATCACTTATACGTACAATCACATGTAATAAAACAATTATATTAATGAAAATTAAATGTTATTTATCAACGCAAGTGTTCAAACTGTTTCCTTCTTGATTTACACAGCTTTGAAGTCTGCCTCTTACGCTTCGACAAACATTTTCCAAATGCTGTCTACCTACTTTTTGCTCACCCTGTATATATATATATATATATATATATATATATATATATATTATGATTTATTTGAACATACATCGAAATTTAAAAATACTTATCAACAATTCTTTGAGAACTAACATGTCTTATTTTGCGTACAATTATGCTATATATATATATATATATATATATATATATATAATTATTCCGTTTTTTTTTTCGATTGTTCCCTATTTCGGGACACTTCTGATAATAGATGATACCGTGAAACTGCAGTGATGTCATAACTAAGAACATTTTACCATTTATTATTGCTATAGCTCTATCCAATAGGATATTAAGCTTTATATTTCTCCAAGATTTATTGTCTTAATTCGTTTGTATATTCTTGTATACATCGTAATGTAATAGGTTTAGCTGTTTGGAAAGTAATATTGCACTTACAAGAAGAAAAGCAGAAATTTAGTTAAAACGAAATTGACAATTTGACCTTCTCTCCTATATAAAACTACCCAGATCAATCAAAAGTCAAAATATTTAAGATTTATTATTATATATATATATATATATATATATATATATATTTATATATATTACTTCAAGAGATGAAAGATGGGAATAAAAAATTGCAAAGATACAATATTTATTAAAGCATCAGAAGTTCAAAGCAAAGAGTTTCATACCCTTAATCCATGGATATGAAACACCTTGTTTTGAACTTCTGGTGTTTTAATAAATATTGTATGTTTGCAATTTTTTATTCTCATCTTTCATCTTTTGAATGTATGGCTCTATTCAATATATTGAGCTTTATATTATCACGCTAGATTATTATCAAACGATAAATCGATTATCTTAAATTTATATATATATATATATATATATATATATATTAGGACAATTTTACAATTATTCAAAATTGTAAATGAACGTAAGAATTAAAGCAATTTCAGTTTATCATATCAAATAATAGTATAGTTAAAATTACCGTAACAAATCATTAGGCCGATTTTTACATTTCATAGCTTATATAGCATCGTTTTATGTCTAATCTTGAATGTCTAATCTTGAATGTTTGCGCGCAGAATGACATGTTAAGTTCTGAAAAAAAAATAGAATAACAAACGTTGATTAAATTTGGTTTCTCATATTTCCATTTATCGATCAACTTTTTTTGAAGCCGTTTATAAAAAGTCGGCCAATATTCCCTATTTCCTCCATTTTGTTTATCTGACCGGAAGTGGGCAATTCAAACTTCAAAGATTGAGAGACTCGACGACGGGTGTCATTTCGGGCGATTAAAAGCGAATCATATGGCGTTTCCTTCCTAAGCCAACACATAACGCTATCAACATGTCGCGATCAATCTATGCCAGTTTGCATGATCAGATGTCTTTACTCTTGCACAGCCATTTTTTATTTTTTTTATTTGTATGTGCGTATGTTTTTTATAAACTTTTATTTAAACGCCTACATATAAGCATGCTTGACGAGTAGTTATTGCACTCTCATTTCCTCAAACACCTTCATCATTTAACACATTTTAAAAGTGAAAATAGTTTTATTTTTAATATTTTTCCTGACTTCTTTTAAATAATCATCGATTTTAGCACAAAATCCCTGCGTCTTAAAATGATTATTTTTACACGAAATAAAATCTTTGTTCGCGTTCCATTTTTTGTAAAGAACGGAACTTTCATATATATATATATATATATATATATATATATATATATATATATATATGTGTGTGTGTGAAAGGGAGAATTTTTAACTCTACTCCATTATTACTTTTTTCATCTGAGTTCGTTTCATTGGAAAATGTTTGCTGGAAAACGAAACGTATCTGGACAATACACTATTTCTAACAGACCACGTATAAACTCGTAACTTCCAGTAGACTCTAACGAAACAAATTTTTTTTTTAAAACAAAAATTAAAAAATTGGATATATAATAATTATTTTGTACAAAGACACTTATGTTGTTTTCTTTTTTTTCATGAATAATGTGAGTGTGGAGATGACAGGGCAAACTATGTACTCAACAATAAGGAATGTATTCTATTTTACCCAAAGAGCTGGACTGTAGACATTGCAGTATTTCCATGTCTGTAGACGTAGTAGACGCCATTTTTGTAGCACGACATAGTGTTTAAGTATAACGTCTGAAATATTCGTATCATATTTTTTTTTTTAAGGAATCATTTTATGTAAATTCGTAATAAACATTACAAATAACAACACTTTTTCTCGTTTTCTTTCATTTTTTTATCGAGGAATTTTTGATTTGTCTTTTTCTTTGTGTTGCATCTATTTATGATCGTCTAGTAATGTTTTAACGTTGTTGTATTGGAAACTCTTCGAGTTGGACTGAAGAAAATGTGATGGATCCTATCCCGCATGGAATTTGTTAGCTCTTAAAAGTTCTTAAAAACATAATACATAGATATATATCCCCCATCAATTGTAATAATAAATGTAATAATAAAATAAGATTTATTATGTACTAGCAAAAATACTACCCGCTCTCCGGACAGCTATTAATCTACTATAGAAAACAAAGAAATAATTTTCTTTTCACATTTTGGTAATTTTAAGAAAAACAAACAAACAAATGATTGTCGTGGTGTTATTTGATATAATCCTATGTTGAGATGTGATTTTGCATGAGCATGAAATAGATCACTATAAAAAAAACCCGAAAAATTCGGGGCGATTGTCAAGAAAAACCAACATAAAAATGCGTGAAAAAACAAAAACAAATAATCAACAAATACCTGTTACCAAAGGCAATAAAATTAATTTTCTACCTTTTTCTATCCTTTTGCGTGTTTTAAAGCGTTTTTATTGCATTTTAATAATTCGTCCAAATCCGATCGCGTTACAACTCCATTTTCAAAATGGCGTAAGCGGACATCCCCGAAGTTTGTTTAATAAGTTTTTTTGATTTTTAATTTTGGTCCTAAAGGCAAACAAATAGTCAACACATAACTGTCACAAACGCCTTAAAATGTACTTTCTACCTAATTGAAAAGAGAAAAGTAAAAAAGAAAGCATCAGACCTCGTAGACGGTCGTCGATCGATTGATTGAACTTTTTAATTGTAATAAAAAACGCTTTTAAATACTTTAAAACACAAAAAAAAACTAAGCAGATAGGTAGAAAAATAAGTTTTATTGCTTTTGGTAACAGTTATTTGTTGACTACTTTTTGCGCCTTTTTTCTTTCTTTTGATTATTCTTGACAATCAACAAAA
Source organism: Sepiola atlantica (assembly GCA_963556195.1). NCBI lineage: Eukaryota > Metazoa > Mollusca > Cephalopoda > Sepiida > Sepiolidae > Sepiola > Sepiola atlantica. The sequence continues at coordinate 8,016,343 of OY744537.1, read as the reverse complement.
GCGGGACGTCAATTAAAAATAAAAGAATTATATATTTCTGAGTAATTTAAAATAGTTACTTTGTGTTTTTCGCTTTTATTATTAACAGCAGAAAAATAAAAAAAAGTTAATAACAATTTAAAAAAAAGTATGAATCTATTTGTTTTTGTAATTTAAAAAGCTAAGTTCAGTGTGTGTGTGTGTGTGTGTGTGTGTGTGTGTGTGTAAAGTTAAAAAAATAATTTTACTCAGAGAATTCCATAATTTTACAAACAAACTTTGGTAAATTTGTAGACTAACATCCTCAGCTAAATTATCCACCCCCTTAAAATAAGATTCTACTTTCTAACTTATAGCTAGTATATTTTTAACCCTAACCCTAACTCCGACTGGCAAGTTCGTACATCATCATCATTGACGTAAGGCATCAGCGACTATAGTGTAAATCATCATCATCATCATCATCATCATGGACGACCCGGCTTTCGTAAGGCGTCGGGGAATAGTGTCCTCCACATTGTACTATTATTTATTGAACGAAATAGTCCCATAGCATTCCAGTTTCGTCCACCTACACATATTGTCCATAAACTTATATCTTAGTCTGCCTACTGTCTTACAGCCAGGCACTCTACCAGTAAGAACTAAATGTTGGAGTCCTATGTATCTATATATATGACCGATAAAAGTCATTTGTCTTTTCATTAAAGTCTGCATTAATTGGCCAGGTTTGTATCCAGATCGCCTCCACACCTCATTGGTTACATGCTGCTTCCAGTTGATATTCAGCATCCGGCGAATAAACCATATATCCACGGGAAAAGTTTAGTTTCTAATTTAGGACATATAGCCCAAGTCTCGCATCCATAAAGTAGAATGGACCAAACGTACGCTCGATGTATCCTCAATATGGTCTCCAGCGAGATGATACGAGACTGAAGAACAGAAGACAGTTTCATAAACGCACTCTTTGACTGGCAAGTCTAGATTTTACGCCTTCCATCTTATTTTATCACTGACCCAAGGTAGTTAAATGATTTTACATGCGAAACTGAAGTGTCTCCGATCTTGATTTCACAGGCCGGCATTCAAGGTTTTCCAGAAATCGTCATGCAAAAGGTCTTTTTAGCATTTAGTTGTAATCCGTATCTTTGGCTTTTAACACGTTTTTGCGTATCGGATGTTGTTCAGCTGACGTCCTCCAATCGAAACATCCTCTAAACTATCCAGATGCTTCAGGATATTTGCAAAAATATAAAGCAAAAAGATTCGGAGACAATACACAGTCCTGTCTTACTCCACGCTGTATTCCTGTCGATAGACTCGTTTCATCATCAATACGGACAGCTGCTTGCTGACCCCACTACAAGTTGCGTATTAATTGAATGTCCTTATTATCATATCGAGGTCTTCTAGTAATAAAGGTTCATGTCGGACTTTGTGGAACGCTTTGCTGTAGTCCAGGAAGCATACAAATCGATCTTGTTGGTATTCGATCGATGTTTCAGCGAGCATATGAATGAAGAAGACTGCGTTCCTTGTGCCTTTGTCTTTTACGAAGCCAAATTGAACCTCTGAGATTTCCTGTCTTATCGTTCTACATGGTCTATGTAAAAGTACTGTCAAAATGATTTTGATGACGTACAACCACACGTAATCGCCCCCAAAAAGTTTCCTCCACACAAAAATAGCGCACAGAATTTATATCCAATAGCAAAAAGAAAAAATGGTCCCAGCTCGCTATCTTTTCGCAGAGTGAGTAAGGATTAAGTCATAGAGTGAATGCGGTATTTTGGACAAAAGGTATGACTATCGACCTCACAAACAAATATTTGTTGTCAAAATTGTATAACCTACCCCCAAAACGATTAGGGCTTTATGCCCAAGTTTAAAGAATTTCATTCATAAGTGTCTTGTAAATACGGGACAAAAACTTTAGCATTTATTCAAATAAATAGATAAACATTAACATTTATTGATAAACAGAAATAAATATTAATATTTTGGTAATTTCGATACAAATTTATTTATCTTTTAAATAACAAATAAATGGATAGAAAAAAGAATTCATTTCGCTTGGGCGATGTTGCCGTTGAGGGGGGGGGGGGGCTCTTTTAAACACAATAAATATACATTTTGGCTTTGGCGTCGCGAGAGAGAAATAGAGAGCGGGGAAGGAGAAGGGAATAGGGGAAGCACTCATCTCTATGCGTCGGTATATAATTCTTTGTATAAAGTAAATAATTTAATTTAAAATATCTTGAACTTCTCTGGAAATGACTAAATTTCTCCTTTTTTAATCAAATAACTTTCATTAATTACTGTTAATATCGACGAAACTATTGCATATACATGAGAGAAATAAGACACACACACACACACACACACACACACACACACACACATATATATATATATATATATATATATATATATATATATATATATATATATATATATATATATATCGTATTTAATAATATTATGTTGTATTATTGATTTAGATAACGGTAACCCGTTTTGATGGTAATAAGTGGGTGGTAATTGAAAATAACTTTCGCATTTATTCATATAAGAGACAGAGAACTAAACCAGTTAATCACGATTTATTAAAAATATGATTTTTTTTGTAATTTAAAAAGTTAAGTGGATGGGGGGGGGCGTAAAGTTTAAAAACTGTTTTACCAAGAGAATTCCATAATTTTACCAACAAACTTTGGTAAATTTGTATATTAACACCTTTAGCTAAATTATCCACCCTTTAAAAAATTACAGATTGATAAGTTGGCTTTCGAAAAAACCAAAGTTTAAATACTTGAAAAATATA
>OY744537.1:7983537-8011037 GCA_963556195.1 Sepiola atlantica | reverse complement strand
AATAATTAGTAATTTATTAGTTTTTCTCCTTCTGATAAAAATATTTTTTTTTGTTGAAAATTCATGGGTTAAAGAACTTTTTGCATAATTCACAATTGTTCTGTATAATTTTCAAATTAATATTTATCAATAATTAGTAATTTATTAGTTTTTCTCCTTCTGATAAAAATATTTTTTTTGTTGAAAATTCATGGGTTAAATAACTTTTTGCATAATTCACAATTGTTCTGTATAATTTTCAAATTAATATTTATCAATAATTAGTAATTTATTAGTTTTTCTCCTTCTGATAAAAATATTTTTTTTTGTTGAAAATTCATGGGTTAAAGAACTTTTTGCATAATTCACAATTTTTCTGTATAATTTTCAAATTAATATTTATCAATAATTAGTAATTTATTAGTTTTTCTCCTTCTGATAAAAATATTTTTTTTTGTTGAAAATTCATGGGTTAAAGAACTTTTTGCATAATTCACAATTGTTCTGTATAATTTTCAAATTAATATTTATCAATAATTAATAATTTATTAGTTTTTCTCCTTCTGATAAAAATATTTTTTTTGTTGAAAATTCATGGGTTAAATAACTTTTTGCATAATTCACAATTGTTCTGTATAATTTTCAAATTAATATTTATCAATAATTAGTAATTTATTAGTTTTTCTCCTTCTGATAAAAATATTTTTTTTTGTTGAAAATTCATGGGTTAAAGAACTTTTTGCATAATTCACAATTGTTCTGTATAATTTTCAAATTAATATTTATCAATAATTAGTAATTTATTAGTTTTTCTCCTTCTGATAAAAATATTTTTTTTTGTTGAAAATTCATGGGTTAAATAACTTTTTGCATAATTCACAATTGTTCTGTATAATTTTCAAATTAATATTTATCAATAATTAGTCATTTATTAGTTTTTCTCCTTCTGATAAAAATATTTTTTTTTGTTGAAAATTCATGGGTTAAAGAACTTTTTGCATAATTCACAATTGTTCTGTATAATTTTCAAATTAATATTTATCAATAATTAGTAATTTATTAGTTTTTCTCCTTCTGATAAAAATATTTTTTTTTGTTGACAATTCATGGGTTAAATAACTTTTTGCATAATTCACAATTGTTCTGTATAATTTTCAAATTAATATTTATCAATAATTAGTAATTTATTAGTTTTTCTCCTTCTGATAAAAATATTTTTTTTTGTTGAAAATTCATGGGTTAAATAACTTTTTGCATAATTCACAATTGTTCTGTATAATTTTCAAATTAATATTTATCAATAATTAGTAATTTATTAGTTTTTCTCCTTCTGATAAAAATATTTTTTTTTGTTGAAAATTCATGGGTTAAATAACTTTTTGCATAATTCACAATTGTTCTGTATAATTTTCAAATTAATATTTATCAATAATTAGTAATTTATTAGTTTTTCTCCTTCTGATAAAAAAATTTTTTTTAGTTGAAAATTCATGGGTTAAAGAACTTTTTGCATAATTCACAATTGTTCTGTATAATTTTCAAATTAATATTTATCAATAATTAGTAATTTATTAGTTTTTCTCCTTCTGATAAAAATATTTTTTTTGTTGAAAATTCATGGGTTAAAGAACTTTTTGCATAATTCACAATTGTTCTGTATAATTTTCAAATTAATATTTATCAATAATTAGTAATTTATTAGTTTTTCTCCTTCTGATAAAAATATTTTTTTTTGTTGAAAATTCATGGGTTAAAGAACTTTTTGCATAATTCACAATTGTTCTGTATAATTTTCAAATTAATATTTATCAATAATTAGTAATTTATTAGTTTTTCTCCTTCTGATAAAAATATTTTTTTTGTTGAAAATTCATGGGTTAAAGAACTTTTTGCATAATTCACAATTGTTCTGTATAATTTTCAAATTAATATTTATCAATAATTAGTAATTTATTAGTTTTTCTCCTTCTGATAAAAATATTTTTTTTGTTGAAAATTCATGGGTTAAAGAACTTTTTGCATAATTCACAATTGTTCTGTATAATTTTCAAATTAATATTTATCAATAATTAGTAATTTATTAGTTTTTCTCCTTCTGATAAAAATATTTTTTTTTGTTGAAAATTCATGGGTTAAATAACTTTTTGCATAATTCACAATTGTTCTGTATAATTTTCAAATTAATATTTATCAATAATTAGTAATTTATTAGTTTTTCTCCTTCTGATAAAAATATTTTTTTTTGTTGAAAATTCATGGGTTAAAGAACTTTTTGCATAATTCACAATTGTTCTGTATAATTTTCAAATTAATATTTATCAATAATTAGTAATTTATTAGTTTTTCTCCTTCTGATAAAAATATTTTTTTTTGTTGACAATTCATGGGTTAAATAACTTTTTGCATAATTCACAATTGTTCTGTATAATTTTCAAATTAATATTTATCAATAATTAGTAATTTATTAGTTTTTCTCCTTCTGATAAAAATATTTTTTTTTGTTGAAAATTCATGGGTTAAATAACTTTTTGCATAATTCACAATTGTTCTGTATAATTTTCAAATTAATATTTATCAATAATTAGTAATTTATTAGTTTTTCTCCTTCTGATAAAAATATTTTTTTTTGTTGAAAATTCATGGGTTAAATAACTTTTTGCATAATTCACAATTGTTCTGTATAATTTTCAAATTAATATTTATCAATAATTAGTAATTTATTAGTTTTTCTCCTTCTGATAAAAATATTTTTTTTTGTTGAAAATTCATGGGTTAAATAACTTTTTGCATAATTCACAATTGTTCTGTATAATTTTCAAATTAATATTTATCAATAATTAGTAATTTATTAGTTTTTCTCCTTCTGATAAAAATATTTTTTTTTGTTGAAAATTCATGGGTTAAAGAACTTTTTGCATAATTCACAATTGTTCTGTATAATTTTCAAATTAATATTTATCAATAATTAGTAATTTATTAGTTTTTCTCCTTCTGATAAAAATATTTTTTTTTGTTGACAATTCATGGGTTAAATAACTTTTTGCATAATTCACAATTGTTCTGTATAATTTTCAAATTAATATTTATCAATAATTAGTAATTTATTAGTTTTTCTCCTTCTGATAAAAATATTTTTTTTTGTTGACAATTCATGGGTTAAATAACTTTTTGCATAATTCACAATTGTTCTGTATAATTTTCAAATTAATATTTATCAATAATTAGTAATTTATTAGTTTTTCTCCTTCTGATAAAAATTTTTTTTTTTGTTGAAAATTCATGGGTTAAATAACTTTTTGCATAATTCACAATTGTTCTGTATAATTTTCAAATTAATATTTATCAATAATTAGTAATTTATTAGTTTTTCTCCTTCTGATAAAAATATTTTTTTTTGTTGAAAATTCATGGGTTAAATAACTTTTTGCATAATTCACAATTGTTCTGTATAATTTTCAAATTAATATTTATCAATAATTAGTAATTTATTAGTTTTTCTCCTTCTGATAAAAAAATTTTTTTTAGTTGAAAATTCATGGGTTAAAGAACTTTTTGCATAATTCACAATTGTTCTGTATAATTTTCAAATTAATATTTACCAATAATTAATAATTTATTGGTTTTTCTTCCTGATGAAAATATTTTTTTTTGAAATTTATGGGTTAAAGAACTTTTTGCATAATTCATAATTATGGTCAAAGAACTTTTTCATAAATTACTCTTTATTGCAATATGTGATTATAATTGTTACACCGGCCGTTCTTACACAGGAGAAACTGCACCGGTTGTCACTATAAATAGTGCGAGTCACCAGAGACACAGAGAAGACAAAGCACAGTCTTGTAACTGTCTAGCCAAGTTTTAGTCACTTTCTTACTTTGTTAATACACTTGTTAAACCAACCCTCGACTTGACTTCCTTTATCTATTATTTACTGTTGGACAACTTCACAACAATAATAAACTTGTAAAGTATGTAGCTTTACTTTTGTTATTATTACATTCTTTCCCCTTCCCTCCCTTCTTCCCCCATCTCTCTCTCTCTCTCTCTCTCTCTCTCTCTCTCTCTCTCTCTCTCTCTATATATATATATATATATATATATATATATATATATATATATATATATATATATAATTTTTACTCTTTAATTGACAAAATGGTTTAAAATACTTATTTCTAAGAGACATAGGAACATTAAAAATAACAATCCTGCAAATCATGTGGATATCTATATTAGTTTCTGTTTACGTTTCTTTGTAGCTTCCGTGTTAACGTTTTTCTTCCTCGGACTCTTATTTTGACGCTGATGAGTATGAAATTGTATACATCGATTTAACTATTTAAATCCAATTTGAATGATATAGCGATGCAAAGTATATATTTGATTTTAATCGAAAAAATAAGTCAATATTCGTTTCGCATTATTATTGGCAGTTAGAATATAAAAACAAAATGAGCATCGGTGGTTATGTCGTTTTTGTCTTTTCTTTGGGTAACTATCACGTCGATTCGGGGTAGAGAAAGAACATGTTTCAAGCGTTCGTATACATATTTCCTCCGTCGTGGAACCGTCTAGTCATTTTGTATTGTTTGAACTTTTGTTTTTTTACAGAAAGTTGTGTCAAACGAAACGGAACAACGATTTTAATGCAAAATTTAACTCTATTTTCACGACAACGACGAGCGAATAATCACGTGACACGCCGACAATAATCAAATGAGAAAAGGAAGCTAATCTTTCGCACTGACAAGATTAAATGTATCGATCGAAACCTTAGTACCAAAACTTGGCATTTATTCAGCTTTGTTAACCATGTTAGCTGAGTTATCAACCATAACCAAATCGGTTAAAATGTCTGCTGCAGGCTCGTCGGTTTCGGTTTAATTCATTCTAAACGCGCTCGATTGATCTTATTAAGAGCCGCCATCTTTTTTGATAAGCGCGTTTTAAAATGGTGATTCTAAATGGTTTATATGCTTCTTTGTTTAGGATTGCTTGTTGTAACGTGCATTTTCGATACAAGAAAAATCGAAAATTATAGACCTAGTGATAATCTGGAGATTCATGCAATAAAAATCTGAAGATTTCAACAAAAATCTGAAGATTTCAATAAAAATCTAAAGATTGCAATAAAAATGATTGCAATAAAAATCTGAAGATTGCAATAAAAATCTGAAGATTGCAACAAAAATCTGAAGATTTCAATAAAAATCTGAAGATTTCAATAAAAATTTGAAGATTTCAATAAAAATCTGAAGATTGCAATAAAAATGATTGCAATAAAAATCTGAAGATTGCAATAAAAATCTGAAGATTGCAAAAAAAATCTGAAGATTGCAATACAAATCTGAAGATTGCAACAAAAATCTGAAGATTGCAATAAAAATCTGAAGATTGCAACAAAAATCTGAAGATTTCAATAAAAATCTGAAGATTTCAATAAAAATTTGAAGATTTCAATAAAAATCTGAAGATTGCAATAAAAATGATTGCAATAAAAATCTGAAGATTGCAATAAAAATCTGAAGATTGCAAAAAAAATCTGAAGATTGCAATACAAATCTGAAGATTGCAACAAAAATCTGAAGATTTCAATAAAAATTTGAAGATTGCAATAAAAATTTGAAGATTTCAATAAAAATCTGAAGATTGCAATAAAAATGATTGCAATAAAAATCTGAAGATTGCAATAAAAATCTGAAGATTGCAACAAAAATCTGAAGATTGCAATACAAATCTGAAGATTGCAACAAAAATCTGAAGATTGCAATAAAAATCTGAAGATTGCAACAAAAATCTGAAGATTTCAATAAAAATCTGAAGATTTCAATAAAAATTTGAAGATTTCAATAAAAATCTGAAGATTGCAATAAAAATGATTGCAATAAAAATCTGAAGATTGCAATAAAAATCTGAAGATTGCAACACAAATCTGAAGATTGCAATACAAATCTGAAGATTGCAACAAAAATCTGAAGATTTCAATAAAAATTTGAAGATTGCAATAAAAATCTGAAGATTGCAATAAAAATCTGAAGATTGCAATAAAAATGATTGCAATAAAAATCTGAAGATTGCAATAAAAATCTGAAGATTGCAACAAAAATCTGAAAGTTTCAATAAAAATCTGAAGATTTCAATAAAAATTTGAAGATTTCAATAAAAATCTGAAGATTGCAATAAAAATGATTGCAATAAAAATCTGAAGATTGCAATAAAAATCTGAAGATTGCAACAAAAATCTGAAGATTGCAATACAAATCTGAAGATTGCAACAAAAATCTGAAGATTTCAATAAAAATCTGAAGATTTCAATAAAAATTTGAAGATTTCAATAAAAATCTGAAGATTGCAATAAAAATGATTGCAATAAAAATCTGAAGATTGCAATAAAAATCTGAAGATTGCAACAAAAATCTGAAGATTTCAATAAAAATCTGAAGATTTCAATAAAAATTTGAAGATTTCAATAAAAATCTAAAGATTGCAATAAAAATGATTGCAATAAAAATCTGAAGATTGCAATACAAATCTGAAGATTGCAACACAAATCTGAAGATTGCAATAAAAATCTGAAGATTGCAACAAAAATCTGAAGATTGCAATAAAAATCTGAAGATTTCAATAAAAATTTGAAGATTCGGGAGTGAGCCTACAACATCAAAACTTTTCATTTTCAAAAAAGAAAGTTCTGAATCAAATGCTATATGCGGATATAATCACGTTGACACATCGGTCCCCGTTAGATCACACAAGTTAAGAGATGTCTAGACTTGTCAGTAGTAAATGGGAAACTATTTAGTTAGGAAGACTGTTTCGAAGTAACAGCGGCTGTGATGGTTGCTTTTACTATCGACTCTTCATTGGACAAAAGCTCAGATCAGCAACTCCTTTCAGCCAATCAAAACACAAGAAATATTAAGTCCCGAAATCTTGAACGTACTATAAAATAAACCAAACACACAAGCTTTGTTCCGGTATTTTTCTTCCATACCTGATTAATGTGGGTATATCCTTAAAGGCTTACCTCAGCCTCGACAGACACAACGAGAAACTTTTACGGACTACTAAACACAGCGCCAGCATGTAGACGTTATTAGCTGAACACTGTCGCGCACAAGTAAGTACACACTTTCTCACTAACGAAACCGACACGTTCATACACACACACCTTCATGCCTATGCCATATACGCACACGGCGTCTACCGAAACAAACATATGTGCTCAATTTCTCCTTACACGCAAAACAACTCTTTTTTCACCATAACCTACTTGGAACTCTCTGAACTTTTATATCCACAAACTCTTTATCTTTCGTTATCTTGAGTTGTCAATAAAAAATATTATTTTGTATGGATATACTTTTTCAGTCTTTCATTTGATAATGTCTCATCCGCAACAAGACCAGGCGCTGTATGTAATCAAAATCTCTTCAAATTCAAATTAATCTAAAAATCATTTGTATATAAAACCATATGTAAGATTTCAGCAGAAAATGACTCAGCGATCGGTGACATGCCGTAAAACCAACAAAAAGCAAAAAAAAACAAAAAAACTATATATATATATATATATATATATATATATATATATATATATATATATTGTTACGTATGTAAAAAAAGGTCAATAGCCAAAACGTAACATCTACCCCATTCCTCCATAGCTAATGCAAACGACCTTGGAACAGTTGTGGACAGCTCCTTCAAACAAACACGCTACTGTATCGATATGGCGTGCAAAGCCAGGCGAGTTCGCGACCTGATCCGGAGATCATTTCTAAGCCCAACAGCAGACGCTTTCACTCCCCTATACATAACCCTTCAGTTGTGTTCTTCAGAATTATGTGATCTATATTATTTTGAAGATGGCCAAGTTGTAATCAGCAGGGAAGCAGTACCGCGCAAATGTGTTCCACAGACGGAAAGTCTTTACAAAGAAGCTCTGTCTGAGAAAATTCCACCTGACGTTAATCACATGGAGGGGAAAAGGGAAAGTCTTTTTTCGATGTGGTAGAAAAAACGAGTTCCTGCTGTGAATGTCTTACAAAGAGGAACAAAAGATGAGCACCTGTCATGACAATAACGATAGAGCAGAGAGAGAGAGAGAGAGAGAGAGAGAGAGAGAGAGAGAGAGAGAGTAAGAGAGAGAGAGAGAGAGAGTAAGAGAGAGAGTTTTGTATTGTCTCCTCTTGCCGATGTTAAGTCAATTTTGTTTCGGTTATTCGCCGTTTTGTATTGTCTCCTTTTACCGAATTTAAGTCAATTTTGTTTCGGTTATTCTCCGTTTTGTATTGTCTCCTCTTGCCGATGTTAAGTCAATTTTGTTTCGATTATTCTCCGTTCTGTATTGTCTCTTCTTACTGATGTTAAGTCAATTTTGTACCCGATATTAACGTTTTCTGATATTAACGACAAAATCATAAAGGCAAGAACACTTTCGATCAGTGATATAGCTGTATCACCGTCTCATATATCTTAAAAAAAAAATATTTTTTAATACTTTCCAAGAGATTATTTTTCAAAATACTCGTTATGGTCTTCTTAACCTAATTCTAAACATAGTCCTAACGTAATCTTAACTGACATCTACTCGCATTAGGTGTTAATAGTAAAATAATTTTGTTAACTTCCTTAAAACGCTAGAATGGCCCGGAAACGTGAATCATTTTACGTTAACTTTTTATACGAAATTGATCTCCCACCCTAAATTCTAAAATAAATTTTTAATTTTATTAATTTGTTTTCTTTCCACAGGGTGTTTGCATGTAATCGCCTAAAAAGTAGAATCTCATTTTTCTTTGGGGTGGGGATGAATCAGCGAAGGATTTAATGTACAAAAAGCAACATCTTTCTCGTTACGACTTCATTTTTTTAAGGTTAAGAAAATAACGCAACACCGTAAGAATAGGCGATACAGAAACCCAAATTAACCAAAACGAATATATATATATATATATATATATATATATATATATATATATATATATATATATATATATATATATATATATATAAAAGACTTTCCTTTCTCTCTCCATGTGCTTAACGTAAAACGGAATTTTCTTAAACAGAGCTTCTTTTAAAGACTTTCCGTCTGTGGAACACATTTGAGCGGTACTACTTCCCTGCTGATTACAACCTGATCATCTTCAAGTGCAATGTTAACATATACTTGTTAAAAACAGGCCCATAAGTAATAGGTTCATACCATTGAGGAATGTCAGTGCTTCCATAGTTTTCTTCATATTTCAGCCGACAATCATTTCAGTCTCCTCGAGTGGATTCTTGCCTTTATAAGTAACAAAAAAAAACAACAACAACACATAAAACATAAACAGAACTCTGAAACTAAGGATAGATGAAGAAACTATCTCAAAGCTTAATGCATTTGACTCTTAGGACATGTGATTTCTGCCCAAACTGATCCAGATGAAGCGTTACAGCCTTGATCTTGAATGGACAGCTTTCAACAGACACGGGCTAGTTACCACTTGACATCGCATATAAAATGAAAGCTGATATAATCAATGCATATGCACTGCCAGTAATGCTAAATAATCCTGTGCGTGTGTCAAATGGAGAGTCAAAACAATGGAAAACCTTATAGTCTTTCACACTAATACAATGAGAACAATGTGTAGAGTTACCGGATCCGAACGGAGTGGTCGAAGCTGGTGATCAGTCTTACAGCAACGAAAGAAGACAAACAAAAATACGAAGATGACAAAGAAACTCGTGTGTACAGCAAAACATAAAGGTGGCATTTATTTCAGAGAAATAAATATGTGACCGTGAAGCACAGTGCGGCCTGAAAGATATTGCGGAATACAACAATAATGCAAGGGATTGCGTAAAAATGTGTGCAACTGTCGTATCATCACCGCATGCTTCAAAGACACGCAAAGAAGAAAAAGAGTTCATGATCCAGTGAGTCGACAAGAAAGATGATGAATCGTTACCGTAGGATGGTGTTGATGGTTATCCTGGCTGAAGTGTCCTTTGTTTTTTTTTGTTTTCTCTGGGAGCTGTTGCTTTGGACGTAGCTGCTGTAGAACTTTGACTAACCAGAGAACAAGCTGCAGATGATGATGATGATGATGATGATGATGATGATGATGATGATGATGATGATAGCTAGGAGGAGGAGGAGGAGGGCGAAGCTGATGATTCTGTCTGTCGAGCCCTATTTGAGAGTACGCTTTGATTAGATCTGATTAGTCTGTTTTAGTGACGATATGCGTAGAAAGAATGAAACTTAGTTGATTTCTGTCACACGGACTAAGATGTTGAAGGATTAAATATCCTGTTTCTGTTAGGAGTGCCGAGTTGTAAATGGGGTCGACACGACAGGTCATATTACCATGAGTACTCTCTTAGTAAAGACGAAACTCGCGCCCATATTCTCTGTAGTTAAATGAAACGTGCTAGGAATGTACGGACACACAAAAATATCAACAGTCCGAGTGTGCAAGGTAGAAAGTAGACCGTGGGTTTAATTTCGGCATCCTCGTAACTGTCGCTTCCCTTATTTTGTCCTTTAATCCTCACATTTCATGAGCGATGTTTCTGGCAGAGAGGGAAAAATTGCTGTTTTCTGGGTCGGAATCTATCCATCTAACACTTATCGTTGGCCAGTTTTTTTATCTTGAAGTTGTAATTCTTTTAGGTCCTTACATCAAGTGGCTTCATGACTTGTCTGGAGCGATTTCCATAAAAAAACTGTCTAGACGGTATGGTATAAGGGTGCAGAAAAAGTAGTAAACCGCCGAGATAGAGTGATAGCGTATGTTCTTGGAGTTCCAGATAAGTCAGTCAGTTACACAAGTTAGACATAGATGGGGGGGGGGTCGTCGGAACAGTTATTACATGAGAGATTATAGTCTGAAATACGCGAAGATGATTGATGATGATGATGATGATGATGATGATGATGATGATGAAGGACGATGGCTATTAGGTTTCGAACTAAAATATATAAATTGCATATATAAATACGTTAAATCGCATTCAAACAGAGAAACGTTACAACCAAAATACACACTATCGAAAGAAGGATTAGGTATACTTAAAAAGAAAATCTTTTAAAATTGGCGAGACTCAAAAAATTATGCACGTAGAAAAAAAACGGAGCTTGGACATTTTAGATGGTCTCGAAAACAGAGTAAAGTAAACTGGTGTATGTGTGAGTGTGCAAATAGCTTGCAAACAATGTCACAATAAATATAAGGGGAGCTTAATGGATTGGGTGTTTGCTAATGGGCCGGGAGACTAGGGTTCAATCTTCGGTCAAGTCATACCAAAGACTCATAAAATGATACTTTATGCTTCCTTGCTAAACACTCAGCATTATAAGGTGAGGATCAATGGTAAGTGGAGTAATCTCGGGAAAAAAGAGTGGCACCCTCCCCTATATCTCGGTTTAATATCCAATTAAAAGGGAGCTTTCGGGTCGCCCTCGACTACGGTCAGTCCAATTTTTTTATAGAGGAAAAGGCAAACATCGTAGACATTTGGTTTGGTTTGTCTGAATCAAATCAACCATTTCGTTGTTGGTTATTAATGCTGAAATACAATAGATAACGATTGTAAGCGATTAATTGAACACAAGTTGCTACTTTTTTACCCATAGCTGATTGTAAATTGTGGGTTAATACCTTCCCTAACAGCATGAGTGCGTAAATGACTACAGTGAGATCCGATAGAATAGTCTATTCCATAAGCTGTCACAGTATCCATTTGCCCAAACACGCACCTTGTGGAGCACACCACTAAAGACTAACTATTCTATTAAATTAGGGTTTTATACAACATTTATGTTGAAAGAAATTCAAAAATATTTAAGTTTAATGAAACAAGAATAAGGTCACGGGAACCTTGAAATACAATCGCATCAAAAGTATTGCAGCTAAAAATGAAATAGCGTACGTTGTCAACCCAAGTTTGAAATGTCAAAGGTTGATATAGAACGATTGTTTTGAAGAGCTGTGAATCGGACTATTTTTTGGCGATGAAATTATGAACACCTGCGGGGTCATTGAGTGCTAACGTGACGTCAGCAGGGAATTGTCACGTTGTTATCACATAAGTTAGAAAGCGATAATCAAGTAGTTAAGGTGACTTAGGAGAGTTAGCAAATATTTCTCATCTTCTCCATTCTAATGTTATTGTTTGCCACGCGCATAGGCGTCATAAATAATAACAGTAATAAAGAAATGCACTCTTTTAAAATCATTACGAGGTGTGAATCTTCAGCATGGACCACGTCTCCGCGCATTCGATTGGATGTCTGTAACAACCGATTAACTTCGCGGAATGATTTATTTAAATGATCCACGGGTATTTTTTTTTAGGTTATCGGACGGACACTAGTTACAACGGATAAACGGGAAGGTAATCTAGCATTGTGAAATGAAAATAACCTCTGTTGTCTGCCAGACAACTTTAGGGGCTTTGTGTATTTCATTTTTATTAACAACTAGACCACCCGTGACCCGTTGGGTCAGTAGTTATATATATTAGTTCATATTTTAAACAGCCAGTGAAACTAAAATTTATAGACCCCTCAAGTGTATTTTTTTTACGTTTGCGAAAACATATGCACATATTACCTCGGTTTTAACAGTAATCTAGAAAAAATAACAACTCTATAACTAAATATTTAGGGGTTTTAAAAGAATCGGAATCGGTAATTGTATCGGAATTAAGAAAAATATCGGAATCGTCCCATCACTAATATATATATATATATATATATATATATGTTGTCACCTGTTTCGGAAATGTGAAGTCACGTGTCACTCTCGTTTGGATGTGTTATTTGCTTAGAGTGTTATGTATATTTGTTTAAAATTAGCGTTAGGGAGGTTTAATAAAGTTTGAAAAAAGTGTCTGGGGGGGGGGGTGAAATGTAACAGTTGAAATTTAAAAATGGAAAAGATTTAAAATGTAAAAAAATAAAAAATATACCGACGGTACTAATGTTGTACTAATTTTTCTGTACCAAAAAAAAAATAAATATTACGCTCTTAATTTTAATTCTCAATATATATATATATATATATATATAATATATATATATATATATATATATATATATATATATATATATATATATATATATATATATATATATATATATATATATTAGTGTATTAGTGCGGTTGTTATCGCTTGAATATTAGAACTTTAAATAAGAGGAAAAACAGATATCATGAACACACTACAACATCAAACTTTATGCATAAAAAACTGAGTTAAATAAAATTTCCTTTTGAAATTTTGAGTAAAAAGCGAATAAGTATAAATTACATGAATGTTGGGTGCCTTTTAATTTTTTAGCCTGACTGTGGAATGTTTATACACTGATGAAGCCTGCTTCTGAATATCGATGAAAAAATATGTTCCTGAAATGGGCAGAAACAATTTCCGGTAAAGTTTTTTTCTCTATAAACTGTCATTTAAAAAAAAAAAAAACCCAAAAAAGACATCTCACTCGCCGGCTAACACCAACTGAAGCTGGTTTCCCAATTACATCGGAATTTCAAACACACTGATGAGGCTAATATTATTAGCGAAATATATGCATAACTATAAACTATAAAAAAAATGACAGTTCATAGAAAAAAAAAGAAAAAAATCGGTTTCGATTTTGTCTTTTCTTTTAAATAAAATAAATATTGCATCTATTACAAGCTTTGATGGTAGTTAATTTACCACTTCTTTTTTACTAAATTTTATTCAGATGCTTAAAAAAAAGTATGAACCTTTCAAAAATATATATATATATATATAGAATTATAAAAAAGAAAAAACTATACACACATTAAAGTTGTATACATTATAACTTATTTCGACCCCTTAATTAGGTCTCCTCAGATGTATAAACAACCACGTTTTTTTGACGTGGTTGTTTATACATCTGAGGAGACCTAATTAAAGGGTCGAAATAAGTTATAATGTATACAACTTTAATGTGTGTATAGTTTTTTCTTTTTTATAATTCTGTTTTGCTCTGTTTAAATTACATTGAGCTCTGTTATTCAGATTCTCAACACAAAATTGAAATCTACACACTATATATATATATATATATATATATATATATATATCGAGAGAGAGAGAGAGAGAGAGAGAGAGAGAGAGAGAGGGGGGGGAGAAGAGAGAATGTTCAGAATTTTAATAGAACATTCTTTGAATCTAGCCGAAGGGTCTTCCACTATCAAACGACACGTGTAATACAATCGGGTCAACAGATAAGGTCAAACCAACGAGTGTCGATTTGCACGTCTTTACTTATCTACTTATGCGTATCTACAAAACTATGCCAGTAACTGATAAATTGCAGTAAAGATAAAGAAGCAAAACTTGTAATGGATGAAGATAGTATTAGAATCGGGAAGTTATTTAATTTTCAATTGTGACTTTATCAAAATGCGTCTATTCAATCTGCTCGTTTAGCCTTTTAACGAGATTCGTTGAGCCATCCAAAAACATCCGTTTAGAATGAAAGTGTGACCGAACGACTAACCGACGGAGAGAGCCTTTTATAGAAATGCGTGGACTTATTTAAACTATCTATTTCAAATATAAGTGTGACAGAACGATGAAACTAATATGTCAAACTTAAGCGTTACAGAACGACTAAACAACGGAGAAAGCTTGTTATAGCGTGTAGAAAAATTTGAATTTTGAGTTTTTCAGTTGTGCATAGGCTACATTTTTGGAATGTGGAACGTCAGTCAGGTATTGGGTGTTTTGGTCTTTTACATTCCAGATGTATCCGGCCAGTGTTGTAGCTGTCTTTGTATGGGTGTCTGAAATATGCATTGTGAGTGTAACACAGATGTTTAAAGTTCACTTGACTTGTGGCATTTCAATGTATATTTCGTTAGTCGGATTGAGTATGGTAAGCGTGATTTTAAACTCGTAAACAACAGATTTGACGCAGTACTTTTTCTGCGGAGAGCAGTTGTCCCCGATTCTGCAGGAACATGTGAGTGCAAACGAAGATTTAGGTTTAGTGATGATCTCAGATTTCATGGCCGGATTGCAGGGTAGCTTGCTTTGACAGAATTCCTATTGAAGCTTCTGGAGGTCATATAACAGTTGGAAGTATTTATCTGTAGATTTTAAGAATATTTACCTACACTTGTTCTGACATAAAACTCCATGAATTTGGTTAGCTTTTCTGCTTCCTTCATCTTGTGAACTGCTGGGACAGCGAAATCTACGATTTTGCAGGGGTTTCCTTCCTATTAACCATTATCTCGAATAGATTTTTTGCTTGGATGAGTTTTGTCGTATGCATTGCTATGTCCCAGGAGACTTTATGCCTTTTATTTTCCAATATCGGTTCTGGTTCGTGCCTGAATCATTTGTCTGTATGTTCAAAGTTCATTCCTTTACAAAATTTCTTTTGACTAGATTCCCAATCCAGCGCAGCCGTCTATGTTCATAGCCATTTTGTGCTACCTTGCTGCATTCGATTATGATATGATTTATCGTTTCGTCTCTTTGTAAACAGAGTATAAATTTACCCTTTTTTTATTGATCTTGTTTATATTGGCATTTAGGTAGTTTGTTATGACTGCGTTATTTTGTGCGGCTGTTAGTAATGATTTCGTTTCTCTATTCAAGCGTCTTTTCTCTAATCATGTCAATGTAGTTTGTGCACAATTTCTTTGGTCCATCTCATAAAATAGTTCATGAAGCTGCTTCTCTTCCTATTTTGATTTTCTCTTCTTTCCCCATGTCACTGCTCTCCGTACTATTCACATTGGTTCTGCTTTGGCGGCGGTAATCAGTCTCCCTGTGTTATTGTGTTATGTATTTTACTAGTCCTTCTATCGAATCATCCACGTAATTTTAAATACTTACCAGTCATCTTCCCCTCCTTTTCTTTTTTTACATAGAATAGATCAGTATCATCTGCCAGGGTGCAATGCGGTATGAATGGTTATCAGTGTTTTGGTCCTTTGATCTAAGTTCCTTAGTTCTTTTATCCAGTTTCTGAAGGGTACCAAATTTTACATATACCTCCCATCTAAGGGGGGGGGGTTTAATGTACTACAAGTCATAGCCAAATAAAATATGGGGATGTTCATAAACATACCTTCCTATCTCTGGCACGGTGGTGGATAATAGAGGGATATATTATCGCACATAAATGTATACATTTGTGTTTGTTATTTTTTTGCCGTAGTGATAAATGAACGCATATATATACAGTGAAGCATTTCCTAAATGCTATAAGGGAGTAATTTCCCTTGCACAATGCGTCGAGCCTTATATGAGAGGCGTCTATATTTAGCGATATTCAAAACCGCAACCACAGTCAATGCAGTCCGGAACATAAAAACGATATGTTTCGAATCTCGCTAAGTTCAGCCACGTGTTACAGCGAATCATGTGTCCGTGAATAATTATATATTATATTTTATAAATATAGGCGCTCTCCACATAGAGGGCGACACACTGTTTAAGGGAAATAACTCCCTCATAGCATTTAGGAAATCCTTCACTGCAGATATCTGAATTCGTTCACGCGTCACTATCGCCAAAACAATAACAAACAATAATATATATATATATATATATATATATATATATATATATATATATATATATATATATATATATATATATGATAATTTTTTTATTTACACAGACATGTACAAAATCTGCGACACTGGGATGTCGATGTTATCGATCAACAGTTACTATAAACTGAGATCTCATCAGGAAGAGTTAGAATCCAATCTTAACCCCAGATAATATTTGGAGGTTCTCTCCAAATATGATCTGAGGTTAAGATAACATCGACATGCCAGTGTCGCAGATTTTGTACATGTCTGTGTAAATAAAAAAATTATCATATACAACGCTCTATTTTGATATTGAGCACTTTTTATAAACCCGGTTAAAATTCTCTGGATTACCACCCTGTGGATATTTTTACCTGGATTATTACCATTATATATATATATATATATATATGTGTGTGTGTGTGTGTGTGTGTGTGTGTGTGTGTATATATATATATATATATATATATATATATATATAGAGAGAGAGAGAGAGAGAGAGAGAGAGGGAGAGAGGGAGAGAGGGGGAGAGGGGCAGAGAAGGACAGAGAGAAAGGGGGAGGTATTACGTACATTTTATGAGTAAAGATGAGGGATTACATTTTCATGGTGACAGGCATTGTCAAGTGCACAATTATGATCAACCCTAATGCTACCATGTGTATCACACCGCGGGTGTGAAACTGCCAGTTAACCTGAACATTTAATCCCGTGTCTCCCTTGATTAAATCCATATGTATATATGCGCTATTGGGAAACGTTAACTTAACAAACAATTAATTATAACTATTTGCTTATTTATCACCACGTCCCGTGACAACAGCGCTCCCTTTCTCCCCCTCGCTCTATCTCTCTCTTGATTCTTTCAACCGAATCGACCGATTTTCTGCGAATTGCGATTTTTGTTACGCAACTCCTGCCCCCCCCCCCCCCCACACGCCTTGGGCGCCAACCACATTCCAGACGAGGCAAACTCACATTGTCTTCCGGAACATTTAACAGCTTGACAACGATCATTCCACATCTAAGAATATCACCGGGAACTGCACGCTGCTTTCAGCTTTATTGACATGCAACCATACCCCCACCCACCCACACCCACACAGTTGGGGTACAGACATTTTTTTGGGGCTGGAATCGCTCATTTGTAACGCGAGGAGAAAGGCTGAATGGTTTGTGCCACTGTTACCAGACTAACTCTACTTCGAAGAATACAAATATTAAAGCGAATTATATTTACTTTATATGCACTTCACTATGGGTTGAGCCCTCTAGCAAGGGGAAATAACAGTTTACATTTAGAGTAAAACATCACTCTTCTATATATATAATAGAGTTCTATGGGTAATCAGTAGCGTTGAGTGTTGATAAAAGATATAAGCGCAATAATCTCTCGAGAATGAAGGGGGCGAGAGCCTTAGCGTAGCGGTCGGTGTGATTCCAGAATGCGTAATTTACTCCTCTCCAGGAGTTAGGCACAAGGCCAGTTTTTATCCTACTCCCACAAGTAAGATGTGACCCAAGCTCGGGTCGGAAAGTGGGGGTTGAAAAGCCAGCGCCCGAGAGGTGAGCACTCTGACCATCAAAAATTGCCTGGGCAGACCCGTCGGCATTCCCCGGTAGGGGCGCCTCAAGCAGTAAGCAATTAACTTACTCCTCCCCAAAGAGGGGAGGCAAAGCCTGGGAGGGTGGACCTCCTAGAACTGCACAGGACAATCCCATAGACCGGCGTAAATCAAGCCCCGAAGGCCAAGACAATACCAGTCTATAGGGTGCAGTATCCATCGGAACAGATACTACACTTTGATCTCGACCAAAAGGCCGAGACTTGCAAACTTATCTATCTCAGAGTCTAGCCACACTGAAGAGGCTCTGATATGAGAAAAACAGTTTTCTGTGGAGGATTATATATATACTGGGTGATTCATAAGTCACTTCACTTAGCTATTTAAAATGATTACCATATGAAGCACAAACATACTATGAACTTTTGATAATTGTTATCTTACTCTCTAATTACTGCTATTTGTTATTTTTAATGTGTTCGTTTATATATTTATTTCTATATATATTTATGTCATAATCAATCAAATATGCTACAAAGACTCGTAAATTCCTTGCAAAAAAGAATGGAGCTATGCATGCAGAACGAAGGTGGAAATTTTGAAAATTTGCAGTAATCTTAAACTCCCATAAATGAATTTGTTGAATACAGTTTCTGTTTTGTATTACCGTATTTTTTAACTTCAGAATTTCAAAAATAAATAGCTAAGTGACTTATGAATCACCCTGTATATATATATATATATATATATATATATATATATATATATATATATATATATATATATATATATATATATATATATATATATATATATATATATAATCTTCCACATATCCGTGTGTGTGCATTTTAGGTAGTATCTTTCCATTCAGGTAAATGTTATTAAATAACACGGACCGTTTTTGTTTGATAAGACTTTTTTATTATTCAATTTTCCGAATAGTCCATTTAGTATTTCGGTCAAATTGGTGTATATAAGTTCCGTGACTATCTTGTTCCATATCTTATTTTTCGTGAGTACTTTCGATTTGATTCATCAAATTATCATCAGACGGATGTAGTCTTATTTTCAGTCAAATTATTTTCAGTCAAATTATTTGTATTCATTATTTATATTATTTATTATTTATTATGGTCTATTATTTTAAATAGTTATTTTCTATTTATATTTTAATAATATTGTAATATTTTCTATTTATATAGAATATATTCCCAAGGTAATATTTTCTATTTTTTTAATTTTCTATTTTTTTC
This sequence comes from Sepiola atlantica, assembly GCA_963556195.1. NCBI lineage: Eukaryota > Metazoa > Mollusca > Cephalopoda > Sepiida > Sepiolidae > Sepiola > Sepiola atlantica. Next base: position 7,991,648 of record OY744537.1, on the reverse strand, counting down.
ATAATTATCCTTCATTTTTCTTATTTTTTTTTAAAGGTAATATTTTCTATTTATATAGAAAACCTATTATTTATTACTTATTCAGTCAAATTATTTTCAGTCAAATTATTTTCGGTCAAATTATTTTCAGTCAAATTATTTTCAGTCAAATTATTTTCGGTCAAATTGGTGTATATAAGTTCCGTGACTATCTTGTTCCATATCTTATCTTTCGTGAGTACTCGATTTCATTCATCAAATTATCATCAGACGGATTTAGTTTTGGTGTGCTTACAACTAGTGATTTATGACTTTAAAATGAGCGTCTGTAGTGATGAGATGAGATGGGTATGTGCAATGCGCGTATAAATTTTAGAAGGATGTTGTTTCACAGTTAAGAAAGTGTTAATGTTAATTATTATGTGTTAATGTTAATTATAATGTGTTTAATGTTAATTATTATGCATTAATGTTAATTATTATGTGTTAATGTTAATTATTATGTGTTAATGTTAATTATTATGTGTTAATGCTGATTATTATGTGTTAATGTTACTTATTATGTGTTAATGTTAATTATTATGTATTAATGTTAATTATTATGTGTTAATGTTGATTATTATGTGTTAATGTTGATTATTATGTGTTAATGTTAATTATTATGTGTTAATGTTGATTATTATGTGTTAATGTTAATTATTATGTGTTAATGTTAATTCTTATGCTAGACACTTTCAAATTGTGTCACTAGGTTGGTAATTAATATTAATTGTTGGATGCCAGGTTTTAATGTAAATTGCTTCAAGGATTTTTAATGTTGATATCGTGGTGTATTGTTTTTGTCTTATTAATTAAAATGTGTCTATATTCAGAAGGGAGGCAGTCATACTTTTAGGTGTTTGCAGGCTAGAAAAAAGCACCCTTTTTACTCACCAGCTTTTATGTGAAGGACGGATATATTATATTTATTTAAATAAAATATACAAATAATTACATATTGATATTTATTATAGAGTGGATGATATATATATATATATATATATATATATATATATATATATATATATATATATATATATATATATATATATATATAGTCATCTACATACAGACTGTTTCGCTGTTTCACGGCTCATCAGTGCGGCTAGACCAGTTATATATATAAATTAGCAGTATTGAGTAGCCATTTTCGAAGATAAAAGAGGCGCTATGGTGTAGATAGCAAAATAGCAAAATAGCAACTTAATTTTTCCTTCCCGGCCATTTATTTCTTTATCCCCAACCTTTCTAGTTTTATTCTTCAATTTTTCAAAATGAAATGGAATTAGGTAATATCTATTTATTATAAATACCACATTACCAAATTTTATCCTCTGACGAGAAGAGTTTTATCTTTGGAAAACCATGGTTTAAGGATTAATGTAACTCCTTACATCTGAACTTTCGATGTAATAAAATTTGTATTAACTTTATGTAACTTTATGTAATTTTATGCAATTTTTTATCTTCATCTTCCTTTCTGTAAAATTGATTGCTCTACTCAACATATCGAGTTTTTCTGTATCGCGATAGATCACCTTAAGATACTTCACTTATCGTTAATTCTATTAACATTAGTATATATATATATATATATATATATATATATATATATATATATATATATATATATATATATTCATATTTTTCAAATATTATAACTTTGGTTTTTTCGAAAGCCAACTTATCTATCTGTATTTCTCCTCTGATGATAAGATCTCGATCTTTGAAAAGCCTTGGCTTAAGGAAAGAATAATAAACACTAGTTTATTACTGAATACACCTTGCATTGAACAATTGAAATAAATTTGGACAATCGTCGCATATTTATCACTCTTTTTTCTTCTCTCTCTCTCTCTCTCTCTCTCTCTCTCTCTCTCTCTCTCTCTCTATATATATATATATATATATATATATATATATATATATATATATATATATATATATATATATATATATATATATTGAGTATGAAAAGAAATAGTGAGTACTTAGTATGAAAGCTCCAGAACGTGAGACGTGAGAGACACTGAAAAGACGTGTTAACAATACGAAATACTTTATTAGACTCCTGACTGTACAAAGGTGTCTCCTCGGGCAGGAGATTTCCTTATTGTCTCTGTATCAAGGGAGATAACAGGCGACATTAGTGTGTCTTGTCTATGGTGATGCTTAACATGAACAATTGTCAGCTAAATATTCTTTAAATAAATAAGACGATCACTTCTCTTTTTTATTTATTCAGAATTGTAGCAATTAAATTCTTTTTAAAACGATAAATAATCTCTGTCTTCTTACCATAAAAATAATTGTCAAATTTTTCAAATCAATCAAACGAATGTCACTTTTTAAAAATGTAATAAATTATTTTTTTTATTCGAAAGGGCGACGTAAACTGATTTTGGAACAATTCTATTTAAAATGGGTGAAGTCGGAATTGTTTATCATAGCCACATTAGATTAATTACTAATCACAATGTTTGCTAATCGGACGATCCTATTTTTTTAAATGTGTATGAAAGGTGATAACGTACGTACCAAGAATAAATATGGTGATAACGTACGTATAATGTATGATTATATAGATTCAACATTGGAAACTTAAATATTAAAAAAAATATTTCTCAGTTGGGAGATTGCACTTGCTTTTAGCTAAGCAATCTGTATATTAATGAAATTATAAGACAATTCAAGTGTGTATGTGTGTATTTCTCGCGTTAACGTAACTTTGATAATTCCAATACCTTAGATTATTTATTATTATTCGAATATTTATCGAAATAAAAAATGTAATATTCTAAAATAATACGAAATTTTTAAAAATCCATTTAAAAAGATAATTTAATGACGAAAGTAAATCCACCACAAACCATTTCGGTTTATTCATAAACAAGTCAGCCATTTTAATGTTTCGTTAAGAGTTCGAAAAAAAAAATGATTTTCTTCATGACCCTTCGGAATTGAAAGGAATTTCGAAGAATTTCAACTGTCGAATATAAAGTCATTTCAGGCTTTAACATTCTAACAAATTTTCATGTAAGACTGAAAGTTTTGGAACCTATTTACATATAATAATTTTACGAAATTAAAGCAACATTACTTGAACAAAATTAGTTACAGCTAATTATGACAATTTCGTTAATGATTCAATTAATAATTTAATGACCAAACGTAATAATTAAATTTAACTTTCGAAATCCTATTTAAAAATAGATAATTAAAAAGAAAACAACAACAAAAAAAACGTATAGTTAAAAAAAAGGCGACACAAAAATAAAAGTAAAAAGACTACTAGACAACATCGAGTACTTACACACACACACACACACACACACACACACACACACACACACACACACATATATCAGGGCCGGCGGGACGGTTATAAAAGTTTGGGGGGGGGGCTCTCCTAAAAAGTGGGGGAGGGCGGTTAAACACATGCATATATAACTTCATTATTGATGACCGTAAAGTGGGGGGGGGGGCAAGTCAAAAAGTGCCGCCGTCCATGTATATATGAGGATGATTCGGCGAAGAATCGAAAACGTTCGTGAAACCTGTAAAACCTATGGAACATTTATTATTTTTTTGATTTTAATACAAAAATGACCATCAGGAAAATTGTAAAAATTCAAAAGGTATAATTAAACAGACGAATTCTGTTATTTTTAACAATGTTTGCATATATGCATATATATATATATATATATATATATATATATATATATATATTCAGTTGGGAGATTGCGATTTACTTAGCTAAGAAATCTGTATATCAATGAAATTATGAAATAATTCAAATGTGTATGTGTGTATTTCTCGCGTTAACGAAACTTTGATATATATATATATATATATATATATATATATATATATATATATATATATATATTAGTTTTTACGTGTGTGTGCGCGCTTTGCATATGTTCTTGCATATTCATGTATGTGTGCGTGTTTGTAGAGTTAGGGTTTGCATTTGTTGTGACTTTGCTCCGGATTCCAAAAATTCTTTTCATTTTTTCCACTAAGAAGAATTTTGTTCTATGATTAATTAAATCATTTCGGCTCAATTGTGATGCGGAGGCAATTGCACGCCCCTCCTCTCATCTTCAGTGTTCGAGTCCACGTTTAGGCGAACTAATAAATGAAAATGAATAAACTACTAAGCAAAACCCAATAACGGCTCATCTTCCCTACTTAGAAAACTTGTTCAATACAGTTTTCCCAACCTTGGCCAGAGAGCAGAATTGATCGACGTATTCTTATTTACGATTAAATAAGTGCCACCCCCTATTTACTTACCTCCCCACGACAGCAGAGTTAGACACAAAGTCGTGATTTCGTGAGGAAAATTCAACTCCACAAAAAGGGTCACTCTGGATTAGGACAAAACTAAAATAAAAATCCTCACTCTAGAAGGATTTTTCCTTCACTGACCGGAGGCAGAAAAGATGAAGTGTAGTATCAGAACAGATACTACACTTGGCTCTTAGCCAAAAAATAAGAACACATATTTTGCGCTCATTCAATCTACGCGTTTACCGATAAAGATGCCATTTCAAACTTTAGTATGACAGACCAACGGACGGACAACACCTTTTATAGAGATGTACAGACGCATAAACGTACGTGTGACAGACCGACGAACAGTCCATATCAAAATTAAGTGTGGCAGACCAATGAAAATGCTATTTCAAACGTAAGCGTGACAGACCGACCGACGGCCAGAGCCTCTTATCTAGATGCTTAAACACATTTAAAATATTTCCCAATGACAGACATTAAGTGTACATTATGATTTGGTAACAATGCATGCCATGGTAATTGACTGCATTGGTGTGAGTTTAATCCTCACGTGAGTCAGATTGTTAAAATCAAATAAAATTACATTTATTTGGAGAAAAAAATGAGCAAAATGCAACAAGCCATGTAAAAAGACAGATGGAATATATTTACATCTACATATAGTCTAAATGTTTGTCCAAAGCTGCTTTAAACCGGGATATGGTAGTCATCGTCACGACCTCCTCTGACAGGTTATTCCACGGAGCAGAAACACGGATAGAATAGAGAACGTTGTATTCCTTCTATTGAGCCGAAAACGACGGTAGTACATCTTTTGCGGATGCACTCAGAGACCACGACTTGAAAACTCCTCAAAATTCGATTTAAATTCCTGTTGATGATGTTGTACACGAGAATCAAGTCTCCTCGCATTCTCCGCTGTTCACTTTTGATTTATTAAAATTCATCAAAACGTATTCATATTTCTAAATGTGCAGGTGTTCCTACCATTACCGACACGGACAGTAGGTTTGTTCATATGTACTTGTCTCCGCATGAGGACAGAGTTAGATACAAGGTCGATTTTTTAATGTGGGGAAAATCCAGCTCCCCAAAAAGAGGCACTCTGAATTGGAAAATAATTAGAACTGTCTCAGTCTAGAAGTATTTCTCTTTTACTGACCGGGGCAAGAAAAAATGAAGTGCGGTATCAGAACAGAAACTACACTTTGCTCCTAGCCAAAAGGACTGTAGTTTTTTTTTGTTTTTATTTATGTCAGTTTGATGTTTCGTCCAGTGATGGGTGACGTTATTGACCTGATGGATACCGGATATGCCGAGTTATAAATCCTATCGAATCTATTGTCGTCATATACACATTAATAATGTTTGAAAAGGTATGAACCCACAACACCCCCAGCTAATAGGTAAAATGAAACTTGTGTTCAATTAATCGTATACAACGAATTGTGATCTTCTTACCGTAAAACAACAAAACTCAACTCAAACCATTAAGTTCCCTCAAGAGCTGATGAGCCACATTATGTGAAATACTAGAGTAAGCTAGACCCTGAAGTCTTCGTTATTAAATTAGTCTAGGAGAAATAAACCCACGACAACAACACCAATCTTGAAAGCATGCTAGCACCTCCGATCCAACACATAAAGTTATCTTGTCGGATTTTCAAAGTCAGACCCAAATAACATTTAAGCGGACTAACCAATTTTCATTTGTTATTGTTATACCATGTTATTGGAAATATAATAACGTACTTAACTAAAGATTATTTCAAAAGTGACTTAGTCCGGTTCAGATAACTTTTGATATGAAAAACTTTAAATAGTATCCTAAAAGTTGAAATCAGCAAGGGGGATAACTCATTTTAAATCAAATGATATAATAGGAGTTGTCTATCTTAAGTTTAAAAATGTGCAGTGCAAACTAATAAAAATTAGCGCCGGGTAGATACATTTAGTAATTAATATAGAAATCGCATGCCTTCACACATGACAGGTTGTTGTTTTTTCAATATCTTTCGAGTATTCATGAATATCATAAGTAATTTTGTCCCTGCTCCCTGTTTCCCTGATTGTACCGACACGCAGAAACCTAAATGTAATGTAAATAAAAATGTTGCCGCACAACTCATTACTTAGGAGGCTCTCTTTAATTCCTGGCCCCTAATCCACAGTAGCCCCTTACGTCTCAGCGGCAGTATGCCCCCTTGTTTGGGTGAACTGGAGTTTTTAAAAAATCTCAGAGTGATTAATACACTATCCAATCAGAACACTTTAGTGTGTAATCTACGACCGCTGAACTTTTTTTCATTCCTTTGTTCCGGCACTTTTGACAGTCGGTGATTAAACGTCGAGGTGGCAAGGCGACCATGTTCGTGTCTCGTCCGGAAGCCAACACTGGGCTGGCGCGAGGCGAGTGATCCAGACCCAACCCATGTTTCGGGTATACGCGCGTCCACCGAATCAAAATGTTTTCGTATTTTTGTCTACGTAACTCTTTCAAGCTCATGTCTGGTTGTTGATGGAACTTCATGAATAAAATTGATTTTAATTCTAACCAGGCACGTAGCCAGACATCTAAACTAGGGGGGCAAGGCATTTTTAGGAGGGGCAAAACTAATATTGATATTCTAATATGAGTGACGTTTTGGTTCAGTGTGTGTGTGTACTGATATATAAATATAAATAAGTAGTAAAAAAAATTCAATTTCTTTTATATAATCTAAATATATTGTTGTGTATTTCGGTAGGTACATGTAAATAACATAAGCATAGTAAAGCACATAAAGCATAGTAAACACAGTAATAATAACATAAAGTTCGTAAAATAAGGTAGCTACTTGCTAGCTCTACAGTATTCTATTATAATCTCCTATTTTTACAGTTATTGAAATGCGCAAGGATGCACTCTCTGTCAATGTTTCTCAGCAAATCTTTTTCAAAGGATATGAGGCAGAGTGAGGTCAGTCTCTCTGTTGACATCAAAGATCGCATTCTTGTTTTGATGCGCTTCACCGAAGAGAATAGTCTTTCAACGGTTACTGAGGTCTGTGGGATTGTAAGGAGCAATTGCAATACTCTATGCACCGATGGAAAAATATCCCTGTCACATTGTTCGAATAATTCTGAAAATCCAAGATATTCGGTAGGGAGACGTCGCTGAATGTAGTTCTTGAATATTTGCATCTCACTTTCTTTTACCAACACACCAAACAGTGGACCTAGCTGTTACAGCATCTCACTGTCCATGAATGATTCTGATGACATGTGACACACTGCAGCAGCTTTCATCACTGCACATTGAGCGTTTCCAAATCGAGCACGGAGTTCTCCTCTAATGTTCCCAGCAACTGTCGGAGTACCAAATCAAAATCTTCCACTGTACCCACACACAAAAAAAAAAAACGACTCGACGAGCGGCCGATTTTCAACACATCCTCTTTCTCGCCGAGATTGAAACACTGAATTACAGTTACAAAAAATAAATTAGAAATGTATTTCATGACAAGGAAAACAAATTTCCTTTCAAATTTCGAACATACACGAAGTAATTGATATTTTTTTCAATTATTAACAGAATATTAAAATGGCTGACTTGTTTACAAAGAAACCTAAATGCATTATGATGGATTTAATCTCGTAATTTGATTACGAACCGGGTTGAAATAATAACATTATTTAGAAAGCCATTCTTAACATAGGGGGAAGCGGGTGGGGGGGGGGCTTTGTAAACTATTCTGTACTTTTACCTAACAATGTAATAAACAAAAAGACGTAAAAATTGAATTTAA
>OY744537.1:7953537-7978537 GCA_963556195.1 Sepiola atlantica | reverse complement strand
TGTGTATTGCTTCTGCGTTAAAGTAAATAAATTCAAAATGAATAGTTAAGGTGTGTATTGTTTCTTCGTTAAAGTAAATGAATTCAAAATGAATAGTTAAGTTGTGTATTGCTTCTGCGTTAAAGTAAATAAATTCAAAATGAATAGTTAAGTTGTGTATTGCTTCTGCGTTAAAGTAAATAAATTCAAAATGAATAGTTAAGTTGTGTATTGCTTCTGCCTTAAAGTAAATAAATTCAAAATGAATAGTTTAGTTGTGTATTGTTTCTGCGTTAAAGTAAATACATTCAAAATGAATAGTTAAGTTGTGTATTGTTTCTGCGTTAAAGTAAATAAATTCAAAATGAATAGTTAAGTTGTGTATTGTTTCTGCGTTAAAGTAAATAAATTCAAAATGAATAGTTAAGTTGTGTATTGTTTCTGCGTTAAAGTAAATAAATTCAAAATGAATAGTTAAGTTGTGTATTGTTTCTTCGTTAAAGTAAATAAATTCAAAATTAATAGTTAAGTTGTGTATTGTTTCTGCGTTAAAGTAAATAAATTCAAAATGAATAGTTAAGTTGTGTATTGTTTCTGCGTTAAAGTAAATAAATTCAAAATGAATAGTTAATTGTGTATTATTTCTGCGTTAAAGTAAATAAATTCACGTTGTTTACTGAATTTCAAGCAATGAAGATTATAGTTTTTTAATGTGAGTATAATCGAGCCCCCTAAAAGGATTGGGACAAACATAAAAATTGTATCCGTATCGAAGGAGTTCTCTTTCACTGACCGAGGACAGAAAAGATTAAGTGCAGTGTCAGAACAGATACTACATTTTAATTATGTATTTGCAAAAAAGATAAAAAGATAATTTTAATTTAAAAGGTTAAGAAATTACAATTGTAAACTTAGAGAAACCAACAGTAATTAAATAAATAAATTAAAAACAAACGATAAATAATTTTTTAAATTAAAACGTTAAATTTTAATTATTTAACGTTTTAATACTGAATTTACATACTGAATTTTGTAAGTATTATAAAAAAATTCAATACTATTTGGAAAAAAATATATGGACAAAGCTGTTTTATTGTTCATTTCACTTTGTTTCAATTGCATTTCTTGTTCTGAAATAAAATCCTTTTTAAGTGTTCAGAATGTAATTTTAATTCAATGTTGCAATCGTTGTCTTTTTTTTAGTATTAATTGTTTTAGAATGTTATCACTAATAACTATTTAGCACAAAAACTTTTAACATTCTTTTTATAAACAAGTTTCAACGGAATTTCTAGTCGATATTATTTTATTGCTAAGATCTTGTCAAAAAAATGGTCTGAACATAAGAGTTCAATTTTACATACGTTCAAAAACAAATTCGAATTTTTTATAAGAACAAAAATACGTTTTATGTTATACAGGCTTGTTATTGTATGAAAAACTATTTCAAATTTCAGGGAAAACAAGCAAGTATTTAAAAAAAAATTTTATGTAAAGATTTTGCTACCACGACAGATTTGTCATCCATCTTGAATTTTAGTCTAAATGAGTTTTGGGTACATGGTTTTACCTTCAAATCACCATCAGACTTCCACCTTGAAAACGCCATGAACAAAATCACCAGTATCATTTTCTTAAATAGCAAACAATTACTAGATGAAAGATTAAATAATTTCAGACAGAAATGATCACCGTCATATGTCGACATGTAAAAAAAAGTTTGGTTTATCTGCCTAAAACCAACCAGTGTGGCGGGAGCAGAAAATGAGACTCAATGAAATGGCCTTATCTTAACAAAGGTTACCGTATGGTTCTGTTCGGTTTCAGGAGACCATTCACGTAGGCATTACCTCCTTCGTTAGGAAGGGGATATTGCCTGTCGCCTAAAATACCTTTAGCGGGGAATGCCAACAGGTCAAATCATGACAGCCTCTGCACCCTGTCCAAAGTGCCTTTTAGGGATGGGGGGAAGCTTGATTCCCCCACTATGATCTGACCTCATATGTAACCTCGCCGCAGTTAAGTGGGCGTAAACAGACAGAGATAGACAAACAGACTATACAAAGATAAATCGCGAAAAAGTAAAGAGAGAGAGAGAGAGAGAGAGAGAGAGAGAGAGAGAGAGAGAGAGAGAGGGAAGGTTCCAGATATATAATTCTAGTAAAAGGGAAAGAATATATATATATATATATATATATATATATATATATATATATATATATATATATATATATATATATATATATATATATATATGGGAAATGAAAAAGGATAAAGCAAAAGATATTTTTTATATATTCATCAACGTTTCGTCTTTATTGTAAGACTTCCTCATGATGATAATTTTAAGAAAAATGTCATGCAAGTACATCGAAATATTGGGTTGACATGATGGGTTGATAAGGAAAAGAAGTAGTCGCGGCTACTAAGAGCGCTGAACGAGGGTCCAGGCTGAGATAAGTCAGTACAGTCATCCACAAACAGACTGTTTCGCTGTATCACAGCCTTCCAGTGCGGTAAGACTGCCTCAAGCCGGGATCGAAACTCGATCGTCTAAATGACAGTCAGCGTTTGGCCATCTTGCTGCTGCTGAGATTGTTGAAATGACAATTATGAACAATGTGAAATGCGCTTGTTTACACGAAAGGAATTGCGTTTATACGCGAGTGGCAGTTTCTTATTTCACTTACCAGTAAGCTCAACCCAAGAAAGAGAGCATATTTTAGTCATCTACAGACATACTGTTACGTTGTATGAACATGCAAACACAGATATGGAGATAAATATAATTAGAAAGAAAGGGAGGGAACAAATTCGAAAGATAGAGAATGATGAATATATATATATATATATATATATATATATATATATATATATATATATATATATATATAATTTTGAAAAATATTATTTATATTATATATATATAATATATTATATATATATATATATATATATAGTTTGTTGTTGTTGTAGATCACTATTCGCTGCTCGTTGTAAAATGCCCGCCGACTTGGCATTTACAAAGTTAAATTCCTCCTTAATTCTAAGCTAATTTGTGGTGGCCAACGGGAAACGCTTTTGACTCTGATCGGAGTTTGCGCCCGCCGACCGTCGGAAATTAACTTCCTGCGCTGAAGATTGCGTAAGCATGAAACATCGATGTCTATAGGTGATAAATAATATATATATATATATATATATATATATATATATATATATATATATATATATATATATATATATATATTTATATATATAAACATTCAATGAATTAAAACATTACAATTGTTCCAAGAATTAGAACATCAAGTCCAGTATGGCGTACGATCGTTTCCAAAACATTCTGGAAATACTTTATTTTATTAATTTTTATTAATCCAAAAACGCCACTTCATCAGCGCCTTTAGCAACACGTCTTACGGAAAATAAAAGAAAACATTAAAAAGCTCGTTGTAGAGAAACATCCACTGACAGAAAGAGTCACCGGTTGATATGTTAGTAGTATAGGAGGGGGGAAAAGAACACAATGGTACCTACAAACCACACACACACACACACACACATATATATATATATAATAGAGAAAGGGATAAAGAGACAGAGAGTGAGTGTGTGAGAGAGAGAGAGAGAGAGAGAGGGGGGGGGGGAGAGGGGAAGTAGGTAGAGGGAAGGGAGATTGATTGAGGTCATTTATCCGCTTCCTAGATATGAAATCAGTTTAAGGTGAGGGAAAATCCAGTTCCTCCAAAAAGGAGCTCACTATGGAAAATGCAAACTTTGCCGGTAAGTACACATCCGGCGACTGGCGATAAACGTATCCCCCCCCCCCAGAAAGGGGGTTGGTAATACCTGAGAGGACAAATTCTTAGGACCAAACAGAACCACTATTCTGATTCACAGGTCGGGCCTTCAGCAGCCAGACCCCTCTTCCAGAATGAGAAAACAGATACTACACTTTGATCATTACGAAAAATAACGCGTAACTGATTGATTAAGAGACGATACTATCGAGAAATAGAGAGAGGAAGGGATACAGAAAGGCATATTGATTCCGTAGTAATGAAAAACAAAAAATAGAAAGAAAAAGAATAATAAAAAGAAATATGAAAAGAGGTATATAGAGAGTAGGAGAAAGAGAGAGAGAGAGAGAGAGAGAGGGAGAGAGAGAGAGAAAGGGGAGGGAAAGATGTGGGTACATTTACAGAGAGATTAAGAGAGAGAAAGATGGGGAGGAATACATAAAGGGAGAATGAGCGAAAGAGAAAATAAAAGAGAGGGAAAATCAAGACGGAGAGAGAGGGAGAGAGAGAGAGAAAGAGAGAGAGAGAGAGAGAGAGAGAGAGAGAGAGAGAGAGAGAGAGAGAGAGAGAGAGCGTGAGCGATAACTTTTGATAATTGCTGATAAGTTCTATTTTGTTAGGTTGGAAATTCAGTTTAAAATGACACCAAAGTCGACCGACTTTATCTTGCCCGTGGGAACTCGGAGGCGGTTACAATCAAAATGGTGGAAAAGGGTGTTATTAAAATGAAGAAAAATGTCGAACTATTGTTTGTTTTTTAGTGTTTGTGTTTGTGTGTGTTTGTTTCTTGTGTGTGTTTGTTTTTTGTAAGACATTTCATCAATTTAATAATCATGTAGGTGAACAAACTGGGCTAGACACCAGTTACTAAGGACACCGGTGGGTTATTCCCTTTGGTTAGACCTTAAAAAAGGGTCAGAGAGAGAGAGAGAGAGAGAGAGAGAGAGAGAGAGAGAGAGAGAGAGAGAGAGAGAGTGGGAAGGAGAGAGAGAGAGGGGGAGAGAAAGAAAGAGAGAGAGAGAGAGAGAGAGGGGGGTAGGACGCAATTCAACGTGGCTCCTAATATGAAGAAGCTCTGGCCTTTACAGAGATTCGTAACCTACTGTGCCTGGTAAAGTACCACCACGAGGCATGAGTAACAACTATGTATATTTTATGTCCCTTTTTGTATGTTGCGTTACCTGTCTATGTGCACTTGTAGACATTTAAATGTTTAAATTGTATTTGGTTGAATCCCCCCTCTTCTTTGTACTCAATAACATTACGCTTAGTATATATACGTTCTTTCTTACGGACTAGTGAAATTAACGTATATAACCTACACAGTTCATGTTTACAGTATATACTTTATTTAGGTATGTACTATAAATATAAACTACGTAGGGTATATGTAAATATTCAAAATTGTAGTCATTTTCTAAAGTTTGAAATATGACTTATCTAACGATAAGTCATATTTCAAACAAACAAGTCTGCTTAATAAAAACTTACTTTAGTTACCGGGGATTGTTATCTCAAGAAGAACCCAAAAATTATTCGGCGATGGAATATAGTCAACAAAATCAAAAAAATTCGGAATTCATGGAGAGTAGTAAGTGAACCATGGGTTTTCTTTTGACAGCATCGTAACTCTCACACTCTTATTATGTCCTTTAGTTCTCACATTCCATGAAAGATGTTTCTGACAAAAGGGGTGAGAATAGCTGTGTTCTGTGTCGGCTGTTCTTTTGAGTAGGTGATATGAGGGAGTTTAAATCCTCTCATAGTATGCATAATCATTCAACTGTCATATCATTAACCCTTATCCTCGAGTGGTTTTTTGGCCTTCGTAAGTGGTGACTCATTAATGTACAAAAGTATATTCAATCATTTTATATGTTTTTTTTTATATATATATGTTTGTTTAATACAAAAAGAAAATCTTTGTTCTTAGCTTTTTGGCTAAGACCAAAGTGTAGTATCTGTTTCGATGGATGTTACACCCTATAGACCGCACCGTCTTGGCCTTCGGGCCTGGATTCCGCCGGTCTCAGGATGTTCTGTGCAGTTCTAGGAGGTCCACTCTCCCAGGCTTTGCCTTCTCACCCTTTAAGAAGGGTTTAGTTTATTGCTTATCGCCCGAGGCGGCCTACCGGGGAATGCCGACAGGGCTGCCCAGTCATTTTTTTGTAGGCCAGAGTGCTCATCTCTTCGGGCGCTGGCTTTCAAATCCTACTTTCCCCCGACGCTGTGGGAGGGAGTATATATATATATATATATATATATATATATATATATATATATATATATATATTAAACAAAAATTGTGTTACTAATGTATTATGCCTATTTTTGCTCGCAAAAATAAAGGATCAGACCCTAAACACACAACAGTAAAGAATGAATAGGGTTATAATGCATCCATTTGACTAAATAAATAGTTATTTTGTTTGGGCGGACATAAATTATGAACATCTGAACTAAAACATTCTTTTGTAATAATCGTAAATACGCTATAGCGCACGCGCGTCTCAAACACTTTCAATTTTTTTACATGGAGAGCTAAAATATTGGCGGCAAAAACATTTAAAAGCATTTCGAATTATTTTCTTATGTAAGAATTAACATGAATTGGTAAAAAAAAAAGTTAACGCTATTCCTTTGAATTTTATGACACTCAAGACACTTTAGGAGGGTTGAACCTTGAACTTGAACTAATAAACTATTTGACTTCAGTAAAATCCTATGGTGTTCAAACGTCATCACTCTTGATCCCTCTACTTGGCCTTTTGGCTAAGATCAAAGTGTAGTATCTGTTCCGATGGATACTGCACGCCTGTCCTGTGCAGTTCTAGGAGGTCCACCCTCCCAGGCTTTGCCTCCCCTCTTTGGAGAGGAGTAAGTTTATTGCTTACTGTCTGAGGCGCCCCTACCGGGGAATGCTGACGGGGCTGCTCAGGCAATTTTTAAATGGCCAGAGTGCTCACCTCTCGAGCGCTGGCTTTTCAAACCCCACTTTCTCGACCCGATCTTGGGTCACATCTTACTTGTGGGAGTAAGATAAAACTGGCCTTGTGTCTAACTCCTGGGGAGGAGTAAATAAAACTCTTGATTTTGAATCCAGTGAAACGATAGAATCTTATCAATGATCAAAGCCACTCAACGATAAAAGTATTTTTGCTGAGTGAATAGTTAATATAAACCCAATCTTCGAAGATGCAATGCAAATGAATAAAATAATAAAAAAAAATCATCTGATGCGCTGTCGTGTCGAACGCGAAACTTGAACTAAAATATATCTGCCTTCGGGTTAGGATCAAAGCGTAGTATCTGTTCTGTCAAAAGATGGTCGGGTGATATCGCGGGATCTACTTTTGTGCCAAATGTCCATACAATGAAAATATGTCACAGACCCCCTACAAAGGTTTTGGCTACATTCTGAAACTAGATTCACCAAAGTGCTTAGATAAGTATGTTTCAGATTGAAGAAAGTTGGTACAATTAATTTAGCATTAATGTCATACACATCACTACCGTTACCGTCGCCCTCTTCTATGCACGCACGGAAAACCAATGCTCGTACACTGGATATATATATATATATATATATATATATATATATATATATATATATATATATATATATATATATATATATATATATATATATATATATATATATAAAGTGCAGAATCCAACAGCTTTAATTTAATTTAATTTAATAAAAAATACTATGATTGTTGGTTATTTATCTGCCTCCCACAAGGTAAGATGTGACACAAGGTCGGGAAAGTGGGATTAGATAAGCCAGCGCTCGAGAGGTGAGCACTCTGGCCATTTAAAAATTGCATGGGCAGCCCAGTCGGCATTCCCGGTAGGGCGCCTCAGACAGTAAGCAATAAACTTACTCCTCCCCAAAGAGGGGAGGCCAAGCCTGGGAGGGTGCACCCCCTAGAACTGCACAGGACCAGACAACCCCCAATTGACGGGCGTAAATACCAGTTTATTAGGCGGGGTAAAAACCCCTGGTTGAATCGAATTACTATGATTGTTTTTCTACGCTAACTCGAGATTAATTTCAAACTGGCTCTTTTGTTTACACTGGTTTACAGGCTGGTTGAAGATTTTTCTTAGATAGCCGTTCTAGGCTAAGTGATGCATTTTTAGATCGAAGCTATTTTTTTATTATTATTATGTTGTTGTTTTTTCGGAACAAATAAATCTGCAAAAAAATGTAACTAATAACCAATTTTGGAAGAATTAAACATTTGTAGATCTTTTAATTCTTTCAATCCCAGACTGCGTCACTCAGTGTAGAACGGCCATTTTAGAAATATCTCCAACCAGCCGATACCACTGTAAACAGAGAAACTATTTTCAAATTAATCTTAAGTTAGCGTAGAAAAAAACAGTCATGGTTCTATTCATCTTCCTCCCACAAGGTAAGATGTGACACAAGGTCGGGAAAGTGGGAAAGAACCAGCGCTCGAGAATTTGAGCATTCTGGTTGTTTAAAAATTGCCTGGGCAGCCCCGTCGGCATTCCCCGGTAGGGGCGCCTCAGACAGTAAGCAATAAACTTACTCCTCCCCAAAGAGGGGAGGCAAAGCCTGGGAGGGTGCACCTCCTAGAACTGCACAGGACCGACACTCCCCAATAGACCGGCGTAAATCCAGACCCAAAGGTCCGGACGATACCGGTTTATTAGGCGGGATAAAAACCAGTCATGGTAATGTTCTTATAACATGACATTAGGCGTATTTTTGTCAAGAAAAAAAATTCAATATAATAGTTTTATATAACAAGAACATCGTGAGACTGGATGCTACAGTTGAAATTAATGGGTTTCTCTTTTTTAGGAACTCCCTTGCTTTGACAAGCTCCTAGGAAGACTTACATCAAAACCGTTGCTAAAATCGATGGAAAAATGGTAGGATCATTCTACCGCCTCAGAAAGTACCGAACTCCTAATGCAATCCTCGACCTGTATAAGAGCCAGATATGGCACTAGATGGAGTATTGCTGCTTTTCAAAGAACTCCTTCTTGCCTTGACAGAGTACAACATCAATCTAGCAATCTAGTTAGAGGTGATATCTGCTCTGCCCTACAGCCCCTTTCTCACAGATAAGACGTTGTTAGTCTTTCTCTACTCTATCGGTATTTGCTTCAATCTCTGGTTCATCACCCGAGGAACCTTCTCAGCTAGAACTCGTCTCTCTACCAACACTGCAAAGAACTCTCCGTTCTTCCTCTATGTACCTAGAATGAAACAGAAATTCCATGAACGGGGTTTCTTTCCAAGAACTTTCCACCTGTGAAACACGTTACAGCGGGAATGTTTCCATACAGACTAGAGCATGGTCGTTTTCAAGTCCAATGTTAACAAATACTCGTTGAGTCGTACTGTGAATTAATCTAACATAAATCTCAATCATCCAACCGAAAGTCTCATTAACCCTCATCTTTATTGTCCTTGAACAATTATGAACAATTAATATTAAAAAAACTCAGTCTGAAAACGGTCAAAATGTTAAATTGAGCGAACCTTTCAAGGTCATTATCACAGGTCAATGTCACATAAGATGCGGGGCTTCATTGGCTACATTATGAGCCGTGTAGCGACTCTCTACGATTAAGAGAACTGACGTTATCGCCAAAAGTGTGAGTTTACTTTTTCGTGACCTTGACCTTTTACCTTCCAAAATTAAAGTTTAAACTTAGATCATAACCGATAGTCTGACCTAGTTTGGTGTCGATTGGTCAGACAATGTGGACGCTAAGTTGTATACCAACAAACAAACATAGTTACAAAGACGACCGAATTCATAACGTCCTTGGCGGAGGTAAATACGTTGTTTTGAAATAGTGTCGCGTAGGACGTTTTGTAATTCTCTTAACGTTAATATTAATCGAGTTGATTTAAAAATGAAAGTTGATGAAATGTTTTATGCATATCACATGAAGACTGATAAAAAAGCTACATTTACTGACGCATATCTACAAACTGACCTAATTTATATTATTCATTTGAAACCAAACGATGCAGTGAGTGGTTCTATGGTGTAATGGTTAGCACTCTGGACTTTGAATCCAGCGATCCGAGTTCAAATCTCGGTAGAACCTAGTAAGATTGTTTTTTTTTTATTTTAAAGTTTTTTAAATTTTATTTATAGATATCTCATTCTTATTATTTTCTTCTTTTTCATTTTAACTCAATTATATTTCCGCATGTTATCTCCGATGTAAAAACGTTTATTTTGACTTGGCTTTTGCTTATCTAAAGAAATGAATAAACCATGAATTTCTAGTCATATTTATACTATACTAGAAGGACCCGTGTCCCGGCGTTGCCCGAAGGAAATATAAAGGAATAGTGTAACTAAAAGTTAGAGTATCAATTCTTGGAAAAATAAGAAAAAACTCATTTCACTGCAACTGATTTAGGTGATTAAAATAGGATTAAGCCATGTTTTTATATGAAGATAATTGTTACTTTTATATGAATAATTGTTGTAAAAATGATTTTTGTAAATAAGTAAATAAAAACGAGCTATCGAAGTTTGGAGCGGGACTATTCACAACCTTACGATAGGGATACCGTAAAGTTGTGAATAGTCGCCCCGTAATCAGTATTTAATGTTTTCAAACAAACAAAACAGTACAAATAATAAGCACATATAAATCCTCATCTCAAAAAATGACGTAAGACCTCATTCTACTACTACTACTACTACTACTACTACTACTACTACTACTACTACTACTACTACTAATAATAATAATAATAATAATAATAATAATAATAATAACTAGAGCAAAGAAAGAAAAGAAAAAGGTAAACGTGACAAAGAAATGTTCATGAAGCTTACTATACCGGAAACTTAATAAAATAAGTAATTAAACGAAGAAAAGTAAAAAATTAGTTTAGGAAGCATACGTGTACTAAAACTTGTCGTTAGGAAGGCATTAATTCGGAAGACTGTATTATGTTATGTATTGTATTATGTTATGTATTGTATTATGTTATGTATTGTATTATGTTATGTATTGTATTATGTTATGTATTGTATTATGTTACGTATTGTATTATGTTATGTATTGTATTATGTTATGTATTGTATTATGTTACGTATTGTATTATGTTATGTATTGTATTATGTTACGTATTGTATTATGTTATGTATTGTATTATGTTATGTATTGTATTATGTTACGTATTGTATTATGTTATGTATTGTATTATGTCATGTATTGTATTATGTTACGTATTGTATTATGTTATGTATTGTATTATGTTATGTATTGTATTATGTTATGTATTGTATTTCAAAAGCCATCTCCATCTGTTCTGTCCTCGGTCAGTGAAGGAGAAATCCACCCAGACCATTTTTATCATGAAGTCAATTCCAAAATCCATTTAAAAATGCGTTAATTTTCGAACTTCAAAAATCTACTTACGTGTGAAGACATCAAACATATGTCGGCATTTGCAAGCGGTCATGTGTTTGCTAATTTTATCCCACTTAAACAGAATGTTTACAGAACGTATAAGCAAAAAGGCATTCAGAATGGCCGCACGAATAAAGTCCCGTATTCCATTATTCCGTGGAAGTTAGCGATCGTTATTTAGATTTAAAACCTAGTGTATTATGTAGACAAATATGAGAAAGAAATAATGAAATAATTTCGGTGCCTTAACCGAAAATCTATGCATTAAGAAAATTCCCCCGTAAATATGGAGACGTGGGAGTAGATAATTGTAGGTGAGTGAAAATGTCTGCCCCCTTTTTGTGGAATACGTAGTTAGGAGAAGCAGCTATTACGGAATAAATGTAAGACATTTTGAAAGATGGTGAAATGTACGCACATTTTCTAAGAACAGGCATTAGGAAGTGCACTAAGTTGTTAGTGGAACAGATTAGCATATGAAGCTTTTGGTTCAAAATCTATAACAGCCAAGCGACAAGAGGAAAATCGATTTTACTTATATATATATATATATATATATATATATATATATATATATATATATATATATATATATATATATATATATATATATATAAAGTAAATTATGCGTATGTTTATATATTTATGTGTATAGAATACACTTCTAAACAAATTACCTGAGCATTATGAAATTTTGAACACAGCTGCTACGCGTAAGGGTGATGAATGTGGGCTATATTTAGTTTTATGAAGAGATGAAAAAGGTGGACGCCCTGCGTGTAAATTCAGATGCGTCCGATTGTTGTGAAATGTTAACAATAGGTATCAAACATCAATTAATAAATATTCCACAAACTTCAGTTTCTTTGGAGCATTTGAAAGCGTTTTTAGGGAGCATAATGTAAGCACATTAGAAAATTTAAAAATTTCATATTTCGGGTATTCTTTCAGTATATATATATATATATATATATATACTAGAAGAATACCCGTGCCACACGAGTAAAATGAATTCTCCTAACAAAACAGCGTTGCGCCGCTTTTATGTCTCCTTACGAAGATTAAAATCAAGGGGTATCTTTTAGAATGATCAGTACAGTCGCGGATGGGGTCCAAAAAACGAACGAGAACGGGGTTATAAAAATAAATATGCAACAAGTGAGTTTAACCTACGTCGAGAAGAGATATTTGTCTACTTACCTATGATATTTGTTTGTATTTTTACGTACTATAAATAGGTTTTTATTAGATGTAAAAAAAAATTTCTTGTTCATTTTTTACTCGTATTTGTTCTAGACAAAATGGCGTCTTGTGCTCGCTTTCTTACGAGCAAGCGCCATTTTTTTTTGCAATGTTCGTGTGACAAAACTATTGATTTCTAATAAATAGCAGTTGGAACGGTTTAAAAATACAAACAAATATCACAGGTCAGTTTTAAATTAACTTTTATCGACGACAGTTACTTTTATTTGTTGTATATTTGTTTTTTGAGCGTTTTCAGCGTAAGGATTATAATAAAAGATACCCAAATCAAGATATAATGATTAGTACACCTTATTCAAATTTTGATCAAAATCCATTACATGATTTTGATTCAATGGGAGTGCTTAAAATTCAAGGTTTAAGCTTAAGGTGTCTTAAAAAGAAATTGGAATTTAGTTGGGCAGACCAACGTTAATTATACGCTCCATCGCTTTAATGAATGAAATTAATTTTCTCAATGAAGAAAAATACTATTACTCAATATCGTGCTTAATTTGATATTTTATTGTATTTTTTAAATCATATTTTTCATTAAACTTTCTAACTAAGCGCATCTTTATTAATGTTATGGCATGTTTTATCATCAATGACTATTTTAATAAATGATTCGTAAAAATAGGTTCCTATTGAGCTAAAAATCTTCGGTAACTACAGTAAATACAATTCAAATTTTATATTATAGTGTAAATAAGTAATATTTCAAATTTGAGCGAAAACAAATAAGTTTGGCGAGGATGTAACTATATCGTCTGAACCTTCTTGGATATAAAGGAATGAATACCTTTTTCTTGGTCGGACTAAGTGGTGGTTTCCTTGCGAAACGAAATGCACTCAGTTCTTGTTAATTGCAATTAAGTAACACGGACGATTATAATACAGACATATTTTTCTTTTATTTACTTTTGAAAACATCGGCGGGGTTACAGAGAGAAAGAAAGACAACATGCTATCTATGCGATAAATTTTTACACAGGTGTTCATTTCTCCGCTTCCAACGAGTTTTTTCACGAAAACGAACCCCCAAAGTT
This sequence comes from Sepiola atlantica, assembly GCA_963556195.1. Taxonomy (NCBI): domain Eukaryota; kingdom Metazoa; phylum Mollusca; class Cephalopoda; order Sepiida; family Sepiolidae; genus Sepiola; species Sepiola atlantica. The sequence goes on along the minus strand of OY744537.1, from coordinate 7,965,036 downwards.
CATCGATCAGGTCATGTGGTTCCCGTGTTCTGTCCTTCCTTTTCTCTGTTATCACATATGCCAAATTTTACTTTAAAAGCTTTTGGCAACTTACTTTCTACAGTTGCACGTCCTTTAATTTACACGAGGATTGAAGGATTAAAAAATATTTTTTTCGGATCAAATAAACCTGAAGAAAAAATTACTGAAAATTTGAGAGAAAAAAAATGTATTTAAAAAAATTCCTTAACTCCCAGAATGCATCACTAAGCATAGAACGGCCATCTTAGAAATGTCTCTAACTAGCCTATAAATCACTGTAAACAAAGAATCTATATTGAAATTAACCACACGTCAGCGTAGATGAAAAACAGTCATAGTAATGGTTTACATGATATTACATGTATTTTCTATCAATAAAGAATTAAATATAATCGTTTTATATGAAGGTTGTTTTGAAATAGCGTCGAGCAGGATGTTTTAGAATTCCCCTAAAGTTAATATTAATCGAGTTGATTTAAACATTAAAGTCAACGAGATGTGTCATAGGCTGATACACAAGTTATATTTACTGACGCATATCTAATCATTGACCTAATTTTATATCATTTATATGAACAAGTGTTCAGCAGTTAGTGGTTCTATGGTGTAATGGTTAGCACTCTGGACTCTGAATCCAGCGATCCGAGTTCAAATCTCGGTAGAACCTAGCCAGCCGTTACTTTTCAATTTTTGTTTGTTTTTATCTATTGCTATTTTGTTGTAATTATTTTCTTCCCAAAGTTTTCTCCCCTTTTCCTTTCTCTCAAGTATATATTCTCATGCATTTGTAATGTCATCATCACTGATGTATGTGTATGTGTTTGTTTGTTTTGACTGAAGAAAGTATATAAAATACCAAAACATCATATGAAATGAATAAAGCCCTTTTCATATATATATATATATATATATATATATATATATATATATATATATATATATATATATATATATATATATATATATAAAAGATCTTCCAGCCATCTTTACGCTATCTCCAACGCGATAATAAAGAACAATATGTATTTATTTTTATATAAATAAATCTATCTACTTCTATCCCGTCACGCAAAATGAAGCGATTAAAACACGCATTGTTTTCTCGCCCCACGGACGAATCCATTTCAAATGGTGAAAAGAAGCGAGAAAGCTTATAGCAAGTCAGACTACCCCATCAGATTTAATCCGCCACCTGAAATGAATTAGGAAAGACATCCTCCACTTTATGATAAAAAGTCAACAGTGGTTGTTGTTTTTCTTTAGGTCATCAGAAATGATTATAATAATTTATACATCAAAAATTAAATTACGTAATTCTATGATTTTATATGAATATAATAGTCATATATTTAGATAAATAGCGGGTGCGAACACTGGCGAAGCGACATTTTTGACGTAGGGTATACACTATAGATATATTAGAACACTCTGAAAAAAAAACAACTGGAAAAAAGACTAGGAGAAATTGGATCCGTAATTTAATAGGTCCATTGAAGGAGATCAGATACAAGTCGATATCTAAAATTTAATGCTGGGAGCTAGAATAGATAGTACAATTTGAAAAATGTATGTACAAAAGTTGATGCATTTTACAAATTAGGTACAAGGCCATTAAAAATGTGGGGTTGGGTTTGGGTCCGTGTCCTTCCTCTGTCTACTCTTAACTAGACTCATTTTGACCCATTCGTACAAGCAATGTCCTTTCACTTTTTGCACCACTTTTATCAAATTCACTTTAGCAATCACCGCAATACATTTACTTTATAGACTACCTTACTTAAAATATCAATAGTTTAAAATTAATGTTATTTGCTGTTGTCTCGTAAGATCAAGACAATAATAATAATAATAATAATAATAATAATAATAATAATAATAATAATAATAATAATAATAATAACCAAACAACAGATAAAACGATATAACAATGACGTATAATTCAAAGGTATTTATTTAAATAAAACATCGAGGGTAATTGTGTGCGAATTTGTGCTGCTGAGAGAGTCAGAGTTCACATGTATGCATGCGCGAGTTCGTACTTGTGATAATGTGTATGTGTAAATGTGTGTGTGAGAAAGTAGAAGTAACAGTGTTCAGCAGTTCTAGTTAGTTCAAGTGAATTGCTGGAACTGTGGAAATCGTTTCGCATGTGAAATGAATGCCGTGATTAGGTCGCTGTTGCAAGTTGTGCATGTGCAGATGAAACTGGTACTATTTCTCCCCACAGATATCCGAAGTGCGCGAATCGTGGCGAGAAAATGGAGTTCAGTCTGACGTGGTAACGGGGTGCTTCGTGGGCGTCCGTTTGGCGAATCTGCCGATGCCGTTTGAATGCGTTTTTATGGACGTTCGCATAGAACGTTGGAAAAACGTTTTCCTTCGTGCCTAACGTACCGGTTGGCCGGTTGTTGAGTAGGTGTTAGGTTCGCACATGCGCATTGTCACATTTTTTAATAATAGTCGGGCTGATAACATCAACTTTTGATTAGCCCCTACTTATTTGCAAAATATTTACAATTTGTGGACAATGATGAGTAGTAGGGCATAAAAACACCTAAAAAGAAAAACAAAGTCAATAAAGTTAGGTCAATAAAACCTTTCCAGCCCTTTCTTTAAATAGACTGCCCATTATTTTCTAGTTATTTTTTATGATTAGCCAAGTAGCCGCCGATTTTCTGTTCACTAACTACTGAATTCATGTTTAACAGGCTGTTGACATTCGATGAGCTCGCAAATGAATACATACATGTGAACTCTGACTGTCTCAGCAGCACAAATTCACACACACACAGACACAATTACCCTCGACGTTTTATTTAAATAAATACCTTTGAATTATACGTGATTGTCTTATCGTTTTATCTGTTGTTTGGTTATTAGCACCCCGTGTTGTTCAATCAGGAAAGAAACGTGAAGGTGACGCAATCTAAGAGTGTCCGGTTCGTTACCAAGGGAGTGGTGGTTGTAAATCGTCCACAACATTCCTATACGCATGTTTTTGTTAATTTGTTTGCGTGCGATTACACGCATGCGCGTGTTTTGAGTGTGAATACGCATGCGTCTGTTTTACGCACGAACACTTTCGCCAACTGAACGAAAGAGAAAAGAAAACCAGAGAAACGGAAAAGAGAAACGAAACGAACAGTTCACCAACGAAAAGAAAAGGAACAGAAAATGAGAAAGAGAAAAACGAAACGAAACAAAATCAGAATCTTAAAATACAACAATAAAACAAGCAAGAAAGAGAAATGACTTAAACAAATAAAACAATAAAATTAACAGAAATTAAAATAGAGTAAACAGAGAAAAAATGGATAAGAGGATTAAAATATAAGGAAGGATGAAAGGGATAAAAAAAAAAATGGAGGTCATATTGCAAGTTTGAGAAAGAGTATAAAAGCTATAAATAACAACACGAAAATATTGAGAAAATGTATCGTCTTATTTCAAGGAACGTGGGACAAAAAAAGAAAACTGCAAATACTGATATGGAGTTTTAATTCTATTTAAAATATATTAAAATAACGGATTTTAGCTGAAAAAGCTTCTTTTATATAATAATAATAATAATAATAATAATAATAATAATAATAATAATAATAATAATAATAATGATAATAATAATAATAATGATGATGATGATGACAATAATAATAATAATGATAACAACAACAATAATAATAACAATGATAACAATAATGATAACAATAATAATAATAATAATAATAATAATAATAATAATAACAACAACAATAATAATAATAATAATGACAATAATAATAATAATGATAACAACAGCAATAATAATAACAATGATAACAATAATGATAATAATAATGATAATAATAACAACAATAATCGCAATAATAACAATAATAATAATAATGGAGCACGAAGAAAGTTAGTATAATACCAATAATCGTAGGAGCACTAGGAACAATCCCAAAAAACCTAGAGAAAAGACTGGGAGAAATTGGAATCAAAGAGACTATCGAAACCATACAAAGGACAGCAATGATCAAAGCAGCTGCAATCTTAAGGAAAATCCTCGAATGCGGAAACTAACACGCATAAACTACAAAGGCTAACAAGTCACAAGGAATTTACAACGGAGAAAACAAAACCACACGAATAACACCACAATAAGAGCCAAGGAACAGAAACTGCAAGAAACAGCACTTGATAATCCCCCCCCCCCAATAAATTACACCGGCCTCAGCTATCACTACACAAAAATGAACCAAAGAAACAGAAATTACACGAAACACTATAAGCTCCTTTCCTCTTTCCCCACCCCCAAATTATTTTTGAATTAAAAAGAATTGAAAATTATTATTAAAAAAAAAATTTTTTATTTTTATTTTTTTTTTAAATAAGGAAAGAGAAAAGGTAAAAATGAAGGAATTCAAAGGAAAAAAGGAAAAAATTTAAAAAATTAAACTCTTTTTATTTTTTAAATAATTTGAAATTTTTTATTTATTTATTTATTTATTCATTTATTTTAAAAATTTTGTTTAACTGGTGCCGGCCTAGGCTGACACCAGACAAAATATTTGTAGAGGGTCGAGGAGGATGAGAAGACCGAGGAGGGACAGCACAAACCAGACCTCCACTGGAAAAGTGCAGAGAATGCTCAGACCTTGGGGAGGCTTATTGCCACCCAACTCCCAGAGAAGACCAATTGTCCTTACCAGCGAGAAATCAATGGTAAGAGACTGTTGCGATACCGCATCGTTATCGAAAAGAGGTGAAGAATACTGGAAATCTGGGGAGACTTGTTGTCACTCAGACTCCAGGAAATACCACTGGTTGTTGTCGGTGAGCAATCACTGACGATGATCTGTGTGAGAACTCCTAGTGAGTACAAATAATAATAATAATACTGGAAATCTGGGGAGACTTGTTGTCACTCAGATTCCAGGGAATACTACCGGTTGTCGGTGAGCAATCACTGATGACCTGTATGAGAACTCCTAGTGAGTAAATAATAATAATAATGTTTCCCCAACAGTACAGACATGCAGAAGTTTAAAACTAATGTAAACAGACACCTCGCTGCGCTGATCCCAATCTAGATTGACCACCCTACCTTCTCCCCTTTTCTTTTTCTCAGTAGCCCCTTACGTCTACAGTGGCGGCCTGCCTTGTTTGGGGTGAACTATGTTAAAAATAAATAAATAATAATAATAATAAGCAAATATACTGAACTTGCCAGAGAATTGAAAGGAATATGGAACATGAAGAAAGTCAGTATAACACCAATAATCATAGGAGCACTAGGAACAGTCCCCAAAAACATGGAGAAAAGACTAGGAGAAATAGGAATCAAAGAGATAACTGAGACCATACAAAGGACAGTAATGATCAAAACAGCTACAATCCTGAGAAATGTCCTCGAATGCGGAAACCAACCCACATAAGCAACGAATGGAGAACAAACATATGGAAGCACAAGACAACAGAACCGGGGAAAATACAACCGCGAGAGAGAGGCGCAAGCATAGGCTGACACCACGAAAATTATGGACAGAGGGTCGAGGAGGGAAAGCGCAAACCAGACCTCCACTGGAAGAGCGCGGACAGCTCTGGGACCGTGGGGAGGCTTGTTGCCACCCGGGCCCCAGAGGAGACCAATGGCCCTTATCACCGTGAAATCGGTGGTAGGTGGCTGTTGCGATACCGCAAGGTCATCAGCGGTGATGAACGAAAAGAGGTGGAGCATACTGGAAGTCTGAGGAGACTTGTTGTCACTCAGACTCCAGGGAATACCACAGGTTGTTGGCAGAGGGTGATCACTGATGATGACCAGTGTGATAACTCCTAGTGAGTAAATAATAATAATAAAAGATAGGAGCATGTGAACAGATAAATGGAATATATATTGGCAGTCGTATGAAACAACGTGACCAGAACAGACTATATTTATATTTTTATGTACTAACGAGTCACTGCTTATCAAGGCCTAAAGGCCACTCGAGGATAAAGATCAATGAGTTTGTCAAGAAGACCAGTGAGACAACAACGTGAGGATTGGTAACGATGGTTCAGACTGGGTTGAATTTAATTATAAAAAAAAAACGGCCCAGCAAGAATTTATAAAAACTACCAAGTTGTAGTTAGCTGGGAAGAAGCCTCGTGGTATTGTGTTCCACAGACAGGTAGTTCTTGGAAAGAAACTTTGTTCATGGAAGTTCCGTTTAGTTTTAGGAACAGAGAGGAAGAAATGAAAATTATTTACAATGGTTGTAGCTAAAAGCCAAGATAGACGAAACCCATGAAACAGTAGATGTAGACCTTGTGAATAAAGAGACGAAACAGTAAATATATACAATAATATAACCCACCCACCTTAAAAAAACAAAAAACAGCGCGGTGACACCAGAAAATGACGTAAAGGATCGGGGAGAATGGAAAAACCGAAGAGGGGGGGCATCAACCGGGACATGGATAGTACTGGAATAATGGGGAAGAGTGTTGCGTTCAAATTCCAAAGAAAACCAACAGCTATTATCAGCGATAACTAAAGGGTAAACGACTGTTGCGAAAATGCAAAGTGATTTGCAACAATGATTGAAAGAAGACTGCAGAGGACTTGTAAGTAAAGAATCACTTGTAATTACTCGTGTGAGAATTAGTGAGTAAACAATAAGTCACTATAATAAATAACAATATATATATATATATATATATATATATATATATATATATATATATATATATATATATATATCCGCCACATCACACAGCGAGTCAAAAACTTCCCGACGAAACAATTTCAAGTTTTTATGGGTAAGGAGAAAGCAAATAGCATGCTCGACCCAACCCCGCCGTCTAAAATGAATTCGAAAAAAAAATCTTTTACTCTATTTTCATAATGAGCCGTTTTCTTTTTTGTCTTCCTTTCTTCTTTCTATACTGACTGATACGTTTTCTTTCTTTTTTCTTTTCTAATGTAAGACGCTTACTTTCTTATATTCTTATTTCTTTTTTTAACTTCACCGACTGAGACGTTATTTTATATGAATATGAATATTAGTGCGAACACTAGCGAAGCATATTCTCCCCCCCCCCCGTCATCTTTGTCGGAGGGTGTACCCTCGTAATAATGGATTTATAATTCCGTCTAAAGGGTAGCGCAAGAAGATATATAGGAGTGGCGCACCAACTGACTTAGCTATACCAGCGGGTCAGAATATTATCAAAAGGGGGGGGGGAGGTTATTAGGTTCGAAATCAAGAGACTCAACAGAGCCACAAAAGTGACAGTGATACTCATCGCGATTGGCGCACTTGGAACACTCTCATAGAACGCTAGGGCCGGCCATGTGAAATTTGATCTCTCTAACAAAACATAAAAATTGCCATAAACGTTAAACATTGCCGCGATGGTTGCCTGGATATTATCAGACTGACAATTTTAACAAACATACATTGAATATTATTTGACGATATTTTCAAGATGACGTATTGCGATGATTTATATTATTTACGTTCATGTTTCAGACAGTTATCTTCATCTTGATCGTTGTTATAAACACACACTTTCTGCCGTTGTATTGTTCGGCCTTTTTGGGGCGTTTTTCTCATCTTCTGAGAATTTTGGAACTGAACATTTTCTTTATGGCGAAAGCATTGGAAACATGGAGACTGAAACTGACAGCTGGCGGACAATACCCGACAGAGATTAAAAATACAGAGAGGCATTTTCCAGGAAGAATCTCTATCTTAACTACAATTTATCATAGCCATGATGCCACTCAACAACGCACCCAGGAAGTGCGAGCCCCGGATTTAAATTTACAGAGATAAAGGAAAAAATAAACCACCTCATGGATGTATACTAGTTCTCACCCGAGTTATTAGAAGTTATTTCTCACTTGCAACAACAGATGGCGCCCTCTTCATTCTTATTTACATATGGATGATCTTAAACTATTTACAAAACAACAACAACAACAACAACAACAAAAGAAACTAGAAACAGCAATAAAGAAAACTAGAATCTTTAGTCAGGATATGGGAATAGAATTTGTAATGGGAAAATGTGTACTACTGGAGATGAATAAGGGAAACATTCGGAACAACAATCTGTTGTGAAGTTGTTCCACAGTAAATAATAAATAAAGGAAGTCAAGTCGAGGGTTGGTTTAACAAGTGTATTAGCAAAGTAAGAAAGTGACTAGCTCTTGGCTAGACAGTTACAAGACTGCACTTTGTCTTCTGGTGACTCGCACTATTTATAGTGACAACCGGTGGTGTTTCTCCTGTGTAAGAACGGCCGGTGTAACACTCCCCTTTGAAAATATCCCCTCTTTTTTACTTCAGCTTCCGCTTGAATGGCTGCTATCACCATATCCTCCAATGGTTCTGTCTGCTTAGGTATCAACCTTGATAACCCGTCTGCATGGCCAAATTTCTTAGATGGTACATACTCCATTTGAAAATTGTAATTAAGAAGAATGGTACCCCATCTTTGGAGTCTATTCGCAGTGTGTTGTGGTAGTCCCTTTTTCGATCCGTGGTCTGTTTGTAACAGAAATTGTCTACCGTGTAGGAAACGATGAAATTTCTTTACCGCGAATATAATGCTTAGCGCCTCTTTCTCAATTTGAGAGTAGTTTTTTCGGTTGGTAGAAGTGTTCGGGATGCATGGGCTATGGGTTTTAATTTTCCATTCGGAACAACAGAAGGCAGAGAAATGCCTAATCGAGAGGTTATAAGTGCACTTGATGAATACGATAACTATAAATATCTGGTAATTCTGGAAGCTAATTAGTGGAGATAAAAGATATAATTAAAAAAATACATGAGAAAACAATAACACTCTTTGAAAATAAATTATATAGTAAAATACTAATAAAACTAAATAAATATTTGGGTAGCATCCCTAGTAAAATACTGTGGACCCTACCTCAGCTGGACAGCACCCAAGAACCAGGAAACTAATGATCATGCGCAATGCACTGAACCCGACGAATGATACTAACTGACCATGTAAAAAAGAAGGAAGGGGGAAGAAGACTGGTAAGTATTAAACACTGCGTGAATGATGCGATAAAAAGAATAGAAAAATACATGACACAAACAAAATGCAGAAAGGTGATCACCACCATCAAAAGCAACGCCAAGATTCACAATGTGGAGAGCAGCGAAACGGGAAAGAAAAATAGGAGAAAACAAAATGAGGAAAGAAGCATCTACATGAACGATCTATAAAACTGAATTGCGGAAGAAACAAAAATGCGGTTGATTGTCGGAAATAAAATAATTGCTTATTGATTACAAAACCACCTGCAAAGATAATGCTATCCAAAAAGGGTTAGCTGCAGACGGAAATACGCAGTTGCTAAATAAACGCCCTGGGACCGTGGCTACATTGACATCAAAGTGTAGTATCTGTTCCGATGGATACTGCACCCCATACTGGTGTTGTCTTGGCCTTCGGGTCTTGATTTACGCCGGTCAATGGGTCTGTCCTGTGCAGTTCTGGGAGGACCTTCCCAGGCTTTGCCTCCCCTCTTTGGGGAGGAGTAAGCTTATTGCTTACTGCCCGAGACGCCCCTACCGGGGAATGCCGACGGGGCTGCCCAGGCAATTTTTAAACCCCACTTTCCCGACCCGACCTTGGGTCACATCTTACTTGTGGGAGTAAGATAAAAACTGGCATTGTGCCTAACTCCTGGAGAGGAGTAAATCAATACATTGACAGTGAAGGCGAAATCCCAGAATGAGCATTTACAGGTGTTCCAAATTATTATATAAACACAACCGAAATTGAGATCGAGAGTCGACTGGCAATCGGGTTCGAGAAAACAACTCCGTCAATTCCTGTGCGTCCTCTTTCCTCGCTAACCCCAACCCGTTCACCGCGACAGACAATAAAGATAAATCATTATATTTTTATACAACAGTGCTGTCGTCATTCTTTCAAGCACATCAGAAATACAACATAGGCACAAACCGGAGCTAGTAAATTGGGAAATGAAAGGAATACAATTCGTCTGGGACATGGAAGTACAAACAGACAAACTCGTCCAAGCAAGATGACCGGGCATAATAATAGTCAACAAGAAGGAAACAAACCTTTCAAATGTGGATTTTGTTGTCCCAGCAGTTTGAATATCAAGGAAACAACAAATACAAGGAGCTTACCAGATAGTTGAAGGGAATTTGGAATATGAAGAAAACTAATGTAATACCATAATTATAGGAGGACTAGGAATGTTTAAAAAGAAACTGAAAAAAAAAAACACAGTATAAATTGGAATAAAAAAGAAGATAGATGTCACACAAAACACTGATGAGAACAGCTGAAATGTTAAGAAAAATCCTCGAGTGCAGAAGCCAATCCACATAACCAGGTAACACCGCCCAAACCACGGTAAGTTGGAATAGAATAACGCTGCGTAAGCACAACTAAAATGTATAATTAACGTGACACGAAACCGAGCAAAACTGGAACTGTCAGGGTATATATGATCGAACATCTTAGAATCTATCTGCCTCTCATCATCGCCAGAAAAAGAAAATGGTGTCACCAACATCGGTGGGCACCACACAAAATGGTCGTGAATGAAATAGGAGGATAGAAAGACAGAAAAGGGAGAGCACCACCCAGACCTCTACCGGAATACCACAAGGAGTACTGGAATCATGAAGAGAATTATTGTTATTCAAATTCCATAGTGGAATCAGCGGTCGTTATCGATGGCAGTTCAATAGTAAACAACTGTTGCGAGAACGCAAAGTGATGGTCATGACTCATTTCAAAACTCTCTACTACTACTACTACTACTACTACTACTACTACTACCACCGCTAATAATAATAATAATAATAATAATGATAATAATAATAATAATAATAATAATAATAATAATAATATTAATAATAATAATAATGATAATAATAATAATAATAATAATAATAATAATAATAATAATAATAATAATAATAATACGTTAAAGCAATTTCATGTTTGTAATACGTTATCACTCTCCACCCTTTTTGTAAAAGATGGGATCGCCCGATCGCCAAAGATGCAATGCAAAACAAAAAAAAGTACTTTTAAAAATTCCATCTGATGTTGCTGTTGCGTTTGACGCGAAGCTCAAACTAAAATACATTAGCCTTAGATCAAAGTGTTGTATCTGTTATCTCCAAAGGTGGTACAATACTATCGTCGGTCCTGTGCTCGCGTCAGAGTCCATAGAATGGGAACATGTCAGAAAATCATACAACGGTTTTGGAAATGAACCACATAACCAGATATATTCTGAAACTGGATTAATAAGAGTAATTAGATATGTTTCAGTCTGAAGAATGGTGGTGCAATCATATCGTGGTGTCTGCGTTCGCGCCGGACATCCATTGAATGAAAATATGTCACAAACTCCTACAAGACTTTTGGAGATAGACCCACATAAGCAATATAAAACAGATGAAAAATACAACTGTGGAATTTCCACGGGCCACACCA
>OY744537.1:7928537-7948537 GCA_963556195.1 Sepiola atlantica | reverse complement strand
AATGTTATTTCAGACTGAAGCGTGACAGACAGGCGAAAACGCCATTTCAAACTTAACTGTAACAGACAGGCGAAAATACTATTACAGACTTAAACGTGACAGACAGACGAAAACGCTATTCTAAACTTAAGCATAAGAGACCAGCGAAAATGTTTCAAAGACTTAAACGAGACCGTCTGGCGAAAATGTTATTTCAAACTGACTGATCGAGAGACGAATAAGATTTCTTATATAGGTGCCGGGACGACGTATCTAAAAACGGGTTGAAAACATCTTTGAATTGAAATAAACTAAAAAAAAAAAAGCCATTGCATTTCGAAGTTCCAGAATCAAGACGGAAATTCTCAGACTGGCAGAGGCTTGAATTCTTTTGAAAGTCGTTCACGATAAAGCTCATTCCTCAATCAGAAATTTCAGAAATAGTTTTCTCTGCCCGCCCCCCTCCCACATTCCAACTCTTTCATGTCTGCTCGCTTTTACGCCATCTCTCTCTCTCTACCCCCCCTCTCTCTCTCTCTGCCCCGCTCTCTCTCATACACATATTCTCTCTCTCACATTCTCTCTCCCCGCTGTCTGTCTGTCTGTCTCTCTCTCTCCCATACACACATTCTCTCTCTCGCATCCCCCCCCCGCTGTCTGTCTGTCTGTATGTCTCTCTCTCTCTTTCTCTCTCTCTGTCCCTCTCTCTCCCCCCCTCTCTCTCTCACACATACTCACATTCTCTCACCCCGTTGTCTGTCTGTATCTCTGCCTGTCTGTCTATCTGCCTCTCTCTGTCCCTCTCTCTCCCCCATACACACATTCTCTCTCTCATATTCTCTCTCCCCGCTGTCTGTCTGTCTGTCTGTATCTCTCTCTCTCTCTCTCTCTTGCTCTGTCCCTGTCTCTCTCTCTCTCTCTCTCACACATACTCACATTCTCTCCCCCCGCTGTCTGTCTGTCTATCTGTCTATCTGTCTGTCTGTCTATCTGCCTCTCTCTGTCCCTCTCTCTCCCCCATACACACATTTTCTCTCTCATATTCTCTCTCCCCGCGGTCTGTCTGTATCTCTCTCTCTCTCTCTCTGTTCCTGTCTCTCTATGTATCTATCCCATTACTCATTGCCTATCCCTCTCATCCATCAACTTACCTCTCACCCTCCCTCCAAACTACTCCCCCCCCCCCGCCAAATTAACTTTTCTCTCCATCAAGTTTATAGTCCTTCACTCATTCCCTTTCTCGCTCTCTTTTTCTCCTTACCCCTTCTTCCCTCTTTCTCCTCTTCTCTTTCTCCCTGTTCAAATTCCACTTCTTTAATAACCATCTCCACATCACTCTTTCCCGTTCTCTTCATCTTTCCTTTCTTGTTAGTGGTTAATTTTTCCTTACTTTCTCCCTCTCTCACCCTTTTATATCTAGTCTAGAATTCACTCCTCTTCCTCTTTTTCAATCGCCTCTCTAGTCTTCGAGCTTTCTTTCTTTCTCCCCCCCTCTCTCTCTCCCTATCATTCTGTTTCTGTCTTCTTGCTGTCGATCTTATTCCACATATAATCTTTCTCTTTTTATTAATCTTACCCTCCCTCTCCCTATCTATCTATCTATCTATCTATCTATCTATCTATCTATCTATCTATCTATCTATCTATTCCAGTCTATTTCTATCTATCTATCTATCTATCTATCTATCTATCTATCTATCTATCTATCTATCTATCTATCTATCTATCTATCTCTTTCTTCCCTGTTTCCCTCTATCTCTATCTCTCTATCTTTCTATTAATTTGACTCTATTATCCCAGAGCCCCCTCCCTCTCTCTCTCTCCCTCTCTCTCCCTCTCTCTCTCTCTCTCTCTCTCTCTCTCTCTCTCTCTCTCTCTCTCTCTCTCTATTCCTGCGTTTTGGCCGCTTATGCTGCAAACAAAGTAAAGAAAAGAAAGAAATAGAACAGAAAGAAAGAGTAATTAAACTAAACAAAGGACAAAAGAAAAAAGAAAAAAAGTAAAATAGATAAAAGAAAGACAAAGTACAGAAGAACTTTGAACAGTAAAAGAAAAAAATCAAAAGTAATATAAGATAAGAAAAAGAAAGAAAAAAAAAATAAAAAGGCAAAAAGAAAGAAAGAAAGAAAAGAAGAAAAAAGATAAGAAAAAAAGGAAAAAGAAAGAGAGAGAAAGAAATAAATAAAAAGAAAAAAAAAGAAAGAGAAGGAAAGAAAAGAAAAAAAAAGAAAAAAATAGAAAAAGAAAAAAGTAAATAAACCAGAAAAGAAAAAAGAAAAAAAAAGAAAAAAGAAAAAAGATAAGAAAAAAAAGGAAAAAGAAAGAAAAAGAAATAAATAAAAAGAAAATAAAGAAAGAGAAAAAAAGAAGAAAAAAAGAAAAAAATGAAAAAAGAAAAAGTAAATAAAACAGAAAAGAAAAAAGAAAAGAAAAAGAGAAAAGAAAAAAGAAGAAAAAAGATAAGAAAAAAGGAAAAAGAAATAAATAAAAAAGAAAATAAAGAAAGAGAAGGAAAAAAAGAAGAAGAAAAAAGAAAAAAATGAAAAAAGAAAAAAAAAAGAAAGGAAAAGAAAATCGACACAATTACGTGATTTTTACGAGATTCTCTGTAATTTCGTAATGTTCGCTAAAGAAAAACCCAAAACACAACGGAGCTGTTCTTTTTAGTAGAGCGTATTTGGAGAAAATGAGGGAGATCTGAAGAAAATAAATAGCAGGGGGTGGGGGTGGGGGGTGAGAGGGGGTACGCGAGGAGAAGAAGAAAAAGGGATTGGTGGGGTGGTGGATGGAAGTGTAGTGAGGCGTGGCGGATGTTGTCAATTGGAGGAAGTAGCAAAAAAAAGGGAATTGAAAACTCCAAGTGTTTTGTTGGATATAAAATCTATAGCATCCCAACGGGAGAGGGTGGGAGGTGGAAATGTCTGGAAAATTAAATTTTGTTTGTTTTTATTTTGTTTTAGGTCGAATTCCAGTTTTGTTATTCGTTTCCTTCAGACAAAGAAATAGTGTCTCGATTTATGCAAAAAAAGAGCATGGATTTTATAATGAAAACAATCACATAGAAATCAATACTACCACTACTACTACTACTACCACTACTACTACTACTACTACTACTACTACTACTACTACTACTACTAACTAGAGGAGCACCAACTTCCTTAAGATTTTTCATTCCCCAATATATATATATATATATATATATATATATATATATATATATATATGAATAATACCCATCCCATAATAAATACAATTAATTTCTTCGAACAAAACAACTTTGCACCACTTTTATGTCCCCTTACAAAAATTTAAGATATTATAATACTAAACCTTATGTCTAGATTCCTAATTCCAATTTTGATCAAAAGTGATTTTGATTCTAGAAAATCTCTCTAAGCTTAAGGAGTCTTAAGAAGAAATGTAAATTCAGGGAATCTTTCTTAATTGGTGTCTAAGTACTATGTATCAAATTCCCGGCAAATTTGAAATATCTGTAATTTTCCAATGGCAAGTTGTGCCCATATAATGCCCTCTAAAACCTTAAAAATACTCTAAAGGAACAGAAATTTGGGATTATTTATTAATTGATGTTTAATACCTATTGTTACTATTTCACAAAAGTCGGACGTATCTAAATTTTCACGAAGGGCTTCTATCCCCCCCCCTTTTGCACAAAACAAAATGAAACTAAACATAGCCCTTCATTTGGACTCATTACGCCTAGCAGTTGGCTTCCAAAATCCATAATGATCGGTTAATTATATTTTGGAGTAAATCCTCTACATACAAATGTATAAACATATAAACATACTTAACTTTATATATATACTAGCAAAATTTACCCGCCCTTTGGACAACAATTAATGAAGCTGTAGTCTTATTTGCAAAAAAAAAAAAATTTTCATTTGACATTTTGGTCATTTCGAGATAAACAACAAAAAGATGATTGTCATGGAGTTATTTGATATATTCCAATGTTGAGGAATTTATTAGGAAAAAACAAGAAAAATGTTATTTTATATGGTCTTTTCGATATTCAAAGTCGAGGAATTTGAGTGAAAATGAATTCCCATCAAAACTGGTTATATAATAAAATGAATAAACGAAAAAGCGGAACGTCGATTTGTCAAATTAAATAATTTTATATTATTGAGTAATTTGAAATGGTTACTTTGTACCTTTCGCCTTTATTATTAAAGACAGAAGAAAAGACTTAATGAATCCCAAAGATCCTGGAGAAAAGACTGGGAGAAACTACAATCAAAGGGACTATCGAAACCATACAAAGGACGGCAATGATCAAAACAGCTGCAATCTTAAGGAAAATCCTCGAATGCGGAAACTAACACACATAAGCTACAAGGAATTTACAACGGAGAAAACAAGACCACACGAAGAACACCACAACAAGAGCCAAGGAACAGAAACTGCAAGAAATAGCACTTCATAATACCCCCCCCAATAAATTACACCGGCCTCAGCTATCACTACACAAAAATGAACCAAGAAACAGAAATTACAAGAAATACTATAAGCTCCTCCCTCCCCCCAAAAGAAAGATTAAAAAGAATTTTAAAAATTCTTTTTTTTAAATAAGGGAAGAGAAAAGGAAAAGAACAAAAAGATAAAGAAAAGGAATTGAAAGGAAAAAATTTAAAAATTAAAAAGAAAAATTGATTTTTAAAATTTTTTTATTTATTAATTTATTTAAAAAGCAATTTAAAAAAAAAATTTTTTTTAACTGGTGCCGGCCTAGGCTGACACCAGACAACATATTTGTAGAGGGTCGAGGAGGATGAGAAAACCGAGGAGGGACAGCACAAACCAGACCTCCACTAGAAAAATGCAGAGAGTGTTGAGACCTTGGGGAGGCTTGTTGCCATCCAAATCCCAGAGAAGACCAATTGTCGTTACCAGCGAGAAATCAATGGTAAGAGACTGTTGCGATACCGCATCGTTATCGAAAAGAGGTGAAGAACACTGGAAGTCTGGGGAGACTTGTTGTCATTCAGACTCCAGGAAATACCACTGGTTGTAGTCGGTGAGCAATCGCTGACGATGATCTGTGTGAGAACTCCTAGTGAGTACAAATAATAATAATAATAATAATAATAATAATAATAATAATAATAATAATAATAATAATAATAATAATAATAAACTATTGCGTATATATACAAAATTTAGAAAATCAAATTATAAATGAACTGTACAGAAAAAATATTTATTAAAAATGGCTATTTCTTTGTAATATAGACGGAAAAATCCCAGCAGAGTGCTCGATTAATTGAGAATTAAATTTAAAAATTTAAAATTAAGAGCGTAATATTTATTTATTTTGGTACAGAAAAATTAGTAAAACATTCGTACCGTCGGTTTCGAGCATAGAAGGACTTAGCTATCCGGCTCTCTTCAGCTTCTGTTGTCATCTGTTTCGGAAATGTGAAGTCACGTGTCACTCTCGTTTGGACGCGTTATTTGCTTAGAGTGTAATGTATGTTTGTTTAAATTTAGGTTAAGGAAGGTTTAATAACGTTTAAATCTCAACTGTTACTTTTCACCCCACCCTTTTTTCAAACCTTATTAAACCTTCCTTACAATACATTTAAACAAACATACATAGCACTCTAAGCAAATAACGCGTCCAAACACACACACACACACACACACACACACACCCACACACATACACCCCCCCCACACACACATATATATATATATATATATATATATATATATATATATATATATATATATATATATATATATATATATATATTTTGTTGGTCATTTTATTATTCCATTAATTGCGACAAAATATATGCTGTTTCATTAGCGCCCACAATGAGCGCCAACTTTTCAAGCGACAATGGAATCCAAATGGCAAAGATTTTAAATTCAACCTCAACCGGAAATTGAAGATGCATATATTTTGCTCTGAATTTTCATTGAGCACTCCCATAAGCCCGGTTTCAACTTCCTTCGGATTTATACCCCCTGGATATTTGTAACAAGTTAATTATATATATATATATATATATATATATATATATATATATATATATATATATATATATATATATATATATATATATATATATATATATATATTCAATATAGTGAAAAAGATTAAATTCAAAAAACATTCTAATGACTTCCAGTCGGAACTCGCACACGACATCAAAAACATAAAAAAAATCCAACAAAGTTTGGGTCAAAGCCGACAAAACTACCAATATATATAAAATATGTCCCTTAGAATATAAAAAGCTAATTATTGATAAAATCTCCAATACTTATAAAAAAGACATTTTAGACACAGAGGCTACAATTAACAAGGAAACTAGAGAATTTACCTCAAAATTGAGAATTGAAGACAGAGTAGGAAGATTAGATATGAAAAATGCTTACATCCTTATAAAGGACCATAAAAAGAACTTTCAAAATAATAAGCAATCCAGACTTATCAATACAACTAAAACAGAATTGGGACATGTATCCAAAAAGATACTACAGAACATAATCAACGAGACTCTAACAGCGACACAGTTCAATCTATGGAAAGATTCTGCTGACACAATTAAATGGTTTAGGGAAATAGAACATAAAAAAGAGCCTCTTTTATCCAATTCGATATAATGGAGTTTTACCCTTCCATTTCGAAGGAATTGCTAATTAATAGCATAAACTATGCCAAAAATTTCGTTGACATTTCAGACGAACAAATCAACATTATTTTGGCCTGTCGGAGGTCCATTTTGGCAAACGATGGGGATAATTGGATTAAAAAAGATAGTACAGACTTTGATGTCCCGATGGGGGCCTTTGATTCAGCTCAAATAGCAGATTTGGTGGGAATATATATAATATATATAATCAGTCGTATTGTAACCCCCAACTAAATTGGCCTATATAGAGATGACGGACTGATCATCGTACCTAATAGCAACGGTCCTCTAATATCTAGGATGCATAAAAAACTAAATAAGGCTTTTAAATATTTAGGTTTGAGGATTGAAGTGACCCCCAATTGCAACGAGGTAAATTTTCTAGACATTACGCTAAACTTAAACGAGGGAACTTTTCAACCTTTCCATAAAGATAATCATACCCCATTATACATTAAGACTAAATCCAATCACCCCAAATGTATTATAAAACAAATTCCTACAACTATTAACACCAGAATTAACAAACTCTCATCAAATAAAAATATCTTTGAGACTAGCAAACACATATACGATAACGCATTAAGTAATAGTGGGTACAACGAAAAACTAATATATACGGAAAATATAAAGAAAAATAAACCCAAAAACAGGGGACGCAAAATTATTTGGTTCAACCCACCATATTGCCAGCTTTCTAGTCTTAATATCGGAAGAATATTTTTAAACCTAATAGATAAACATTTTAAAACGACTAATCCTTTAAGTAAAATTTTCAATAGGAAAACGGTGAAAATTAGTTATTCTTGCACCAAAAATATGGAGAACATTATTAATACACATAACAAAAAAATATTGAGCACACCGAGTAAGAAAACTAAAAAGGAGGAAAAAAAATGTAATTGTCAAATTAAAAATAACTGCCCCCTTAAAGGTAACTGTAACGTCGAAAGCGTTGTATATAAGGCTACGATTTATCCTAAAGAAAATACTAACAATAAGAAAGTATACATAGGAATATCCGCCGGGAGTTGGAAACAACGATTCTACGTACACAAACACTCATTTTTAAACCCGAACGTCACTAATAAGACGGAATTAGCCAAACACTAGTGGTTTTTAAAAAATAACAAATTAACACCAACTATTTCGTGGTCCATACTATGTCATTCGAACACTCCTAAAGGATTTAGACATAGATGCAATTTGTGCCTGGAGGAAAAAATCAGAATACTAAAATATGAAGATAAGAACATTTTAAATAGACGAGACGAACTGATGGCTAAATGTAGACACAGGCACAGGTTTAAAATCAACAGCACGTTTTAAAGTTCTTTGAAAATAACAATTCTTTTAAAGTATAGTTACAATAAGAGTTATAACTGTAAAGGTAAATGTTAACAAATTAGTAATTTTTTTTTTTTTTTTTTTAGTAAAACTCTAGTTTGTAAATAAATCGTGCTTAAATGTCGCCAAACTTTAATTCCGTATTGACGTTATAACAAATTAAGTTTTCTTATAATTTCCTATATTAATCGAAATCTTCGTCCTGAATTTTCGTCTTTTTATTTCTAATCATAAATAATTAATCGTGAACGCCCGAATCTTTACCAATTTTGTAAATAAACCGTTTTTAAATTGTCGCTAAACTTTAATTCCATAGTGTAAATCATCTCGAATCTTGACGCTATACAACTTAAATTTTTAATATGTTCTAATCTAAACCGAAATCTTCGTCCTACATTTTCGTCTTCTAATTTTTAATCGTAAATAATTAAACGTAGTTTTTAATCGTGAACGCTCGAATATTTCATCATATATTTTTACCCATAAAGCTCACATTCGAAATTTTAAATGAGATGATTTATTTGTTTAAATAGCAAAAAAGAATTCTTTTATATATATTTTTATATTTTTATATTTCTGCATATATTAAAAAATTAATCTTACTTCTGTCACCCCTCCTCGATTATTTTAACATTTACCTCCTTTTTACATAGACCAATCACAAAAGTGAATTTATCTTTTTAAGACGATCAATTTCTCTCATTATTTGTTTTTTTTGACGTGGTTGTCTATACATCTGAGGAGACCTAATTAAAGGGGTCGAAATAAGTTATTATGTGTACAACCTTAATGTGTGTATAGTTTTTCTTTTTATAATTCTATTTTGCTCTGTTTTAATTACATTGAGCTCTGTTATTCAGATTCTCTACACAAAATTGAAATCTACACACTATATATATATATATATATATATATATATATATATATATATATATATATATATATATATATAGTCATCCACATACAGACTGTTTCGCTGTTTCACAACTCATCATATATATATATATGGAGATAAAATGCACGATATATCATAAAATGAAATGCCATAATAAACAAGATGTGTGAAAAAGACAAATGGGGGAAAAATTATATACAGAAAATAATCAGCAAGAAACAGGAGGTTTTACCGGTTTCGTCCGGACCAACGAACGTCTTCATAAAAATGTATTCGATAACGGTAAAAACATAGAAAAAAGAAGAACGCACGCGTTTAACTATATGAACAAAGAATGAATAATAAAACGCGTGCAGATAGACGTTAAAATGTGAAGGGGGGGAGGAAAGAAGAAGAAGGAAAAGAAGTGGATAAATATGGATGAAGTGTCGTAAAAAAGAAAAGTTACTTTAACCGAGGTCGCAGTGGCGCAATATATTGCATTGTTTCAGTGTGGTTTTTGCCAGATGTTTGCTTAAGGAATAAGATCCGAGTCTAAGGTTTATGTTAGATGGTTATGAGAGAAGTATTACAGTGCTCTCGATGCACTTGCGACGTGGGAGAGAGTATACGATCTTGAGGAGGGTGCAACATTTAAAATCAAATCACATTAATCTCCCGGACATAGTCGACAAACTCAATAAAATTGAACACACCATCAATTGCTTGATATCATTGTGCACAACACCCCAAACGGTCTATACTTGTCAGTCTTTAGAAAACCTTACCAATAAAAAGGATCTCATACATTTTTACTCCGACCACCACAACAGAATATATCCGGAATGATCATAGGCTCGTTCCTCAGAGCTCTTAGAATTTACAGCCTCGCTTACCTCCACAATGAAGGAACCTATATAAAACTGAGCCCCACTCTAAAAAATAAAACTATATCCAGAACACTTACCAAGCTTTAAAATATCCTCAATTTTTTTTTGTCCAAAAGGCTAAACGCAAAGCCTTTAATATCCACAACAAAAACAGACGAACACCACAAAAATTTCCCCTCATAACATCACTAGCACAAATAACACCGACATAACTAAGAAAAATAAATCTTATATAGTTCTCCCCAATAATCTTATATCTATTTCCTTGCAAAATCAATTCAAATCTGACATAAAAATAGTAACATCAACCTCTAAAACAATTAAGGATTTACTCAACACCAACCCCGTCCCCAACTACCCCCTAAGGACACCTCTTCCCTAGCCGACATTTACAAAATAAATGTGCTGCATGTCCGATGTTTTATATTGGTGAAACGGACAGAAATATAAAATCCAGCATTTAAGAACAAAAACTGAAATAAAACAATCCCACTAACGCACTAGTCATACACAGAAAAACTTTTATCCACAATTTTGATTAAAAAAACTGCACCCTTCCTCAAGACCGAATACTCTCTCCCACGTCGCAAATGCATCGAAAGCGCTATAATACGTATTTCATCACCATCTAACATAAAACTCAGACTCGGATCTTATTCCTTAAGCAAACATCTGGCAAAAACCGCACTAAAACAATGCAATATATTGCGTCACTGCTATCCTGGTTGAAGTAACTTTTCTTTATTACTACATTTGTTCACTTTTTTTCTTTCTTTTCACCCCTTTTCACATTTTAATGTCTATCTGCACACGTTTTATTATTCTTTCTTTCTTCAAATAGTTAAACGCGTGCCAATGACGTCTTTTTGTGCGTTCTACTTTTTCCTATGTTTTTACTGTTATCGAATAAATTTAAAATATTTACTTATTCTGAAGAAGTCCGTTGGTCCGAACGAAACCGGTAAAATCTCTCATTTTCTTGATGATTTTTTTCCTGTATTTAATGTTTCCGTTTGTCTTTTTCACACAGATACACACAAACATACACACACATACAAATATATATATATATATATATATATATATATATATATATATATATATATATATATATATATATAGTAGACGAGAGTTAAAATTAATTTGGACCTTAACACACAAAGCCCTTATGATTTGTTCACAATAAAAATTGCACGAAGAAATAAGAACAATTACGAATACTTTGTCCAATAATGGCTATCCTCTTGATGTGATTAGGCCGTTCATCAAAAAGAAAATATCTATTTTTCTTAAATAATACCTAATACGGTTACTAAATGTTCAATTTACATTCGTTTGCCTTGGTTAGGTACAGTAAATGAGAAATTCGCTAATAAAATTAATTCAACGGTTGTAATTTGCTATTTTGCTTCGAACGTGGGTATTGTGTTCTATACAAAACCTCTTTTGGCGTCCTCTCGAAAAGATGTTTTACCTCACCCCACCTCACCATAATAATAATAATGTCATTTAAAATGTTTAATTTAGTTTCAGTGCCAACTAAGTAGGTAGGACGACGCTGAGATTGCTCAACAGAGTTAAACAATACATACCTAGCAAAATTTATTCATACATACCTAGCAAAATTTATTCATACATACCTAGCAAAATTTATTCATACATGCCTAGCAAAATTAGGAATGGAACCTTCCGTTCAACGGACATTCTAAAAGATACATACGAGTTCTCAATCACGAAACATTTGATTAAAACCTCGACGTATGCAATCAATTTCAGCATTGACTCATTTACCATCTTTGAATTGTGCTCACTTGATATTCCATCTGAAAGTGTTAGAGACGATCATGTTCGTTTGAAACACTTCTCCCTCTGTAAACAGAGGGAGTGTCTGTTAGGATTAGTCTCTAAGACCCCCCCCACCATTGTATATATAACATAACGCTTTTCTATTTTAAATATATACAGTTTTCCCCCTTTTAAAATATTTCAATTCAGCTCTATAAAGTGAAGGCGAAACCGGTCGGCTGACTTCTTTCCTTCCTTTTATTATGAACAATAAAATATGTTTTCAATTCATACCTGCAGTAATAAAATTCTGTACTTAAAAAAACAAACATGATATATATATATATATATATATATATATATATATATATATATATATATATATATATATTTGGTGGCCCAAAAGTAAGTTTAGAGTTATTAAACTAAATATTTAACCTATTTAAAGTTTTTCGAATAACCTAGTTAAAAAACTTCAAATATTAAATGATAACTGTAAACCTACTTTTGGGCCACCCTGTATATACATGCGATTTTATGAAGGCTTACCAAAGCATTCCTTTCAGGACACCAATGATCACCATTAAAGATATTTTTCTTACAAATATTATTTATTCAAATTAAATGTTTTTTTCCTACACGTGTTTCACTACCAAGCAGATACTTGCTTGGCAGATCATCAGGGAAATTAAATGTCTGGAATAAGGGTTTCAACTGCCGACAATACACAATGTGGCGTTGCAATAGTTGAGGTCACTTAAGAAGAGAAGAGGAAAAAAATAAAAATAAAAGTTAAAATTAAAAAACAAGAAAAAACAACGATAAAAAAAGAAAGTCCTAGAAAATGTCTTAGAAAAGTAGCTCGCGCATTATTTCTGCCACCAAGCCAACAAGCAAATAATCGGTCCCAAATGCATTAAAAAAAAAACCCCACAAAACGGAACAATGTGCGATAATACACTTTCACGTCGGGCGGCACAATGGTGACTCCCCCCCCCCAAAAAAAAGAACTAAACCATTCAAGATACCGCTCACAAGTTACAATTCCAATCCAATGATAGTATGGGAATTCTAAATCGAATTCATCACAAGGAAAAGCAACATAAATGTTCGTCCGGAATGCCAGCGGTCAGAAGAGCCTTATTTCAAGGGCTGACTTGTTCCCCCTTCGAAATAAACACACGACGAGTTGAACGTCAATCTCGCAGGAACTCTTTTTTATTTTAAGAAAAAATCTTAATTAGTAGATAAAAACTATTTATTCAAAATACTGTTTCTAAAAAATTCTATTATTAAAATTATTCTTTATAAAAATTAATTATCTAGTGTCTGGGACGTCATTTTACATTTTGGGAAATTATCCTTCATTTAATTAACTGCCGATTATTATCGTGTTGTTGCTTAACGAAGCGAAAAAAACCTATCCCGCAGAAATTATTTTTAAAAAATTATTCATATATCAAAAATAAAATGTTATTATAAAAAGGTTTTCTACAAAAATCTAGTTATTATTTTAAATAATTTAAAATATTTCCTTAACGGCTGTGTCTGTTTGCAACTCTTTGGGGAGAATATTATTCTATATTCCATAAATAAATATTACTACGGAATATCGTTATCAGAAATCTATTTTCCATGTTAAAAAAAACATTTTTTTGCCACTTTACGGGAAAATATCACTCTAACTCGTTAAATGACGGGAGACTTTGTTATTACTAATATAAAAACCCTGTACAAAATACTTTTTATAACAATCCAATTGTTTCTATTTTTAGAAATTAAGTCCGTGTCGGCATGCATGTTTTTTAAATCATTTTTTCCTTAATTATTTTTTCCTCCATTCCTGCCACCCATTGTTTTATTTAATTTAATCTAATTAAAAACTAATTTAGCTTAATTTAACCTAGTTTAATTAAATAGTGATAGCATCCAGGTTGTTATTTCTTATTTTTCACTTAACATTACTTGAAATTCCCAATGCATTTCGTATAATATATCTATTTCTGAGAATAATTGTGATTTATTATTTATTATTCTATTATCTTTTTATACGTTACAAAATCCCCCCCCTCTATTCTGCTGAAGAAGTATTTACTATAGTTGACTATCAATGGGCCTTATTCCGATAGAATATTCCTACCTTATCACCCCCAACCTAAGTCCCGAGCCTCCGCTAATAATCGAATCAAGTCATATCTTAGCATAAGTATGTGTTACTAACTCTTAGCCTATATATTATACACTAATTACTGCCTCAAATTGCCTCAGGAAGGGCCCATCCTGCCTATCTCTGCTGTAAGTTTATACTTCCCCCAATTCCCCTCCTATCCAGGTTTTAGGCTTGATAACAGGTATCGGTTTCTATGCAGACAGCATTGTAGTATTTCCTGCCTAGCGTTCAGTAAATTATCTCTAGATGTCATGATGTGGTACGACTCCAATGCACATAGGTTGCATCTCTTCCTTTTGTTCGATTTATATTTGTTAGCCCTCCCCAAAATGGACTATTTCAGTTCAAAAGGGTCTTGCCTAGCAATGAGGTTTCTCACAAAACGGCCAACAGAAGTGTTAGGCCTATCTATGTCTTCCCTTTGGCCTCCCCTGAATGAACTCATGTGATTTCTGAATCTATCTTTGAACTCACCCCCGGTGGAACCGATATATGATCTCCTACTACTTTCTGTTATCACATCGCATTTGTAGACAATGCTTGAAACTCTAAAGCCCCCCCCCCCACCTCAGTGGACAGATGTTAGAAGCTCTGCAGTTACAGTTGTGTGCTGAGCCGTTGCTGGATGTTCTACTACTACTACTACTACGCATATTTACTACGGTGATTCCCCCTGAACTGGTGTTACTGGGATCAACACCAGAAGAGAACATGGCATCCCTTGTTTTAGTTATCTTAGAATTATTATATCCTATGATGGATGTGGCTATATTTCTACAGGTTGAATAAGACAGTTTTACAGTATTTTTGTTAATGATTCCCCCCAATCTGCTATCCCTTGGAAAATTTTTTCCACTATGCTATAAAAAATCTTTGGGATATTAGTCTTAATATGCTGGCTATAGATATAAATATTCGACAGCAGTAAGCAGTTCTACAATGAAGCTTTAACCAGATCAAGATATAAGGACAAAATTAATTACCTTGTGCCTCCTTCGGTTAGGAATGGGGGACTAAACGGGAGACCGATCGCCTCTCGATCAATGGTTTCATATAATAGGTCAATGGGCAAGGCTAGATATAGGAGACCTAGTGTATCCCACGGTAATGTAAACTAGGTAGGGAGGGAACCGGTTAATAATATTCGTGAAGTTGGAAGTAACGAATTGAACACACATGCTACCCAAATTGGGGGTGGGGAGGTAAGAAGAAAAATAGGAGAAGGACCACTACATGGTTCAACCCCCTATAGCCCTATCCTTTCTCAATGTCTCGGAAGCATGACATAAAGATGGTAATGCCATTGGCAAATGCAGAAACCCTGCCTCGAGCCCCGCCAGGCAAAGCGATTCCACATAGGATCGAACTTACTTCCTCACTCGTTAACTTATACAGTAACGGATCCAGCACAAGGATGTAAAGCAGAGGAGATAGCAAAAGATTTCTAACGCTTTCTGTTAACCGTTGGCGAGCGATACAGAATGGAGATCCATTATTGGAAGTCTGATTTAAAACCGGTGGTTTCTAAAACAGATGGTCGACCCTTTCAAAAGTTTTGGAATGATCCAAGTTGATCAGCGCTGCTTCTGTGTCGTCTTCTTTCCCCTTTAGGATCGTACGAATCAGATGCAAGTTGTTCTGAATCGATTTCCCCTTCACAGCGTAGTTCTGTTCAAGTTTGATCAATTCTCTTATAAAACACTGCAACTGGTTTGATAAGATCTTTGATAAAATCTTTAACTCTGTGTTTAGCAAAGTTATGAGCCTCTAATTGTCTAGTTCCTCCACACTTTGCCTGTTCCGCTTCTTCAGATATTACACTTTGATACTATACTCAGGAAATGTGATACCGGATACAAGTTTACTGACACAGAAAAATTAATAAACCACTTCATGTATATGGACGACCTGATGCTATTTGCAAAAGGCAAAAAGGAACTGGAAATGCTGATAAACAAGATCAGAATCATCAGCTAGGACATTCAAATGGAATTCGGAATGGAAAAGTGTGCACTACTAGAGATGAAAATGGGAAAACTAGAGAGAGCAGAAGGCAAGCAACTGCCCAACCAAGAGATGAACGCACTTTGCGAACATGATACCTATAAATATTTCAGGTGTTCTGGAAGCAGATACCATCAAATCAACAGAAATGTAAAAGAAGATTGAAAAATAATACCTGAGAAAAACAAGAAAACTCTTAGGAACGAAATTATATATAAGAAATCTAGTAGAAGGAGTAAACATCTTGGCAGTATCACTAGTAAGATATTATGGACCAATCATAGGCTAGACAAAAGAAGAACTGAGGCATCTTGACCAGAATACTAGGAAACTAATGACCATGCTCAAACTTGTAAGTATAAAAGAATTGGAAAAAAGAATTAGAAAAATACATAACCTAGAACACAGAAAGGCTTAATCACCGCAGCAAGAGACACCGTCAAAATGAACAATACAGGAAGCAGTGAAACGAGAAATAAGACAAAAAAAGAAAAGTGGCAAGAAAAAAAGTTACACTGACGATTTATAAGAATGACAAGAGACGAGACTTACGAAAACACCTGGGCATGACTTCGAAAAAGAATACCTAAACAGAGAAACGGAATCACTACAGAACGATGCAATTAGGACTAACTACATCAAAGCTAAAATAGACAAAACCCAGGATAACAGTAAATATAGACTATGTGGACAAAGAGACGAAACAGTAAATCACATAATAAGTGAACACAGCAAATTACCTCAAAAAGAATACAAAAACCGAAAACTATGCAAATAAGTGAATTTTGAACATGCAGACAAATGGTACATTACTGGAAACACAAATGAGACAGTACTGCAAAACGAAAATCACAAAGTTCTCGAGGACATAGAGCTACAAACAAATAAACTCATTCAAGCAAGGAGACATAATAGTTAACAAGAAGGAAAAAACTGCCAAATTGTAGATTTCACTGTCCCAGCAGATCACATGATGACGGTCAAGAAGACAGAAAAATGAAGCAAATACACAGAACTTGCTATAGAACTGAAAGGAATATGGAATATGAAGCAAGTCAATATGATACTAATAATCATAGGAGCACTAGGAACAGTCCCGCAAAACCCGGAAAAAGACGATGAGAAATTGGAATAAAAGGGAAGACTGAGACTATACAATGGACAGCGATGATGAAAACAGATGAAATCTTAAGGAAAATGCTCGGATCCGGAAATCAACACACATATACTACGAATGCCAGAATTTGCAATAGAAATAAAACAAAAACATAAACATAAGAAAACAAAAACATATAAAAAACATCACGTGAACCAAAGGAACTGAAACTGCAAGAAATCTCATAAACTATCCCTTCACCCTCCCCATCCCCCCCCCCCAATCTCACACAATGTGATGCCACCAACTGCAGTTGATACCACACAAATGGCTGTGAAGGGTCAAGGAGGATGGAAAGACCGAGCAGAGAAAGCACTAACCAGACCTCCACTGGAAGGATGCAGATAGTACTGAAACCTTGGGGAGGGTTATTGCCACCCAAATCCCAGAGACGACAAATGGTCGTTGCCAGTGAACAAAATCAATGGTATTCTACTGTTGCGATAGCACAAAATTATTTGCAATAGTTATCAAAAGAGGTGGAGAATACTGGATATCTGGGGAGACTTGTTGTCACTCAAACTCCAGGGAACACGACCAGTTATTGTCAGTGAGCAATCACTGATAATGACTTGTGTGAAAACACCTAGTGAGTAAATAATAATAATAATAATAATAATAATAATAATAATAATAATAATAATAATAATAATAATAATAATAATAAGAAGAAGAAGAAGAAGAAGAAGAAGAAGAAAAATGTATTGAACTTTTCTAAGGGCCAGCTGCGACAGTCTTTTACAGAAGTCTCATTATCGCTCATGTAATATACCCCCTCATCACCATGGTACCGGTATATTCTGGAAGAAAAGCAATACCAATAATATGCTTATAAGATATCACAATAAGTTAAATATTAATACAAGTTTATATTGAGACACCCTGCTCGTAATTTGTCTGCTGAGTTTTCTCAGTCTATATAAATAGGCATCTAAAAATCAATACTTTTTCGATATTTTGGTACTTATATTCGACATGTTATTTCTGTATTCGATATTTAAATTATAAAAAGCAATAAAAGAAATATAGCAACCTTTTTAAAAATATTGCAAGCTTTTTTGAATTCTTAATTGGTATTCTGATAATATTGCGTCTAGAATCGTTAATGGTAACAAGTCTTCTGTTGCTAACAGCCCTCTTTTTCACAAAAGCGACGTTGCTAGTCTGGGATCTGCCATATGAAAGCCAACTCAAGAAACTTAACCATTTCTCCCTTGAGCGCCGACGATTATGTGGTGATCTTATTTTGGCCTACAATCTCCTTAATGGTCATTACGATATACCTAAGGAACTATTATTCACTCCTACACCAGAAAGAGGTCTACGCGGACACTACAAGAAACTGTTTTACCACCAATTTCGCTTGAACCAGGGGAGAGCCGCCTTCTTAATCAGGATACCTTGACCTTGGAATTAACTTCCAAGGAGATGATAAATTCGCCAACAACGCATCAATTCAAGGTGAATTTAGACAGATGCTAGGCTATTGTATCCTCTTCTGTGTAAATTTCTACCACCCTTTCCCTACATGGCAACTGAAACAGGCTTGTTTTATTTTTTTGCCAAATTAATTGAAATGAATTGAATAGTCTCTCGCTATATCATTGTTTCTATGGAAGGTGCCCGGCTGAGCTCCAATCACTGTAATCTTCCTGTAAGACATTCACAGCAAGAATTCGTTTTGCTACCACAACGGGAAAAAATTGCATTTTCAAAAAAAAATGTGAAAGCGGTAACTGATGGTGTTTACTCTACCTCCAGGATATATGGTTTTGTCTGCTTAATAACCGAAACCGACACAATTTTTATGCCACCTCAAATTCAACCTCTGATCCACATTCTAAGACATGTTAACAGGGTTAAGAAGCGAAACTATTGTGTATCCTGAAATAGGATATGATTTTTAATATATTTTGAACAATTTTCTCTTGCCGCGCTCGCCTCCCATTTACGATTCAGCACTAACGAACCCGGATGTTTGTTATCTTTGAACAACTCGACCCGTGTTGCAGAAACCGCCACAGTTCTATTCTTTCTGCGCATAGCGTCAATCGTCATTTCCGCCCACTAATCAGATCTCATCAAAGCGTTTATATCAGCATCAGCCGACCAGACTGTATAAAAACGGGTGTGTCTCTTCACTCAGTCCAACATAAGGCATTTTCCCTGACCTGTATGCTCGATGGAACGCAGTCTCCTCCAACATCCGTTTCTGCTGGAATCCTTGCCAGACGCTTTGGTGCCATTTCATCCTCCCTGCTACACTCTAAACTCTCCACCACGACAATGTTTCTACCTAGGCAATACCGAGTATTGATTTACTCCTCTCCAGGAGTTAGGCACAAGGCCAGTTTTTATCTTACTCCCACAAGTAAGATGTGACCCAAGGTCGGGTCGGGAAAGTGGGGTTTAAAAATTGCCTGGGCAGCCCCGTCGGCATTCCCCGGTAGGAGCGCCTCAGACAGTAAGCAATAAACTTACTCCTCCCCAAAGAGGGGAGGCGAAGCCTGTGAGGGTGGACCTCCTAGAAGTGCACAGGACAGACCCATAGACCGGCGTAAATCAAGCCCCGAAGGCCAAGACAATACCAGTCTATGGGATGCAGTATCCATCGGAACAGATACTACACTTTGATCTTAGCCAAAAGGCCAAGCCAAAGATGAGTAGGCTTATTTCATACCGAGTAAATAGAACCATTTTTTACAAATAAAATTCTATGTAACATTTTGACTGTAGAAGAAATATTAACATTCAGCATTGTAATACCCGTTATCAGAGTTTTATTTTCATAATACTGAGATACTAACGATATACAGAGTAATTCAGAAAATCAGTCACGCAGAAAATAATCAGTCAGTTAGTATGCAACTCTTCCCGCCATAATAAACGTCTTCCATGATTAAAATAAACACGGCAAAAAAAAAGATTTTTCTTGTGTTTAATAGACCAGACACATCAATCTTTGAAACGTTCAACTTGACTTAATTTTTGGCGTAATTGACTTAAATTTTATAACAGGAATGAATGCGTTTAGAGAAGGGGGGGGGATAAAGATCATTGAAATGTGTCAAGAAAGGCTGAATCAATATGAAATTGCTAAGAGGGTTTGGAATATGGAAGCGCT
>OY744537.1:7906037-7923537 GCA_963556195.1 Sepiola atlantica | reverse complement strand
CGCAGAAAGCTGGAGCAAAAGCCGCTGGAAGGAGCTGTAGCAGGCGTTGCTGGAAAGAGCTATAGCAAGAGCCGCTGGAGAGAGAGAGCTGGAGCATGCGCTGCAGGAAGCTGGAGCAGGCGCTAGAGCAAGGGCTGCTGCGTTCGTGAGGAGACAAGTAAGTAGGGACACACCTGCAGAAGGTTGGAGGTTACCTCGGCCGAAACGTTGTGAGAATAACATCCAAGATGAAAACAGTAGCTCTAATAATCAAAATAATCCAAATTATCAATCCTTATCTTCCAAATTCTGTAACAAGGAAATATTTGTCATATTTCCCGCCTAAATTAAGTTACCGTCATCAAAAATGTTTTTTTAGATACTTTGATTCTTCACTCAGCCTTAAGGAGAATTTTGTTTTCTGAATCAAGTGATAGTTTCTTCGGAGCTGCAATTTCTTAACAACAATCCGGTTGCTGTGAAAAATTCCTCTATTTAATAGAATGGTTCATTATGAATAAGAATTCATCATATCCGACGTTTTTTGGGTCAAGTAATAATTTGCAAGAATCTCACGATTGAAATGTTTCGCTTTCATTTGAAATGTTCTTCCGGTGCTCTGTGAAATTCCACCATGTTTTTGCATGACAATGTCGAGCAGATGAGGGGAAATCTCTAAATAGAAAGAGAGTATTATTATGACCCCCACCTCCCCCGCCCCCTAGTTCTGTTTAAAACTAAAGGACCCTTTTTGTTTAATTTACTTCTCCTTTGAATGAGGTTTGAGGCTTGAGTCATTGTATGCCTCTTTGGAGAATAAAGTATCTAATTCCAATTTTCATACTTGGACAATTTTGTTCTGTGTTATTTTTAATCGACGCTGACAAACATGCACACATAAAACGCATACATACTCATGCCCACGTACACGTACACACATACACGTATATATGTACACACACAAATATATGCACACGCACATAGTTTTTTTTTTTAATTCAAAACTTTCATGGCTACTGTTCCTATTTATTTGCCTCCCCACGAGGGAAAAGTTAGACACAAGGTCGGTTTTTAATGTGGAGAAAATCCAGCTCCCAAAAAGGGGCACTCTTGATTGGAACAAAAATTTTAATTGCCTCAGTCTAGAAGAACTCCTTCACTGACCGAGGACAGAATAGAAAAAGTGTAGAATCCGAACAGATACTACACTTTGTTCTTAGCCAAAAGGCTGTTGACAATCTATACCTACTAAAACTCTTATGATGTTGCGATCTTTTTTGTTGCCGTGCACACTTTCCATGTGTACGTAAATGTTTTAGATAAAAGAGGTAAGGGCGAATCGCGTAAATAAAAGGATAAATGTAAGAGAATTGGGGAGAAGAATAGAATGATGTAAATAGTTAAGAGAGATAAAGAGAGAAAGAGAGAAAGAGAAGAGAGAAAGAGAAGATAGAGGAAAGAAAGAAGAAAGAGTGAGAGAGAAAAAAAGGGAGGTAGAAGAAAGAGAGCTGGGAAGAGAAAGAAAAAAGGGAAGAGAGAAAGGAGAAGAATGAAAGAGAGGGAGAGAAGAGAGACATAGACAGGGAGAAGAGAGATACTCTATTATTACATCACAAGAGAGTTTGATAAATATTTGGAAATTCCAAATATTTATGAAAACCTTTTAGAATTTCCATATAAGAGAGAGAGAGAGAGAGAGGGAGAGAGAGAGAGGGAGAGAGAGAGAGAAAGAGAGAGAGAGAGAGAGGGAGAGAGAGAGAGAAGGAGAGAGAGAGAGAGAGAGAGAGTTAGAATAAATAAAACATAGAAGGCGAGAGAGGGCAGAGAGAAGGGAGAGTGAGAACAAGAGAGAGGCGAATAAGAAAGGGTCTATTATGACATCACAAATAAGTTTCATGAATTTTTAGAAATCCCAAAAGGTTTTTATCAATATTTTGAAATTCTAAAAGTTTTTCATAAATATTTAGAAATTCCAAAAGGTTTCCATAAATATTTAGAAATTCTAAAACGTTTTCATATATATTTTTAAATACATTTAACAAATACTGATCCAACGTGTCACCGGTAATTTAGTATTCAATAAAAGAAGAAATTGAAAAGTTCATGTTTTAAAGTCCAGAATCGCCAACAAGGGAGAGGTACAGTTTAGAACCAACATTTTGAAATAAAAAACAGAATTAAGTTGGTAACCTTCATACACGAGTTTCATAAGCACACTCACTTAAATATACAGGCAAACTAAACATACACGCGAACGTACGAACATGCCTAGACATACATAAGCACGCACATGAGCGCGTGTCACATATTGAATAGGCCCGCTGCCAGAACACGGGATTTTCTGAGGAAAAATTAAATTTACCTCAAAGTGACCTTAGGGTGTAAAAAAACGTAGTAGCGTGGACAGCGAAAAGGAGGAAATACGGGATCAGTTTTTGATCATGTTAGCTGAGAAAAATCTATGGTTGTGCATTTAATAAACGAAAAGGGCCATGAAGAACCCGCTTTTCTTTGGCTCTCTGCTGAAATCGGCTTAGACCTCTCCCATACCTGGCCGTGTAGGACGGCAAAACACACAATAACTATTAAAATACGCAAACCGCATATAGAAAGCAAATAAAGAAAGACTTTTATTTTGTGTTTATTTCTTTATCACAGACTAAAACACACGTAAGAATACACACATAAGAATACACACGTAAGAATACACACATAAGAATACACACGTAAGAATACACACGTAAGAATACACACACATGCATAAACTTAGACGCTTGCACACTATATACTGTGAATGTGTCCAATTAATGAGACATAGCGCTGTTGTCAAAGTATTGCATCATAACCCGGGAACACTGCAGAAGTAAAGAACTGATACTACCATTTGATCCTTGTCTGACTGTACATATATCAGGTTGTTCAGAGAGTCCGTGCCGAGTTTTAAAGGAAATGAAGTCAAAAACAAAATATATGCCATTAAATATTTAATCAAGACTCATCAATTATCGATTTTGATATGTTTAGCCTTTCGGCTAGTTCTCGTGTTGTGTAATTGGGGGTTATTTTCAATTAATGTCTTGATTTGGTCAGCATCTGTAGAGGATGGTCTGCCTGAGCGTTCTTCATCATTAAGGCTAAAATCTCCAGCACTTAACTTTGCGAACAACTTCCGTAGATTTCTGGCAGCTAAAGCATCTTCTCCGTACATTGCACGTATCTTTTTTCGTTGTTTGCAACGCATTTTTGCCTTTATGGAAATAAAAAAGCATCAAATGCCTATAATGGGTCTTACAATCTTCCATTTTCAAAGAGCTCCAAAATTAACGCAAGTCAAATAATTTTTAACTTTCTTTCTCAAGAGATAGATTGAAGTATGTTCTAACCGGACATGTAAGTATTTTTTTTATATCTGTCAATAATTTGATATGTTCTAAAATGTCTAAATATGAACTATTAAAATCGGCACGAACTTTCCGGACAACCAAATACTTTTATTCTTAGCCAGAATCCAGTTAAATACCTAAATAATTTTTAATTTTAAAGATAACACTGTTTCTCGTTTTCTTACATATACCCCCCCCCCTCCCCCGTCCATCATCCGTGGGTTGAGCACTCTGGTAAAAGAAATCGTCAGCTACCACTAGCGATAAGTAAAAGAATATAGTACTCTAAACAGCTGATAATAGCAAAATAGGCATTAAGATTTTACTTATTCATAGCATGGTCTCATAACACAATGGGTATGAAGTTCCACTGTTCACAGGTTTCAATCTCAGGCTGAAGTACTTGCAAACCTTTTTTTTTTTTAACTCTAATTCGCCCAAACAAGGCACTTTGCCACTGAGACGTAAGGGGCTATTGTGAATTTGGGATAATACCTACATGGCAATCCTAAGTTGGGATTTTAGGAGCAAGATGGTTGTTTACATTACATTTAAATTTCTGCATGTTGGTACAGTCAGGGAAACAGAGAGCAGGGAAGGAATTCTAAAGGCTTGCAGTTCGAGAAAAGAAGCTATTGGAGTAGAAAGCCTACCTGCATCTGGAAACCTCTACAGTGAAGGGGTGAGATTTTGCTGATAGTCGGGTCAGTCGGAGGTATTTTCGTTTAAAAAGCACCAGTGCAGCAAGTTCGTCGGAGCACATTCAATGGAAGTACTTCTAAAACAAGCACAGGAATGCAACAATGCGATGTGACAGGGGCTGGAGCTTGGTAGATAGTGAGCGACATATTAGATCAGAGGCTCTTTCATGGCCCCCGGTTTAAGAGGAAGAGGCTAGTGGTTGGTGTACCAGCCCAGATGTGACAACAGTACTTTCAGCATGGACAAATAGTGGCTTTATAGAGATATAGGATACTGGCAGGGGAGAAGTTTTCTAGCATGGTAGAGGGAGCCTACCTTCCTTGCAGCAACCTTGGCAATTTCTTCTATGTATTTGGTCCAATTCATGTTACCTGTGAATGTTAGGTCGAGGAGTTTGAATGATGCACTCTCAGCCATCGCAATCGGTAGTCGAAAAGTTTTTTATAATTGTTAAACGAAAGGAGCTTTGTCTTCGTAGCATTAACTGATACCATCCATTTTTGTCCCCATTTAGACTAGAGGTCATTTTCTAAGGATTCAGCCACTGCCTTGGATATGTGTGTGTTCGTTTTCCCTACATGTCCAAAATAGAGCGTAGTGTCATCAGCAAATATGCTAACCTCGGACACAATTTTATCATGGCGGTCATTTATGAACATCACGAATAATAACAGTCCAAGGATTGACCCCTGGGGTACACTAGCATTAATGTCATGTTTTTTAGAAGTACACCCATCGAGGACAACCTGGCTCTTTCTTTTGGCTAAGAAGGATCTGATTATATTAAATATTCATCCAGTTATACCGTACATACTTTGTCCAGTGTATCGTAAATGTGTTCCGAGATGACCGCAGTAGAATGGGCTTGCCTAAATCCATACTGATAGTCAGCAATAACGAGGTAGCCGACTATTGCTAGATTGATTAATGATTCAAATATTTTAGCGATGAGCGGAAGAAGACTGATGGGGCAATAATTTTGTGGGTCAGTTCTTTCACCAGAATTCTTGAATACTTGTACCATAGAGGCAATTTTCCAGGTATCAGGGAAGCAAGATTCGGCAATTTGTTGTAGAGTTTGGAGAGGACAAGGGCCAGCTCAGCAGAGCATTTCTTTAAGACTATAACAGGGATAACATGGCACACATGCTTTGGAAGTCTCAAGGTTTTTATGATATCCCAGACTTGGGAAGGTGTGATGATCAGATCATCGAGCGTGGCTTCAGTCGACACTGGAAAGTTAGGGAGGGAGTGATTTGTATAGTCCGAGGTGGAGTTCAAAGTGAACGCTGGGCAAGCAGTTCAGCCTCATCAGTTGCCGTGCAGGTGACATCATGGTGGTTGAAAGGCTGGGGAATTGTTGATTAGCCATTATTCACAACACTATTATAGATTTTCCAGAAATCGCGAGTTTCTAATTTCTGTGACTCAATGCGTTTTTTGGTTATCTCAATATACCTACTGTGGCTATTTGACTCTTGCAATGTTTCTCGATGTTATAAATTTTTGTCTATTTGCATCAGACTTACGGCAGTTAAATCGGTGGAATGCTTTCTGCATATGCGCAATAGCAGCTGCACAGGTTGAAGTGAACCATTGTGGAGAGTGGGGCTTGTTATAGATTTTTTGGCATGGGAACATGTGCTTCAATCTCTATCTTAACCCATTCAGTTAACTCATTTGCGCACTGTTCAGCAGGGAGAGAAAAGATTTGACCCCATTCGGCGTCTCTGATGTGATCTCTGGTGGATTCCTAATCAGCTTGTTTATAATATCTCTTCAGCTTTGGGTCGAAAGTTTAGGGTAATATTGACCATTATCACAAGGTGATCAGCATTCTCAAGTAGGCTATGAGCATTCGTCACAGAAGCCTCAGGCAGTGTAGTCAAGAATAGATCGAGAAGTGAGGCTTGCTGATCCTCACGATCTGGGAGGTGGGTCAGGAAAATGACTGTGAAAGGGAACATGCAATAGAGAAACTATGCATGCTGTTACCATCTACATCTGTATAGCTCGAGAAACCAAGCCAATCTTTGTGGCGAATATTCAAATCTCCAAATACATGGATTTGGGAACTCAGATTTAAAGAGAGTGCTGCATCAATACTATCAGAGACACAGTCGATCAAGGTACAGTCTTTGGTCGAAGCGGAACTGTAGAGGAAATATAAGTAGCTAATTCTGTGTTGTAAGGTTAATCTAAAGCACAAGTAAGCCTTTTTATTTGATTATAGACTATTTCAAGAGGGGGGGTGTTAGAAATATAGACTTCGAGTCCATGCATATGTTAGTCTGAATCCTTACGGCAGAGTGAGGGGTACCCAATCATGTCAAAGTGATTAGAGTAAATCGAGGAGTGTAACTTAGTTTCACTTAGTGCTAGGATATCTGGGAAGTTTACTAGGAGAAATGATTCTACATTATCGAGGTTTATTCTAAGCCCTCGGATATTTGTGAACACGAACCTCAACGGAGAAGGCAAATTAGTTGTTCTGAGGTGTGAATCTGGTTTGGTCTTTTTACTGTTATTTTGTAGTGTTATTTTATTTTGTTTTTAATTTTTGATAGAGTGGGTTGGGCAAAGTGGATGTTTGTTTGTTGCCAGTAAGCTCACATACTATTAGCCGATACTTTATCCATGGAGTTGTGGCCTCGGGAAAGCCCACTGGAGATAAGTGCAGAGTCCCATACCATGCACGACATGGCACTGCAGTTATCTCCATATTATACAACTGTTGATAAAGCAGCCACTCTTAGCGCTACCTAAGAGTTAGGACTCCTGTACTACCAGTCGGAAACAACAGCCAGACAAGTGGCAAGCAAGTGTCCCCAAGTTGTCTAGATAGAGAGAAAGAGATGGTGGGACGGCATTCATTGCCCTAGCCAGGAAACAAGGCAAAAAA
This sequence comes from Sepiola atlantica, assembly GCA_963556195.1. Taxonomy (NCBI): domain Eukaryota; kingdom Metazoa; phylum Mollusca; class Cephalopoda; order Sepiida; family Sepiolidae; genus Sepiola; species Sepiola atlantica. Next base: position 7,916,571 of record OY744537.1, on the reverse strand, counting down.
CTGGGTATCTTTGACAAAAAAGGAGTGCAAAGGTCGGGCGATGGATAGAGCCGATATACCTCATAAGCAATTTTAGATGTGCAAACCAAATATTTTATTCGAGTCTTCAGCTCTAGGAAGGTTGTCGACCAGGATTAAGGACGCCTTCCTCCCTCAGTAGTTCGGTGCCAATACGTATGAAGTCAGTAACACAGGTTTTAGATCAGAAGTGTCCCTCTCCTAGATTGATGATCTGACAAGGTCTACGGGGCCGTCACACCGAGAGAGGTAATCCGGCACTTGAGTACTATGCCAGGTATTTCTGAGCCTCCACTGAAGAGCTGTGATACAACGATACAGCAAAATAGTTTGTGGATTACTTTATCACTAACAAACATAATAATAATACTCTTTTTGACTGTTTCAATATGTATATTTACTAACAGGACTCCGTGGAAATTCCACAGTGCTTTCTACATCAATCTGTATAATTTACTGTTAATAATAATAATAATTCCTTTTCAGATAATAAATGTCTGTTATGGTCAATACTATTGAGAACAACATTACTGTTTCTTCTTCCGAAAAAAATAATTTTCATTATCAGCTAAATATTTTTTAAATAAATAAAATGAATTTTCTGTATTTCTTTATTCAAAATTGCAGCAATTTAATTCTTTTTAAAACAATAAATATTCTCTTTTTTCTTACCGTAAAAATAATTGTCAGCTAAATATTTTTTCAAATTAATGAAACGAATGTCACTTTTTAAATTTTTTATTTATTTATTTAAAATTGTAAGTGTAGGCCACTTAAATAAATACAGATCATTTGTTAAAAAGTAGACAGGCTACGATACAACCATCCTTTAGTAAAAAAAATATTAATTAAATATAATATACCAGATTAAAGATGCAGGACTTTTTTTGTAAGTAAATGAAACATTTATTTCATATATATTTCGGTTTCAAACAAACCTTCATCAGTAAATAGGCATTTTCAAAGAGAAAAAATGTCACTGGTGAAGATTTGTTTGAAATCGAAATATATATGAAATAAATGTTTCATTTACTAAAAAAAAAGTCTTGCATTTTTTTCTTTCATTTGCTGGGGACGGGGCATTCTTCCAATTGCCATACGATCACCCGCTATTTACAGACTCCAACCGAGAGCTCTTTTCAGGATTCTGGCTGTTCCTTTGAGTGCAGTTGTTTGGATTTCTCTTGCACTTGGTTCACCAGGTATACTTGCTAAATACTTTTTCAAGTTTTTCTTCATGAGTCCAGTGGCTACTATGATAACTGGAATAATGGAGATCTCTTTGAGGTTCCAGTTTCTTTTCTTGTATCGTTAATCTGGTCTATTATGTCTGATTAATATCATTTGTTGTTTATAGAAAGGTCTTGTTTTCTTTTCATTTGATGATCGTTTTATTACAAATTACTAAAGGAATTGGTCTTACAGTTTATGTCACAATTAGGTTCTTATACAGGGTGGGCCAAAATAAGGGTCCTATCTTTAAATTTGAATAACTTGAATTTGAATAACTTCCACAAAATAAAAGTTAAACTCACCAAACTTTATGTGTGTGTAGACTGACCCTTCCGAGATTTTTTGAAATAAACAAAACAAATTTTAGCCGAAAAACACTTCTTAAAACTTACAAAAACTAAAGTATTGTTTTTTACACTGTTTTGAGTTTTTTAAGCAAAAATAATGTTTTCTAAATGAGGGTGCGTTCCTTAGGGCTAATACGGCTCATGCTTGCTTCGGAAGGGGTCCTTTACTTATTCTAAAATAAAAAAAATAAAAAATCAATAAATAAAAAAGTTATGAATTTTTAAAAATAGGACCCTTATTTTGGCCCACCCTGTAGTACTAATTTGCTTTACTTTTTAGTCATTCTGTGTCAGATGAAGTACTTAATACTGCCTGTAGAATCGTATTATGATGATGATGATGATTTATTGTTTCCTTCAAGACTGAGGAACAATATATAACGGTCATAGTCATCCAACCAGTTAGCCAGGGAGATGGCAGCAAAGAAGTAATAAACAATACTGATCTGAGCGTGCCAAGTTCGAATTCAGTCAGTTCCATGGAACCGTTTTCACTTATGAATGTTAACAACCTTTACGTGGTACCTCCTAACCCTAACCCTAACCCTAACCTGATTCTAGAACAATATCAGAATGAAGTCTGTAAAAAAAAGTCGTATCATGCTGATTTATACAGATTTACTTTTGGCTAAGTGGTTACAAACGCAGACTGAGGATCTGGATGTGCCGGGTTCGAATCCAGTTCGTTCAACAGAAACACTTTCATCAAAACCCACACCTGACCTTGTGTCTAACACCCTGGAGATAAGGTAAATAAAAAAAATTACTTTACCCTTTAGTCATCTAGCCTAACATTGTGCGTGAGATGACGTACTTAATACTAACCGTAGAATCCTATTATGATGGCGATTTAGTGTCTGTCTGTAACCAAAATTATGTTACTCAAGCGTGACAGATGGACACGGCTTCTTATAGTCGCATCTAAAATAAGACGGCTCTATTTTATTTATCTATGAAAATGCTATTTCAAATGATCAAAGTTAAGTGTGACAGACCGGATGATCGTCAAATTATCTTTTCCAGATGTGTCATCGCAGCTGAAAAAGATAATGAAGAGTCATTGCAATGAATGGAGGAACAATAGATAATATTATTATGCAAAACACACTTGATTGTTTGGGGTCGTGTCCTTTTTGTTCTTTTCTTTCTCATAAGCCTTTTCTCTCTTCTGTATTCTAATCTCTTAAAATATCTAATTACCTCTACACAAGGGTAAATACAGGGTGTTTCAAACAATGTGATATCATTTGAGATGAGATGTTGAACAATATTTATGAAAAATAATCATTCTTATTGTATATTGCTGTTAGATATTGAGCGGATAGATACCCTGGTAGATAATTTAGTTAGTTAAGAATAATAGGAAATTGAACCGCTGAGGAGTCAGCAGAGGTCAACTTGGTTAATAATTGTTTCGGCTGCAGGAATGTGCTAAAAAAGGATATGGCGTCACACAGTTCAAAGAGAGAAAAAGTGATAGAAAAAAATAGTTTTTTTTGGAAGCACATGAGGCGTTCGAACGTATAATGACATGGGATGATAAGATATAACTAATTAATGATTTCGATTTGTCCCTGTCTTGCCCTCCACACTCTGTAGTGATTTGAAATGATGATTACATTGAATAAATGACCATTAGTTTTGTGTTGTCAGTCTTTTTGAAGATATGAATAAAAGGCTTTACTTACAATATGGCATTCCCTTGGTCTGGGAAGATCACTGCAGAAGTGCGTACAGGAAGAATGATCAGGATCCAAGATAACAATTGTGAACCTTAATGTTTCTTTAGTGATTATGGCAAGTTGGTTGCTGCATGTATGACACAAGGTCAAGAATGCAACACTGCTAAAGTCTTATGCATTAAAATATAATTTATTATTCGTTTTCAGCGACTGAGTAGAGTCGTCTCAAAAAGTTGACGGAAGTTGATCTCATCAATTTTTTAGCTAGCCGCTTTCTATTGATCCAAAATCGAGCTGGTTAATAAAATATTTTTGGACACCCACACATCCTAAACTGCTATGATCATTCCAAACTTTTACCTATGGACTTAATATAGTCATGCCCTCACCGACACCTCACCAGCCTGAATTCCAGCTGCATATTGTTTATTTAGCGAACAGATGTATTTCTTCTAGTATCTCTGGAGGTGTCCTTGAAGGTATCTCTGCATCAACAGCCAGATGTTATTCTTCCGGCCAACTATTATCTGTCAACCACCTGCATAAATTCCTATCATTATGATCCCCCAGAGACGGATATTCAACGTTCCTCCAAATTTGAATGAGAAAATCAAAGGTATATGGATTCCATGAACGAGTTCACAAATGAAATGAAATTAAATCAAATGCTTTTGATAAAAAATAGCAAAGTGCAACAAGCCATGTAAAGAGGGAAGCTATTTACATCCACATACAGTCTTAATGTTTGTCTAAGTCCGCCGTAAACCTTGACAAACCCAAACAAATGTTATGCGCAATGATTGACACATGAGCATCTATTTCAATATTATTGGTCGACAAGATCCTTTTGTCTCGCACTTCTTTGAAGTTTTCCTGCTATATCCCAATCTGCATTGCCGTGGGTGACTTAGAGAACTCCCTCACAAATGCAAGTTATAAAGTCTTGTTTGAGCATACTCTTACACATAACACACCTTTTCTTTTCCAGTGAATGGCATTTGTATACATGTAAAGATAAGCACTTCAAACATTAGACATAAAATTCAAACAAATGCTGTAAAAATTTGAAGACATTTGAACAGGAAGTGACAAAGTTATTAAACTGTGAAATGAGATCAAATCTTTTGAATTACTGTATTAAACAATGAGGACTGATTTATGGGATCAATTAGACTTGAGGCACCCCAGAATCAGCAAATACCAAAAGTACACGTTTGTGTTGACACCGGTTTCTTTTACTTCCGGTTGAACTATAAAAAAAACAATACACTTACACTTTTCAGATTTATTTTTTAATTAAAACATGTTTTATTTACAAAACCCCTCCAGGAACTCCAGGATAATTTTTAGCTTTAGAGCACAGGGCATGAATGAAAGCGTTTCCACCTAATCGAAGATGGAGATGTGTGCTTTGACTGTGGAGAGTTTTGTGGATGCTTGCGCAGCATCTCCCTATCTATATTCTATCATACAAGCAAATACATGAAACAAGAGAGAAAACGAAGGTAATGTGTTTGAAATAACATGTAGGTTCGTCCTCAGTTGGATTGTGTGCGTAAAAAGTACGTACATAGGTCCAAGAAATGTGTGTGTGTGTGTGTGTGTGTGTGGGTGTGTGTGTGGGGGGGTGTGTGGGTGTGTGTGTGTGTGTGTGTGGGTGTGTGTGTGGGGGTGTGTGTGTGGGGGTGTGTGTGTGTGGGTGTGGGGGTGTGTGGGTGTGTGTGGGGGTGTGTGGGTGTGTGGGTGTGTGGGTGTGTGGGTGTGTGGGTGTGTGGGTGTGTGTGTGTGTGTGGGTGGGTGTGTGGGTGTGTGGGTGTGGGTGTGTGTGGGTGTGTGTGTGGGGGTGTGTGTGTGTGGGTGGGTGTGTGGGTGTGTGTGTGTGGGGTGTGTGTGTGGGGGTGTGGGTGGGGTGTGTGTGTGTGTGTGTGTGGGTGTGTGTGGGTGTGGGTGTGTGTGGGGGTGTGTGTGTGTGTGTGGGTGTGTGTGTGTGTGTGTGGGTGTGTGTGTGTGTGGGGGGGGGGGGGCGTGCGTAGAAGTTGACAGAGTGCATCTCACATACCTTGGATTTTTTGTACACGTTTGATGCACAGGAGAGAAAAAAGATAGAATCTATTTGTGTTTCGGCTTTTATAGTTCCGATCTAGATGCCCCTCTATCATGGCAAAAAGGGAAATAGTTAGATCTAAGTTCCCTTTGGTGATCTATGTGTGCATGACTGTGTGGAAAGGGTAGGTAATGCTACAACTGCAACATATTTATAATTCTAAGTCCTTTTTTAGCTGTATGGGACAAAGATCCAAGTAGGTTTTCATAGGAGCCAGAAGTAAATTTTGCACATGAAAATTTAAAATAAAGCTGGACATTGTTGTTAAACTTATTATCATTAACTAGATTCATATCGACTCAGTTCCTAGTGAAATAGTGATGGATTTCACTGTCTAATTGTAATGTTTTGAAATCAATTAGTATATACATGACATGGCTCCTTATTTCTTTCTCAACGGGAAACCATGTATGAACATGCTTCAAATAGTTATTCGTGGCAGTGCTTCTTATGATTATTTATTACAGCCTTTATCTTTGTTGAGGGTATTTACTTGTAACTCGTCAAGAGACCATAAAACTAAAAATCGACATTTACTTGGTATCTTTCGGCCGTTGTAGCAGTTGATCGTTTTGTTATTTCATGCAGCATTTTTCTCCAGGAAGTTCGAACCAAACTAAGAGTAAAAAAAAAAAGGATTTTACGTTGCTTACTTTTATTGAGGTCGCTCACGCTCATTTTCTTTATGTACAGTGGGCCTCCAACGCAAGTCCCTACTGAGGGAATAAAGCACAGGACGTCCTCGCTTCTCAAAATCAATGTCTACTATCCATCGTTTTCTGATCTGCTCACCTTACTTATCAAAATCAGTTGTTTTTAAACATCCCTTTCTAAACCACAAAGCACAAATGTTTATTTTAACACTTTCATACTGACTTTCCTAAATGATAACTGCTAAAACAACACTGCCTTGAGTAGTTTCAGATGCAACCAAATTCTATTTGCTAACCTATTTTTGTATAACCTACCTTCATCATCATCATCATCATCATCATCATCATCATTGCATTTTTTTTCACTCCAAACAAGGCATATTGCTACTAAAGTGTAAGAGGCTGCTGTGGTAAGGGCCAGATTTATAGGGGACAACCTGAGTGGGGAGTTGGGCAACAAGATGTTTGTTCACATTATATCTAAATTTAATCATGTTGGTACTGATGGGGAAATAAGGAGCAGGAAGGGAATTCCAAAGGAAAACGATCCGGGGAAATAAGGAGCAGGAAGGGAATTCCAAAGGAAAACGATCCGGGGAAAGAAGCTACCAGAGTAGATAATTATCCGGTATTTTCATTTAGAAGGTACAAGTACAGAGAGTTCATTGAAACGCAGCACATCTCTCCTGCCTTTCACTAAGGACGTATTGCTTCAAGTAAAACCTACTCCCAACGGTGTAGGCCACTTCAATAAATATATCGTTATTGTTTATAGAAGGACTTTCCTTTCGTTTGCCGTTCGTTTTGTCACAGAATATTATAAGAGTTTGTCTTAAAGTCTTACCCCGCCTAATAAACCGGTATCGTCCGGGCCTTTGGGTCTGGATTTACGCCGGTCTATTGGAGGTTGTCCGTCCTGTGCAGTTCTAGGAGGTGCACCCTCCTAGGCTTTGCCTCCCCTCTTTGGGGAGGAGTAAGTTTATTGCTTACTGTCTGAGGCGCCCCTACCGGGAATGCCGACGGGGCTGCCCAGGCAATTTTTAAATAGCCAGAGTGCTCACCTCTCGAGTGCTGGCTTATCTAATCCCACCTTCCCGACCTTGTGTCACATCTTACCTTGTGGGAGGTAGATAAATAAATCCATGCTAAGATAGACTCCTATAGATATGTTTTCACGCCGATAGACAAAGACACAATTAATCCCTTTGATGAAACTAAGTACTTTAGGCTAACCCGCATTGTTTTAGACATGTAATTTGTTTTCTGGCGGTATTATTACCACATGCACAAATTCACAAAAGCATGCACGGGCTGACTGCAATGGACGGCTTCTGGCTGACTCAAGTGAACGGCGATGGCCATTCGTGAGATTGAGGTCACCCAATTCTTGAAAATAAAATGAAAATATATGAAAGAAATGATTGACACTTAACAAAGGTAGACAATACTCTGGGTGGCGGGCGACGGGTATTTTAGTAAAAACACAAAAACAATGTCTGCGTTTTGTGATTTAAAAAGAAATACTATTTTTTGACAAAAGAATGAGTGTTTGACTGAGTGATGGCAGTTTAGACCGGCAGATTTATATATAAAAAAAAATGGTCGGAAAAACTTTTGTCGGAAATTTATGATTGACGGATATCGGTGAGAATGCCCAGAGTAATTTTCACAATCTCAAAAGTAAAGTGAAAAGAACTGAAAACTTACAATTGGTTATTTGAAGTAATGAGTTGTATCTTCAATATTGTCAATAACTCTTCTCGCTCCATTTCTTTCTTTCTCTCTTTTTCTCTATATATAAGTTAGGTATGTGTATATATTCATATCTCTGCGTTTATAAAGTTAGGTATATATATATATATATATATATATATATATATATATATATAGAATTATAAAAAGAAAAACTATACACACATTAAGGTTGTACACATAACTTATTTCGACCCCTTTAATTAGGTCTCCTCAGATGTATAGACAACCACGTCAAAAAAACCCCTGGTTGTCTATACATCTGAGGAGACCTAATTAAAGGGGTCGAAATAAGTTATGTGTACAACCTTAATGTGTGTATAGTTTTTCTTTTTATAATTCTGTTTTGCTCTGTTTAAATTACATTGAGCTCTGTTATTCAGATTCTCTACACAAAATTGAAATCTACACACTATATATATATATATATATATATATATATATATATATATATATATATATATATATAATAATGGTAATAATCCAGGTAAAAAATATCCACAGGGTGGTAATCCAGAGAATTTTAACCTGGTTTATAAAAAGTGCTCAATATCAAAATAGAGCTTTATATATGATAATTTTATTTACACAGACATGTACAAAATCTGCGACGCTGGCATGTCGATGTTATCGATCAACAGTTACTATAAACTGAGATCTCATCAGGCAGAGTTAGAATCTGATCTTAACCTCAGATCATATTTGGAGAGAATGAAACCTATATATATATATATATATTTGTTTTGATTTTACTTCAGTAAATAAGTTCTCAGAAATCAAGGCACCCCTTTCTTGGGCTAACACTTGGTTTCTATATTAGATACATAGATATTCGCGCGCTCAATCAAGATTCCTTTCTACTTCTCAAACGTTGAATTAGTAAAACAGAGAAGAACACTAATTTTCCTCTCCCCTGAATTCGCCACTTAATTATGTTATACTTTATCTTTATTGTGTTTTTTTCTTTATTTCATGGATTCCAGGACAATAATTCATCTGGTCTGGTGGAGGATCCAGCCAAGTACTGTTACTTGAAGTATCATAACTAGGAGAAAGTGCACAATTCCTCGTATGAACCAGTGTATAGCCGTGCCGAGGGGCTCTTATTTGGGTTTCGAATATTATGTTATTTTGAATATTTGATCAGGGTTTACTTGTAGGGTGAAGTATCCTCATGTAAGGTTGTCTTGACAAACCCTTGTACAGAGAGACTGAAAGCCACTCGAGGATAGTGTCTAGTAGGTAATTCAAACTCTCCTGTCTAGTATATATACATGTGTGTGTTAAAAAAAATCAAGTTCAAATAAAATATTTTAACTTAGTTGCATATCATAAGGAGACAAAAAGCTCACTTCAATTACATTAATATAAAAAAATGAAGCATTCCAAATCTCTATGATACAAGTCAATACTGCAGGTGAAATTTAGCTCAATTATTAGGACTTTAAGTCTGACAGAGCTCATATATTATATAACTCAGTAAGATATAAAATTTATGTTGTTCTTCCTTGCTTTTTAAGTTTGACTTTTATTTATTTTTATTTATTATTTTTTTCCTCTTCTCTTCCTAAGTGACCTCAACTATTACAACGCCACATTGTGTTTTGACGGCAGTTGAAACCAGTATTCCAGACATTTAATTTCCCTGATGATCTGCCAAGCAAGTAACTGCTTGGTAGTGAAACACGTGTAGGAAAAAACATTTAATTTGAATAAATAGTATTTGTAAGAAAAAATATCTTTAATGGTGATCATTGGTGTCTTGAAAGGAATGCTTTGGTAAGCCTTCATAAAATCACACATATATATATATATATATATATATATATATATATATATATATATATATATATATATATATGTGTGTGTGCGTGTGTGTGTGTATCTTGGCAGCATCTTTTCTTTTATACAAGTATCATTAAAAATAACGGACATCTTGTGTCTGGATATTTTTTCTATGATCCTTTCCGTTTTTCTGATTAGGTTCTTAGTTTCAGACGGAAACTGGCTGATAAAATTGGCAAAGCTTCCCAAAGCGCTTTCGGACCCTTCCAGGTCCATCGTCAGTGGAGTATGGACCTGGAAGGGGAGAAGAGAGAAAAAAAGAAAAAACAACTATATATTTAAAATAAAACAGCGTTATGGTATATGTACAATGTGGGGGGGGGGGGTGTCTTAGAGACTGATCACGTCTAATCCCACTAGATACTCCCCCTGTTTACAAAGGAAAGGACGTTTTAGACGAACGTGAACGAGATTTTTAGATGATATAGTGAGTGAGCATGACTCAGGATAGTAAAGGAATCAATGCTGAAAATCCTAACACACAGCGGATTTTCAGCAAATGGTCTGTGATTGAAAACCTGTACGCATTATTTAGAACGTTTGTTGAACTGAAGGTTCCATTCCTAATTTTACTAGGTATGTGTTGTTGGACTCTACTATTCAAAGTCAACGTCGTTCTACCCACATAGTCGGCACTGCAACCATATTTAAAATGTCACATCACATAATTCTTATGGTAGGGGGTAAAATAAAGATTATATAGAGAACACAATACGCACATTTGAAGCAAAGTAACAATTTTCAACTATTGAACTGATTTGCTTGGCGAATTTCTCACTTACTGTGCCTAACCAAGGTAAACGAATGTAAATCGGAGATTTAGTTACCTTATTTTATTTTATTTCGGAAAAATTAGTTATTTTCCTTTTGATGACTGCCCTAATCACATCAAGAGGATAG